>JBBPBQ010000002.1:40627852-40639315 GCA_037974755.1 Cicer yamashitae
GGGGGGGGGGGGGGTGAATTAGGTGTTTGGAAATTTTAGTTGTTTTCAGAATTTTAGTGATCGATTTTTGTGTTTAATGATGGTAGGTGAAAGAGTAAATAACAATAAGTAAATGAACACAGCAGATTTATCCTGGTTCCCCTTATAACCAAGGGTACATCCAGTCCTCTTGCTCACCACAAGATATTTTCTTCACTATTGTCAGAATACGTACAAGTCCTCACACTAGGACCTTTGCTACAATCTTCTAACAAGCCTTCTAGGATAGTACACCACTATCTTAGATAAAACACTTAAAGAAAGTACAGCTTTCTTTTACAAAACACTTGTAATTTTGATGAGAGTATAGGAGTAAGAAACAGGTAGAATGATAACAATCCAAGATTGATTCAAGTACGTTGAGAACCTTAGTTAAGGATATGAAAATGATATGCAAGTACTTGAATTTATGAAAATGACTTTGAGAAAAATTCAGAAAAGTTTGTTCAAAGTCTTTAAAGTTGTGTAGTAGAATTGTTGCTGTTGAATCTGAAGTTATGACATATTTATAGTCCATAAACATCTCTTCAGATTCGTGGCCATTGATCAAAGAGGTTTGAGGAAGAATTGCAATGTTTTAGATTTGATTCAGAACTGAAAAATTGCATTGCTTCCAGTTGTATTCGAATACAGAATATGTGTATTCGAATACACCTCTCTGCAACGTTCAAATTTATTCAAATTTAACACGGTGTAGCCGAATACACTTTGATGTAGTCGAATACAGATTGGTCAATTTTGCCACTGACTTGCTGTGTGTATTCGAATACATCAGGATGTAGCCGAATACAGATAAAGGGTTTTAGCTACTGACTTAGCAATTTTTCATCTGTATTCGAATACACCAGGATGTAGCCGAATACAGATGAAGGGTTTTAGTTACTGACTTAGCAATTTTTCATCTGTATTCGAATACACCTATGTTGTAGTCGAATACACTTTGGTATTTTGTCAAAAATATTAATTCTAATACTTTGAAAATA
Organism: Cicer yamashitae; assembly: GCA_037974755.1. Taxonomy (NCBI): domain Eukaryota; kingdom Viridiplantae; phylum Streptophyta; class Magnoliopsida; order Fabales; family Fabaceae; genus Cicer; species Cicer yamashitae. Next base: position 40,628,875 of record JBBPBQ010000002.1, read on the forward strand.
TAATTTTTGACTTTCAAAAATATTGTTTATGCATATGCAAGGGTGTAAGGTTCTCTTTGTATTTGAACTAAGGGTTGTATCATTTTACCTTTACATAAAACATATATGAGAAGATTTTAATACATCAATAGGATGTTTGGAGACTTCTTCTTTTTGAGCTTGTTGCTTGGAGCATGATCATCATTGGTCTTTTGTATCATCAAAAACATGTATTTTACAGAAGCAATGATAGTTTAATTCGCCGAGAGCAATAGAAACAATGTATTTCAGATATAGAGAGAAATGTTGCACTTGTACCCTTTTAATTATCAATGAACGAGCTTGTTTTGAGTTTTCTAAAAAGATGTTTGTGCTTAGGTTGCAAAATCAATGGTTCTCTAATATCCACATGCATACATATAAATCTTCATTTTTTAACTAGCATCATATGATCTTTCAGAAAAAATCAATAAAGCTGTTTCCCCGACACCCTTATCGGACTCGCGCAAACTCCAAGATCATGGACGAACTTGAGCAAAACCAAGAAGTGATGAGAGCTGATGTTAGCCAATTGAAGGACAAGGTTGATAGAATCCTAGAGGCTATAGAGGCTTTGACAACAAAGGATAATACAGATGGGAATCCTCCAACTACAAATGAAGAACACCAAGCTACCCCGTCTCACCCACCAGGCTTTACCCCAACTACCCAACAATTTCGCGCGCCAGCCATGCAATTTCCTATGTATGGTCTTCCACCTGGTTATACTCCGCCCATAGTCACCAACCCTATGGACAATAACCCAAAACATTCAACTATCAACACCCAAAGCCTAAACCAACCACAAATCCCATCTCCTATGGGCTATATGCCACCCCAAAACACTATACTCTCAGAAAATATTCCATTTAGTGCACCCCAAGTACCTCATTTTCCCCATTTTGATGCTAACGGAAATTGGCAACAACCTCATGTTGGTGACGATACACAGTCGAAAGAAAAATTCCATGTTTTAGAAGAACGAATAAAAGCAATTGAAGAAAGTAATGTCTATGGTCTCGAAGCTTTTGATATGTGCTTGGTTCCCGATGTGGTGATCCCTTCAAATTTAAGATACCTGAGTTTGAAAAATACAAAGGTGTTGCATGTCCTAAAAACCATTTGACCATGTATTGTAGAAAAATGGCTTCTCATGCTCATAATGACAAACTTCTCATCCGTTTTTTTCAAGACAGTTTAAGTGGGGCATCATTAAATTGGTATATGCATCTCGAGCGAAATCGAATCCGTTCGTGGAAAGATTTGGTTGTTGCCTTCCTAAAACAATACAGGTATAACATTGACATAGCCCCTGACAAGATGCAACTGCAAAATTCGTTGAAAAAGGACAATGAAACATTCAAAGAATATGCACAATGGTGGAGATAAGTCGCGTCGCAAGTAGATCCTCCTTTATCTGAAAGAGAAATGGTGGGTATGTTTATGGATACTCTTCAGTCGCCTTTTTATGAGAAGATGATCGGGAGTATGTCATCAAACTTTTCTGACATGGTCATGATAGGAGAAAGAATAGAAAGTGGAATGAGGAGTGGCAAGATCGTATGTGCGACAAGTGGTGTGAAGAAACCCCAGATGGGATTCACAAAAAAGAAAGAAGGGGATGCTAATGATGTAATGGTAAACCAAAGAGTCTCCTCTTTTCCATCCATGAATTCTTATCGACCTTCAAATTTCCAGCCCCCGATACCCCAAATCCCCTACATTCCCTATCCATTTGTGGCTGCAACCTCACAAGCTCCATACCCTCAATATCACTCTTCAAGGCCACCTTTTTATCAACCACATTTGGTTCAACCCCCACCTATCATGTTTTCCCAACAAAACCAACGAAACCAGAATCCAAACCCGAATCAATACAAACCACAAGTCAATCGAGAAAAGAAGATAACCCATTTTGACCCAATTCCCGTGACATACAGCCAATTGCTGCCTCATCTACTCCAGAATTCAATGGTAGTCCTAAGACCAATGAAACCTCTTGAACCACCATTCCCAAAGTGGTTTAACCCAAACGCCAAATGTGAATACCATGCTGGAGCTGTAGGGCATTCCATTGAAGATTGTCAAGCCCTAAAATCTAAAGTGCAAGAATTGGTTAATGCAAAATGGCTTACCTTCAAGGAAGATGTTCCAAACGTAGGGAGTAATCCCTTACCGGGCCACAGAGATACCTTTGTCAATGTCATTGAAGATGAGATAGACCAATGTACAAATGATGATCATGTGTTGACCATAAAGCCGTATATGGAAAATAGTAGATCTTTCCAAAGATCATTGGAAATCCTCTACAGAAAAGAAAATCTTAAGCCAACTTCTAGCAGGCCAAATGCGATAATCGTCCAAACACCAACCCCTTTTCCTTACGAAAAGACCAAGGCAGTGCCATGGAATTATGAAATTACCTCCCACTTGGCCAATCATCAATCAAGTGATAGCTGTGAATCTAAAGGTACTGATGTCACCAACATTTCAGGGATTGGTGGGATGACTCGAAGTGGTCGAGTATATGCCCCCGGTCAACCTAAGGAAAAGGAGGGCCATGGAGGAAAAGGGAAAGAAGTTACGAATCATGCTATAAAAGGGCCAGAGACATGCAAAAAGACAATGCTTGAAGAAAAAGCTAACGAATTTTTGAAGTTTATCAAGCAAAGTGAGTATAAGGTGGTAGATCAACTAAATCAAACCTCTTTCAAGATATATGTTCTTGCTTTGTTATTAAACTCTGAAGCGCATAGAAGGGCACTGATGAAAGTTTTAAACGAGGCCCATGTTACTTATGATATCACTGTCGACCAGTTTGATGGAGTTGTCGGTAATATCACCGCCAGTAGCGGTTTGAGTTTTAGCAATGGTGAATTACCATCTGAGGGGATAGAGCATAATAACGCACTACACATCTCTGTGAAATGTCATGATCATATTCTTGCACGAGTGCTAGTTGATAATGGTTCATCGTTGAATGTCATGCCGAAATCAACACTATCAAAACGATTTGTTGATAGAGCTTGTTTGAAACCGAGTGCTTTGGTGGTGAAAGAGTTTGATGGATCCAGAAGACAAGTTGTTGGTGAGATTGACCTGCCAATTCAAATCGAGCCCTATGACTTTGGAATAACCTTCCAAGTGATGGATATTAAACCAGCGTGCAGTTGCCTTTTAGGGAGACCATGGATTCACGCTGTTGGAGTAGTGACATCCACTCTCCATCAAAAGCTAAAGTTTATAGTGAACAATAAACTGGTGATAATATCTGGGGAAGAGTTATGATAGTTAGTCATCTATCTTCTACGGGCTACATTGAAGACACGGAGGAAGCCATAGAGACTTCCTTTCAAGCATTAGAAATCGCCAATGTTGTCTTCATGGGTGAAGGATCTCTTTAAAAAGAACCAAAGTTGCCTACCACCTCCTTAAAGTCTACCAAATCGATGTTGGAAGGATGAGTTTTTGTTAAATTGGGAAAATTGTTAGATATACCCGAAAAGAACGATAGGTACGGTTTGGGATATGTACCTACTAAAGTTGACAAAGAAAAGGTTGTGAAAGAAAAAAGGGAAAGCAGGACGGCTTGTTTGGAAAATCAGACACTGAATTCACAGAAGATTTCTTTTTGTGACACTCGCCAAACCTTTCAGAGCGCGGGAATAGTGTATGCTGACCATGTGGTTGTTGCGGAAGAAAAGGATCATGTTGATGGTGATACCTCAAATTTGTGTACCCTTGTCATCCAAACACCAGTCTCAACAATTGGAAAATCATCGAGTTTCCCGTGTTTGTTAATTCATGTTCAAAGTAATTGTGTATTTTAACTCCATTTGCTCTGCCCAAGGCTATAAGGATAACTAATTAGGGCGCATGTATTTCAATTCTGTACTTATTATCAATAAATGCATTTTTGAATTCTTCAACTGCTTTGGTTTTTCTCTTTTCTTTTTTTGGCAATCTTTTTGTTCTTAATTTAAACAATGCATTTTTGAATTCTTCAACTGCTTTTGTTTTTCTCTTTTCTTTTTTTGGCAATCTTTTTGTTCTTAATTTAAACAATGCATTTTTGAATTCTTCAACTGCTTTTGTTTTTCTCTTTTCTTTTTTTGGCAATCTTTATTCATTTTCTTTTTCCTTTTTCTTCTTAATTTGAACAATGCAGAGTCGAAAACAAATATGATGAAAATAGCAGCGCTAGAACCCATCCTTGTAATTTTGAACGCCCAATTAATCACGCTGATGAGGATTATGAAGACGGTTGTGAGCCTCCCTCAGAACTAGAAAGGTTAATTGAACAGGAAGCTAAGATAATCCAACCCTATCAAGAACCTGTTGAGGTGATCAATTTAGGGACTGAGCATCATAAGAAAGAAATTAAAATTGGAATGTCTATGAAAGAAACTGAACGAGAAAAGTTGGTTAAACTTTTATTTGATTATGTGGATGTCTTTGCATGGTCATACCAAGATATGCCTGGGCTAGGTACTAACATAGTTGAACACAATCTACCACTCAAGCCCGAATGTGCTCCAATTAAACATAAATTGAGGAGGATGAGGCCTGATGTGTCACTTAAAATTAGAGAATAGGTCAAGAAGCAATTTGATGTTGGTTTCTTAGCAGTAGCAAAATATCCTCAATCGGTTGCTAATATTGTCCCAGTTCCAAAAAAGGATGGAAATGTTCGAATGTGCGTTGATTATCGGGATTTAAATAAAGCTAGTCCTAAAGATGATTTTCCTTTGCCTCACATTGATGTCCTAGTAGATAGCACTGCTCAATATTCTCTTTTCTCCTTCATGGATGGTTTCTCAGGGTATAATCAAATCAAGATGGCTCCCGAAGATATGGAGAAACTTATATTCATCACACAATAGGGGACTTTCTGTTATAAAATGATGCCATTTGAATTGAAGAATATTGGGGCAACCTATCAAAGAGCAATGGTAACTTTGTTTCATGACATGATGCATAAGGAAATAGAGGTTTACGTGGACGATATGATTGCCAAATCTTGGACCGAAGAAGACCATGTTGTTAACCTTCAAAAGTTATTTGTGCGACTAAGGAAGTTCAGACTCTGTTTAAACCCTGCTAAATGCACTTTTGGTGTAAGATCAGGAAAGTTACTTGGTTTTATCGTTAATCAAAAAGGGATAGAAGTGGACCCAGATAAAGTAAGAGCAATACAAGAAATGCCCGCTCCACGCACGGAAAAAGAAGTTTGTGGCTTTTTGGGTAGATTGAATTACATTTCCAGGTTCATATCGCATCTCACCGCTACATGCGAGCCAATTTTCAAGTTGTTGCCCAAAGACCAAAAATTTGAATGGAATGAGAATTGTCAAAAAGCTTTTGAAAAGATTAAGCAGTACTTGTCAAAACCTCCAATCTTAGTACCTCCTGTTCCTCGGAAACCGCTTATTATGTACTTAACAGTACTTGATGAGTCAATGGGTTGTGTATTGGGGCAGCATGACGAATCCAGTAAGAAAGAACATGCTATCTATTATTTGATCAAAAAGTTCACCAGCTGTGAAACAAGGTATTCACTCCTTGAATGAACATGTTGCGCATTAGCATGGGCTGCTCGTCGGTTGAGGCAATACATGTTATGTGATACAACTTGGTTGGTATCTAAAATGGACCTAATTAAGTACATCTTTGAGAAACCTGCTCTTACTGGAAGGATTGCCCGTTGGCAGATGTTGTTATCAGAATACGATTTGGTATACGTTACACAAAAAGCTATCAAAGGAAGCGCCCTAGCAGAGTACTTGGCCCAATAACCTGTAGAAGATTATCAATCAATGCAGTGTGAATTCCCCGATGAAGGCATAATGAATTTAGAGACTGAATCATCTGATAGAGAAAAATGGACGTTGGTGTTTGATGGTGCTTCTAACGCGTTAGGAAATGGAATTGGGGCCATTTTGATTTCCCTAGAGAACCAGTTCACTCCATTTACTGCTAGGTTATGTTTTGATTGCACAAACAATATTGCAGAATATGAGGCATGTGTTATGGGCATTAAAGCAGCTATTGAATCAAAAGCAAAAGTTCTTGAGGTATATGGAGACTCATTGTTGGTCATCCATCAGACGAAACGAGAGTGGGAAATGCGAGATTCCAAATTGATTCTGTATCATACCCATATCAAAGAATTGACAGAACAATTCGAGAAGATTACTTTTCACCATATCCCTCGAGAAGAAAACCAATTAGCTGATGCCCTGGCCACATTGTCGTCAATGTTCAAAATAAGCACCGGTCAGGACATGCCGGTCATAAAAATTCAACAAAGGGATAAACCTGCATATTGTTTATCAATAAAAGAAGAGTCAGACGGCAAGCCATGGTTTTATGATATCAAATCCTATGTCAAGAATAAGGAATATCCATTGGGTATTTCAGAGAACGACAAAAGGGTTTTAAGGAGGTTATCAACGAACTTCTTCTCAAATGGTGAGGTGCTTTATAAGAGAAATCATGATATGGTTCTCCTCAGATGCGTGGATCAAGCGGAAGAAGAGAAAATCATTCAAGAGGTTCACGAAGGTTCTTTCGGAACTCATGCAAATGGGCACGCTATGGCGAGAAAAATCTTAAGGACTGGCTACTATTGGTTGACCATGGAGTCCGATTGCTTTAGTTACATAAAGAAATGTCATAAATGTCAAATCTATGCTGACAAAGTACATGTACCGCCCACCTCTCTGAATGTTTTAACATCACCATGGCCATTTTCAATGTGGTGGATAGATGTTATTGGACTCATCGAGCCTAAAGCTTCAGATGGGCACCGATTTATCCTAGTAGCTATTGATTATTTCACAAAATGGGTTGAAGCCGCTTCTTATGCCAATGTGATGAGAAGTGTGGTTGTCAGATTCATCAAAAGAGAATTGATTTGTCGATATGGCTTGCCAAATAAGATAATCACTGACAATGCAACCAATCTGAATAATAAAATGATGAAGGAGTTGTGTGATAATTTCAAAATTCAGCACCATAATTCTTCTCCATATCGTCCAAAAATGAATGGGGCTGTAGAAGCAGCAAATAAAAATATCAAGAAGATCATACAAAAGATGGTGGAGACATATAAGGACTGGCACGAAATGCTTCCCTTTGCATTACATGGCTACAGAACTTCTGTTCGGACCTCAACAGGGGCGACTCCTTTCTCATTAGTGTACGGAATGGAAGCGGTACTTCCCATTGAAGTTGAAATTCCCTCGATCAGAGTCCTAATGGAAACAAAACTAGAAGAGGCAGAGTGGGTTCAATCACGATATGACCAACTGAATCTCATAGAAGAGAAGAGAATGATAGCTTTGTGCCATGGCCAGCTATATCAAAGAAGACTTAAAAAAGCATATGAGAAAAAAGTTCGTCCTCGAGAGTTTCAAGAAGGAGACTTAGTGTTAAAGAAAATATTGCCCATAAAAAGGGATTCTCGTGGAAAATGGACCCCGAACTACGAGGGACCATATGTTGTGAAAAAAGTTTTCTCTAGGGGAGCTCTAATACTTGCCGAAATGGATGGAGATGAGCTTCCACTTCCAGTAAACTCAGATGCACTCAAAAAATATTATGCTTGAAAAACAAAAAAAAATAAATTAAAAAAATTAAAAAAAAAATGGACTCGCTAGGTTGAAAATCTAAAAAGGCGACCTAGGCAAAAATTAGAGCATCCCGATAGATTGAAAACTTGGAAGAACGGTCCATGCAAAAGTTAGGGATTTTTTTTAAAAAAAAAAGATCAAGCGGTTCAAACTGGGGCAGTTATTATTCTTAGAAGTTGACCAACAGGAGTCCTAAATTACAAGAATGACTAGCGTTTGTTATCTCTCCAACTAAAGCTAAACTGACTCATCCTTACATTGTAACCCTTAACTCAATTGTATTATTCTCAATGTAATGAATGTACACTTTCCAATCTTGTCATTCGATGCTATACATTACCCTCTTTCTAAGCTAATTCAGTCTCATGGTTGTTGGTTCTAGTATTTTTTAAAAATATTATTTTATGATAATGAATTTTTGGAATTTGAAATATGTGTAAATATAAAAAATATTTTAATTATTTTGACACTTGAAAAATATATACACGGGAACTCGATAGATTCTCAACATATATGGGGGTGCACAAAAAAGGGGTAATCATTTTAGACAATGCACTTTGTTTCGCCTCGAAAAATGAGTCACACGAGATGTACGAAGAGTCATCATGCGAAAACGATAGTAGTCTTCGTTCATCCATTGAATCTTGTGGGCGTAGAAGATAATAAGGATCGGGGAATTAAAGAAATGATCAAGAATTTATCTATAATGCACATAAATCGAACATCTTACATTGATAACTTACTTATACTCACATAAACCATGCGTTTTTATTCATACTTTACCTATACTCAACAACCTTGCATAGTCCATAACAACATCAATGATTCGTATCTGATTCATACTCAACAATCTTGCGTTACATTGCTCATTATTATGTGTTTATATTCCATCCCTTTATTTATCTTCTAAACTAGACTTCTAGGTTGCTCGCGATCATTTATATTTTTGTCGATCTACGTATCGGTAACCAATCCGAAGACGATCATTAATCTTTTGTTGATCTATGCATCGGTAACCAATTCGAAAACGATCATTTATATTTTTGTCGATCTACGCATCGGTAACCAATCCGAAGACGATCATTAACCTTTTGTTGATCCACGCATCGGTAACCAATCCGAAGACGATCATTTATATTTTTGTCGATCTACGCATCGGTAACCAATCCGAAGACGATCATTTATATTTTTATCGATCTACGCATCGGTAACCAATCCGAAGACGATCATTAACCTTTTGTTGATCCACGCCTCGGTAACCAATCCGAAGACGATCATTTATATTTTGTCGATCTACGCATCGGTAACAATTCCGAAGACGATCATTTACTTTCTCATCGATCTACGCATCGGTAACTAATCCGAAGAACATAATTTATTTTCTCATTAATCTACACATCAGTAATCAATCTGAAGATGATCATTTTCATTCCTATCGATCTTCGCACCAACAATAAATCTAAAGACGATAATTTTCATTCATATTTCAGTGACCAATCCGCTTTCGCATTAGCAATTTATCAGTTTTCACATTATACTCGCTTTTGCATTATTCTCATAGTTTTTAATTTTCTTGCGCCTACGTTGTGTTTGTTTTCTCATTTTACAACTTTTACATTCACAATTTGATGGACAAAATTTAGATCCTTATATTTACTTATATTTTACTACAATAATATGAACACAACGTTATTCATATTTTTAGTAAAATATAATTAAATAGGGGCAACTGTAGTACCCCAATTTTGTCCGACCAATTAAGTAATTCAAAAAAATATATATATATATTTAATAAATATTTTGCACTTATTATTATAAAGTAAAAAAATCGTCATTTTAAAACTGGTCCAATTTTGAGTCTGTATGATTTCCATTACATTACATTTAACACCGAAAATAAAATAAATAACTAAAAAATATATAAAAGAAAGGTAAAAGTATACTTTTTGTGATTTTTCTTCCTCTCACACGTTTTCCAGTGTTCACTATTCTCCCACTTTTCCTCGTTTTCCTCTCTTTTTTCTCTTACTTTTCATACTTTTCCTTATTTTTTTCTTCTGTTTTACGTTTCCTCCCTGCTGCATATGCAGGGAGCAGTACCCCTCCCCTTATTTTATTTTTATGTTTTTATTTTATTTTTTGTTTTTAATCTAATAAAAGTATTATTTTCACCATTTGAACACTTAATCAAAAAGCTGAGCCACTTATTTCCTTAATTGTTTGGGATTGCTTAATTTTTGCTCAAAGACAATGAAAAATCCAGAACTCAATGTTATTTCATGGACACACAGATTCATAACTTAATCCTATAAATTGAGAACGAAAATCACTAATTGGGGAGAGTTTTTTTTTGAATACTGAAGATATAAAACCAGAAAAATAGAGAGGGTAAGGTGTAGAAACGAGACAACAATCAGAGGAAGAAAATACAAGATATAAGGTATTTTAAATTAATATTATACATATTTCTTATTTTATTATCACAGTATGTATACAAATAAAAAATTGTGTTCATGATCTTGTTAGATTTACTTGTTTATTTATTTTTCCTTCTTCAATATTCAATATTAGCAACTGTAAACTCAAAACAGATAAATAAAAAAAAAAAATATCATCAAAAAAATAATAACAATAAATAAATAAAAAAACAAGCAAGCAAACATAGAAGAGAAAATGAGATTTAGACTGTCGTCCACCGCCGGATTCCATCTTCTTCTCCCTTCTCTTTTCTTTTTCTTCCTCTTCTTTTTCTCTTTTCTTCTTTCTTTTTTTTTTTCTTTTTTTTTTTT
>JBBPBQ010000002.1:40639582-40657351 GCA_037974755.1 Cicer yamashitae
TCTCTCTCCTTGGTTTACTATATATTATTATTATTATTATTATTATTATTATTATTATTATTATTATTATTATTATTATTATATTATTATTATTATTATTATTATTATTATTATTATTATTATTACTTTGTTTTAAAAAAAGGGAGTTTGGGCTCCAAGCCCAACTTCTTTTGTTTATTTAAATATTTGGTTTTTGTTTTAGATTCATTTCTTTTTTATTTTTAGACTAAATCTATTTTCTAAGTTAAATTTCATCTTATTTTCTTCAATTTGGATATTTAGCTTTTTTTTTTTAATTTCTTCTAAAAAAGACAAAATAAAAATATTAACAATGAATATTGAAATTGATTGAGATGCGACATCTTTTAATCTTTAGTTGTTAAGATACAAGTTGTATAACTTAATAATTCTAAAACTCATTTTTATAAGTAAATTAATTTAATTTTTTATTTATTTAAAAATATGATTAATTAGATGCGACATCTTTTAATCTTTGAGTTGTTAAGACACAAGTTGTACTACTCGATAATTTAAAAATTTAATATTTAAAATCGAAAATGATAAAATACTCTTAAAAGGACTAAATTAGATGTGACATCTTTTTACTCCTTAAATTTTTTGAGACACGAGTTGTACGACTAGATAGTCTTAAAACTTGCATATTAAAATATTATTTAAATCAAACAAATTCTTTTTCAAAACAACTTTTTTTTTTATCAACAACAAAACAAATCTTCTTTAAAGATAATCAACACATCCGTATTTTTTACCCAGAACTACGTAGCTTTGATTTCTCTATCGCACCAGGAGATACGTAGGAGCAAGATCACACTCTTGTCAAGCACATTAATAAAAAATATTTTTTTCTCTCTTTATCTTTTTAAGTACACATTTTTTTAAAAAAACAATTGATATTCATATTTAATAATAAGGAGAAATAAGTATATTTAAGTTAATATTAATTTTGCACAATTAATTATAGGTAACCGTATTTTAACGGATGTCATAGGGTGCTAATACCATTTTTATTTTTTTACTTTTAAGGGTTTTCCAATATTTTCCCTATTTTAAAATAAAATTTGGTGGCGACTACATTGAATTCGAGAAACACTCGAAATTTTAGGCCGCGGCAAGGCGCGCTCCAAGCGCACAACATCTACTACCTGTCGTTTAGTGCATTTGTCTCCTATTTTGAGTCCGAATTGGGTTTTGGTGTCTTCATGAAAGTCGTAGCTATGGATCTTAGCTTTCATTTGCATTTTGGTTTGACTTCAATTGGACGTCTACAACCCCAGATATGGTTGAAATACTACACATAGGTCATGTTGATTTCTCACCAAAATTCAGCACTGCACTAAAACAAAGAAACAACGCAAAACTACGAAAAATATCTACTTAATCAAGGAAATAAGAACATAAATATTTCATTAAATCAAAGAACTAAAATCAACAAAATATATCAAATAACTCCTTAAATTAACTAATGAATAAAAGATAAATAAGACTAAAAACAATGAAAACTATGCATATGATAAAGAGTTATCGGAGTTATCGGTCCACAATCTACTAATAAGAAGACAAATTTTAATGCAACAATATGTGGTTACTCCTAGAAGAAAAAACCATGGTTTCGGAAATTTGAAAAAAAACATTGTGAATTAAAATAGTTATTTATTTTAAATTAAGAATGATACAAAAATAAATTGGAAAGAAAGGGTGGAAAGGTATGAATTTATTAGCAAGAAAAACGATTAAAGGCAAAAGAGGGTGTGGAAGTATGTAGTAAGGATAGGAATTGGGGGATTTGATGTGTTTTAGGATCTAAACGCTGAACAATTAAAGCAGAATAAATCTGAATATTTGGTTCAATTTTTTGCTAGAAAGACCATGGAAGAGGAAGAGAGGTTGAAGTCGGTTTAGTTTTGTACTAGAGAGGCCATGGAAGATTGGGCCTTGGGTTAATGGAGAGAAGAAGTTTGAAAGTTTGACTTTTTTTTTAAGGAAGAGGATCACGTGATTCACTTAAAATCATCTTTAAAATTTCAGCCATTTATTTCAATCCAATAGTTGTAATTAACTCTTCTCACCCTCACATAAAAAATATTTTTTTCAAAAATATTTTTTCACTAAATGGGCAAACAAAAGTGACCATATAAAGATGGAAGCTAGGGTGAAGAAAGAGCTGAGAAATTTTTTTTATTTGGAATTTACATGAATGAAAACGAGAGTCATGTGATGTATTTTTTTTTCCGTAGTGTAGATCTGAACCGTTAAATTCAATTGAAAAGCTGAAATCTGTTTCTCTCACACAACAAACATTTTTCTCATTGAGTATGACACATATATCGAGTTGGTTCATGAACCAAACAAGTTGAATTATACGTAGTTCAAGTTCGACTCATTTGATTCATAAATAAGTTCAACGAAATAATTATTAAATCAAGTTTGAAACTATTTTCTAGTTGGCTCGATTCATTGTTAAGACTACTTATGTGTGGTTTAGACAAGGCTTAGTGGGCGGTGAATGTGAATTTTGAAAGCACCAACCTAAAGTGGCACATCATCCAAATTAGATACTAAATTGAGGTTTGGTCAAAATGTTTGAAATTTTAAAAATTGGAGAACCAAAATTAAGGATTGAACAAAACAGGGGGACTAAATGTGCATTTAAGCCTTACATGAAACTAACTTCTGGTTTCATGTTGAAAATTAAAATCTGGTATATAAGTTTAAACAGTCCCTTTATGGAATGAAATAAGAAAGTCGCCAACGAAACTCTAAACTTGCAATACATTATCAGGTCTTGATTTTGTTCAATCTAAAGTTGATTATTCTTTACGAACAAAATAGTCCACTCCTGGGTTTCCTAGAACAAAATAGTCCACTCATGGGTTTCCTAATATGTGGATGATTTGCTTCTTGCAAAATATGATTTGGATGAGATTAATAATGTCATAGTTGTCTTGAGTTCCAAATTTAGCATTAAAGATTTACGTGTTCTAAAATATTTTCTAGGAATTGAAATTGCTAAGAACTCTAAGGGAATTTCAATCTATCAAAGAAAATACTTTTTGGATCTATTAGAAGACATTGGTCTCTTAACTTACAAGCCCTAATCCACTCCAATGGATCCTACTATTAAATTACACATCACTTTTGAAAATCCTCTTCCTGATCCTTCACTCTTTCATAGATTGATTGGTAAATTGCTCTATTTAACTCACACTCGCCTTGATATATCTTACTCTATTTGTAGGTTGAGCCAATTCCTCTCTACACCTACTGACTCACACTTACAGGCTACATACAAGATTATGCGATATGTCAAAAGTAGTCCTAGTTGTGGACTATTACATCAGTTCTTCATTTTCAATTTTAAAGGCTTTTGTGATTTTGATTGGGGCATAATGGCTCTTATACCTTCTTCATGACTTCAAGATTGCACATTCTGTACCAGTTCATATTTTTTGTGATAATCAATCAGCCATACACATAGCTTCCAACCCGGTTTTCCACGAACGCATGAAGCATATTAAAATGGATTACCACATCGTCCATGACAAGTTACAAGCTAGAATTAGACATCTTTTTCCCATTCTTAATTCCAATCAAATTGCATAAATCTTTACTAAATATTTACATTTTAGTAATTTCTCCTATTTTAGTTCCAAAGTTGGATTACTTGACATCCATTCCAGTTTGAGGAGGGGTTTTAGACCTTCCTAATGATCCTTTTTTTTTTAGTTATGATTACTAATATTTAGTTCATTAGTAGTTAGTTAATTTTTAGGAGAGTTAGTTAGGTCTCAACGAGAACTCTGATTTTTTCCACCTTTTTGGACTTAGAACCATCTCCCGATAGTCCTCCTACTTCCCTTCTAGGCCTATTCCTACTCATTCCCCTCCTGTGACTAGTCCTTCCCTTGACATTCCTTTTTCTATTCCTACACCTTCCATACCAAGCAACCAACCTCCTACTATTTTACCACATAGGAAATCTGGTATAAAAATTAATCCTCCCTCATACCTTCAATACTATCAATGTGAACTTCTGACAGGTAAGCCCCCTCATATGGGTTCTTGTTCGATGTTGCAATCAGGTATTATCTATCTAATTCCAAATTTTATTTCTTATGATCACTTGTCTCATTCTCATAGAATATTTTCTTTGTCTATTTCTATAGTCGAAAACCATTTTGTTATTCTAATTCTATTAAAGACAAAAATTGGAGGCAAGCAATTCAATCTAAGCTTGATGTTCTTATTTCAAATAATACTTGAGATTTTTTTACTACTTTGCCTCCAAACAAGTCTGTCATAGGCTGTAAATAGATTTTTAAGTTAAAATTTCATGCTGGCGGTTCTATAGAACGATACAAAGTGCGTCTTGTGGCCAAATGATTCTGTCAAACTGAAGGCCTTGACTGCTTGGAGACTTCTAGTCTTATGGTTAAAATGACTACTCTTCGTCTATTATTATCTATTCATGCTTTTAACAATTTTTTTTTTCCAGTTGGATATTAACACTACTTTTCCACATTCAATTGTCTTCCTCAAAATTCCAATTTCATTCATTGATAAACCTCATTATTTTGCTTTGATCACCCTCACCGTAAGTTCCATTTACGTGAACACAATGCAAAAATGATTGTGTGAAGGTTAGCTACATTATCCACCAATTTATTTTCTGATTTAGGGAAGTTTCTTTGATTTAATTTTGAAATTGACCTTTTAGAATGTATTTTATTTTTGACTTTTAACCATAAATTGTCGAGGTGGACTGATTGGACAACGAGAAGTCAAAGGAATTGAAGAATTTTTCTTTGTGGGCTTGGATTAGCGTGTAAAACATCAAAATAAAGCAATGGGTGTGTGAAAATTCAATTTTATGAGTATAATATAACGTGGGATGAATGGAAATGCCGTAATTCTCAAATATTCTTCTGAGGCTAACCACGTATTGAGCTCCATTGAGTAATAATTGATTAAAAAATATGAATGGTAACAATGAAGACTAAAATATGATTTAGAAACCTATAGAATTATTGTGAATTAATTTATGTTAAGATTGCATAATATTTTATTTTTTTTGTAAAACCTTATGCTAACTACTATTGTATGTGTGATGCATATTTAGGTGTTCTTATTAACTTGAATAAAGCTATGATGTCAGTTAAAGGCATTACTTATCAGATTTCTTGATTTATGATTGTTAGACCTTGACTGTTCGTTATGTTTATGTATACATGCAATGTTAAGATTTAATCAATCAAGATTGGCTTGTGTGTGTGTGTGTGTGTCGATATTAAATATACATTTAACGCAATATAATTTAAAATTTTCCCTTTGATGGATCCTTTCGAATGGTCATGAATCAGAGATTACGCAATTACCTCTTTTTATTGCAAAACCTTTTCAAACAAACATTAAAGAAAATCACACACGTTGCTTGAATGACAACGTCTTTATGTAGTCCACACGAAGAGACCTTGAATGAGAGCAGCCTCAATTTCAATGTTAGCTGATGAGTGAGACTCATAGAGAACAACTAGGTTTTTATTTCTGATTTTATTCTTACAATTGTGTATAAGGGTTCTATTTATAGACCCTTATACTGATCTAGCGCACCGTAGCTTACGATGTTCCACATTTCACTAAATTCTTGTCGATGCAACATAAGATTGTACCACTGAATCAAATAAGTCTTACTTATTTATG
Source organism: Cicer yamashitae (assembly GCA_037974755.1). Classification (NCBI taxonomy): domain Eukaryota; kingdom Viridiplantae; phylum Streptophyta; class Magnoliopsida; order Fabales; family Fabaceae; genus Cicer; species Cicer yamashitae. The sequence goes on from JBBPBQ010000002.1 coordinate 40,645,301, forward strand.
CTTTTAACCTCTCATTAATATGTTATCATGTGTGTGACTCTGTAGGTTCCCGTAACATTGATAATAACATTAAATCATCTATTTAATATTATAAACAACGAGTGACATCTAGCATTACGTCACTGCTACCGAAGTGACGAGAATATCTTGTGATTTGACATAACCTGTTCGCGATAATGATCTCATGTAAAATTATTGTTTTGCCCTATATCTATATTGAACGCAAGACATAGTGTGTGTCATTCTTGTATAATTCAATATTACATTCCTTGATATCTGAGTATACTTAGTAACAACAAATAAGATCAATATCTCATATTGATTTATTTCAGCATGACCATGCATTTTACATTCATACTCTATCAAGGGGCCACCAATATTACTCATGTCACGTAAGAAGGAAAAATCTCATGTAGTTCACTCATGTCCCTCTACGTGGCTCGTTAAGTTTTCAATTGACTAACTTTATAGTTGCCTTGTTACAGCCAATGTTTGATGGCAATGGAACATTCAACTCCACATTTAGGGACCATAGTGGTTTCAAGTGGGCAGCATGCACCATTATCACTATAAGAATAACTTATGACTTATAACACACTATGTAGAATTATGATGGCGGGTCAATCCAATACACATATACCATAATGTGCACCCATACTGTGACTTGATATCTCATATCTATAACCTATAAGATAATGTTATCAGTCCTCACATAATAGTCTTCATTGTATTATCACCACCCTATAATAATAATACCTGACTACGAATATTTAAGAGTAAAGTTCAACAATATCTCACAGTCAAGTCATCCATTCGATGTTTAGTCAAATTGAATTTATTCAAGGACTTTATTACATTGAAACAAACATAATAATTGAAATGGCCTCATATTAAAATAAATAGCATGATACAAGTCTTAAGTCCAAATATAAAAAATTGGCCTCTAGATCTTAAACCAACATGAGATACCATGTCACACATGAGTACCTCGACCGTTGCATATATGTGTCTCAAGTAGAGATGAGGAGATCTTTTAACATTTGCTCTTTGATATGTAATCTCATATTGTAAACATCACTGTTAAACTATTCATGAAATACATGAGTATTAGAAAGATTGAAATTCAAGATTAAAATTCAAGAAATTAACATATTTGAACTAGTAAAATCGGTAATGCATCTGCCTTCAAAATAATTTAAAATTTTGAAGTGCAAATTATACAATTCGGACATGTAAAATTCAAATAATACACAACCAAATTGGTTTATCCAAATGTATAAAAAACAAAAACATACCAAGATAAAAAAATATAACATAATTACTGTTTGTACATGAATTGCTTCTCACTCTATTAATACATACATTTGGATTCCTTCCTTTAAGGTACTATCATCTTGAAATTGTAATCTCTTTCAGCGAGCATGTACCTTATTTGGATGAATAGGTGCACGATGTATCATCTTCCTAGAAATTATACATGCAAATGAAAAATTGTTAGTTTTTCTGATTGTCCAGCCACAATTTGAGCTAGCAACACCACATTTACCGATTCGTGTTGTTTCACATGCGATAAAATTAGGTGCTCTCGTGGAACTGCTACCCTCCAATTTCGAGTACAATACATTTCCTCTGTACCACTGTTCAAATACAGTCAGAATCTTCTGAGAAAAATGGAAGAAAAAAAAATACAATGATAAGGGATTAGATTCACATTACCTTTGCTTTCAAACAACAACGGATGAAACAAAAAATTTATGAAAAAAGTGTTATGTTTATAGGGTTTTGAGTTTTCTTATTGGTGAAGATGAAGTGTTTTAAAAAATATGAACATGCTAATATTTTCATAACGTCTAGATTAGTCAACCAGAACAAATTTTGTCTGAAGTGGTAAACTCGAAGAGAGTAAATTCGAGGGGGTGGCTGGAGAAATTTCTTTTTAAAATTGTGAAGTGCACCCAAACAACCTTTTAGGTAGCTCAACAATTCTTTAATTCTCCTAAATACCCCTCTCTAACTTTTTTTTTTTAGGAAAATTTATATTTATTTTGATTTTCCTTAAATATGTTTTTTGTCCCTCTAATTTTGGGTCATTTTGATTTTGGTCTTTACAAAATCATTTTCTTTTTAATTGACCATAAAATTTTAAATCACCTTTAATCATTTTTTATGTTGAAGTTGACATTTCACTTTTAGCAATTTTGTAAGAAAATTCAATAAGCCCAAAACCTAAATAGAAAAATAACACATTAACAATTTCCGTCTCTTTTCCTTGAAAATTAGAATGAAAATCAAAAGAATATAAGAAAAAAGTAAGCAAGAGGAGATAATAAGGTTACCCAACTCTCGTTCTTGGTTAAAAATAACATTGAATGTAATAGTTTATACTTGTGACAAAAAACAACACAATGGTACAAATTAGGGTTCATTCAAATAGGTGAAGAAATTCAATTAGGTGAAGAATATATAGTTGAGGGAGAAAACAAATAAATAAACTTAGAGTTGCCAACAACGTGAGAGTCAGATTAGCGATGAAGTTGTGTATAGCGTGATTTATTGAGCACAAGATGGGATTGTTGCATCGAACGAGCGAGTTTACTAAGAGGTGTAATCCACGAAATGGCTCGCAACTAACTTTAGAAGAATATATTTTAAAAGTGTTTGAAAAATGTTTGAGTCGCACAATGGAATATCAAAGTTTTAATTGTGATGGACTCTAGTATTAAACATATTGGATATTCGCATCAAATCGTTGATGGTATTGGAATCAAGCAACACAAATCATATAGTTACTAATACAAGAAAAACATAAAGTTTGATTGAAGTGTTTGGCAAAAGATTTTGATGCTTCAATCAAATTCACAAAGATCTCAAAACAAAGTCTCAATTTTCGTAATTATTAGAAACACTTAGATATTAGATTTTTCAATTTGAATCAAAGTCTAAGGTATTCAATTCAATGTTTTTTTTTAATTGAGAATTCAATGTTAAAAACATAAAATTATTAAATACATGAAATCAATACAAGATTCTATGTCAAAAAATCCTAATAACAATCTTTCTATCAATTTTGTACTAAAATAGAAAAACGCCACCAAACTCCAATTATAATGAAATTCAAATAACAATGTAAATTTGTAGAAATTTATAGTAAGGGAAAGAGATAATCCCACGATGATTTATACAAGTTCCAATACCTTTTCCATGCATGTAGAGTATGACATGCCCTCATTCAATCGAATGAGAGTTTATTCCCTTAATATTGATTTTGAACATTTACAAGATCCTTCTAAGAATTTTACGAAACCTTTCACACAAACCCTTATTCTTAAACGATCTTTGACACATTATATTGGAACAATTCTCCAAATCATGAACACACGTATCTTCAAGATGAAGAACACATTTCAATCCTTGCATGATATACACCTAAAGAACCCTCTCTGGAAAACCCTCGAAGATCACCTTCTTTAGTTTTTTGATACGCAATCCACTGATAACCCCTTTATGACATGTATCTAGAATAGACACCCCAATAATCTATTTACTCTCTTTGTTTTTTCTCGCTTCAAAACTCGATTACACACACGACTTGAACAAGAAAGAGTTTTCAATCTATACTATGATATATAATGCTTGAGTATGACGAATTGGTTAAAGAATTCTTATGTTCACTAGTGTGAAGGTACTAGAAAACACAAGAAAATTGGGGTTTGAATTGTGTTTTGACATTTCTGAAAAATACTTTAATTGCTTAGCCAACAACGTATGTTTTTTATCAAATCATTCAACTTACAATCGTATAACAGGTTTACTAAAATAAAGTTGAATCATAAAGAACTTAGATTAGAGTAACATAGAGATATAAGGAACACAAGGATTTTTATACTAGTTCACGACAAACTATTGCTACATCAAAATAGCATACAAGTATTGTTTACTCTGCCTCTTTATGCTTTGAGTATTCTTCTTTAGTACAGTTGAACACTTAATTCATTAATTTAACCATAGCATACAAGTAATGTTTACCCTGCCTCTTTAGGCTTTGAGTACTCTTCTTTAGCCTTTCCTGGCTTTCAACATTTGAAATTTTCTTCAACTTTCTAGCAGCTTGTCATTGAGGTTCATAAGTATTGTTGTACCTCTTTAGGTACCTCTAATAGACGAAGGATTTATTGCCACTATCGGGCCGATTTACATAAGTTCTAATTTGTATCTGAATTGACACAAAATTTGATTCTAGGATTCTAACTCTCATTGAGAAGATGTTACATATAAAAACCTATATTAGTTCAATTGTATGAAAACACTTTGACTAATTTACATCAATTCTAGTAACTCTCTATTGAGATGATTTTTCATTAATTCTTTTGATGTGTTCTAGGCTTTTACATAATTTCTTCTTAACACATTGCCTTTGTTATTTTCCCTCTTCTAATCAATTAATTGATCGGTTTTTACTTAAATATTGAGAAGAAGTATCTATTTATAATGTTACCGTTTGAGATCTTTAATTAGTATTTAAGGCAAATCAGTCTTTAAGACATATCCATATATATCTTCATAATTCATTTTGTGTATCTTCAATTAAGAAGACAAATCTCAGAGGATGTCATTCACTTCTTTAGTAAGAGGATAAGTCCTTTATAATGAGCAGAGGATGTTGGAGCATAGACTTCTTATCAGAGCGTTGCCTTGTATCAGAGTGTTGGTTTTCTATCAAAGCATTGACTTGTATCAGAGCCATACAATCAAATGCTTGTCATATTTATCAGATGTAGAATTGTTAGAGTGAGCTTGTATTAACGGATTCATCAGAAGCACTTTTAAGAGCGCTTTCATCAAAGTCATACATATCTTCAACAAATTATTTAGAGCCATTGTGAACTTGTTTGGCACATCCTCTTTCTTTCTTCAACAGGGGATTTAACTTGCACTAGATCATTGACTTTATCATAGACTTTACTTAGAGTCTTCTTCTTTTGATCTTTGAGTTAAGTCAAAGGCAAATAGTCATTGTAGCTCTCTTTACTTTTGTCTTCAGAGGCACGTACATTGACTTGCATTTCTTTTGTCTTTACCGCTTTGACTCGAATTGCAGATCGTCATATGCATATTGCAATACTTCTTATTGCTTTATTATGACTTGTTCTATTTGTAAACATGATTACTTGTTGATTAGGTGATAATATTCTTTGTGTAAGAAACACTCATATTATTATCTCTAACTTACTCATAATTTATGCTACCTTAAAATAGATTGTCATTAATATAAATCTTTGTATTCTAACTTAATATGCACATTTACCAAATACAGTTAGGTGATAATTGTTCTTTATTTGTATGTTATCATCAAAACATCAACTAGAGGATTGTAGCTAAAACCACTTTTGCACTAACAATCTTCCTCTTTTTTATGATGACAAATACCTATACAAGAAATGAACAATTTTCCTTCACAAAAAAAAAAAAGAAAGAATGCTTCCTCTAAATGTAGAACTAAAAAATTGTTTAACTTAATATTCCTTTTATCTTCTTAAAAGAAAACTTATAAATCAATATTCTGGGATTCCTTTTGCATACGATAAACATGATTCTTTAAGAGTTTCAAACTTATTAAGTTATTTTATTTGATAGTATCACACGTCCACTGAACAGCTACTAGTCAATATGATTGTGTTCAAGTCTTCTCAACCTTCTAGCTTAGTACACTTAAGTTGTTGAGGATATTAGCCATTACTTGGCTAAGTTACAAATAGTGTTTCACATTTTTCTGAACAATTCTTTCAAGAGACTGTTATAAGGTATGTTCTCGTAAAGTATTATAGGTTGCTCAGCAGTTAAAGTTAATACAAGAGTTTTCATGAGTTTCAAGCTGCGACGACAGTAGGTTTATTTCTTATATGACGTCTTGCAGTGACGATCACAAGTCTTTTTATAGAGAGCCTTTGAGTCCATTAGGATTTCTGACCGTTGTTGTGATTGCATGAAGTCAGCATGTGAAATAATGACTCGTATCAAATCTTTAGGGATCTTAAATCAACATTAAAAACTTTTCCAAATTCATTTTCTAAATTTTCTTTAACATTTCTTCAGAAATAATGACTCGTATCAAATCTTCAGTGAGTAGAGAATGTTGGGATGTAGACTTCTTCGAAGTTGACTTTTATCATAGTGTTGACTTTTTATCAGTAAGGACCTAGCATGATTTCCTATTTATTGATACCATTGTTTAAACTTGTGTTGAACTCAGCTTTCTTTGATTGTCCCACAGACAAAATGAAAAGTCATTTGAAACCCCTCTTTTTTCAAGTGGAGGTTGATGAAAGAATTAAAATTCATAAAGTATTGACAGACGAAGGACATGCAGCAAATTTAATGCCCAAAATAATAATGGAAAAGTTGAAGAATTGTTGAGGAAGATTTGATTCCTCATGACATGTTGATTACTAATTTTAATGGTAAAACTTCATAATCTGATGGAGTAATTGCATTAAACCTGAAGGTAATACCAATGATTAGATCTACTATGGTTATGTTAGTTCCTTCGAAATCCAATTATAATTTGTTGTTGGGCTTAGAATGGATTCATGATGTAGGAGCAACTCCTTCTATTGTTCATCAAACTCTTGTTTTGTAGGATGAATAAGGATATGTGGAACATATCAAAGCTGATGAACATGATTTTAAAGTTGTAGATAATAGTATATCTTATCTAAGAGGATATGGGAGGAAATAGGTCCATTTAAGATTGAAATTGCTGAGCAATGGAAGAAACATTTCGACAAGAATGGTGAACTTATGAAAGGTATCCTCAAACTTCATGTTGGGTTCAAATTAAACAACAATGAAGAGGACAATGATCAAGGCCGATATTCGGCCAATGAATGGATTCTAAAATGAGTACTTCGAGCTTTATTGTTCGAATTTTGACCTATGTGACCGAAACTAAGATAGAAGCGACTTTCAAGGTAGAAAGAAAAGAGGTGGCTTTTATAACCAATCTTAAATGAAAAAAATAATGATTCTAAATAATTTGAGTGAAATACATTAGAAAAGCCAAATATTGAGGCTGGTGACTCAAAGGAATTTCATGACAACATCACGGAATGTTCTTTGAGTAATAAAATGCATTTGGAGGATGCTTCAAAAGAAAAATATTCTAAAGCCACCATTTTAGATAGTTATCTTGATTGTATTCTTGATGAATCTCCCTCAAGATTCAAGAATGGTTGGTCAAATAAGGTCGATAAGCTCAAATCACAAGACACTTTAGAAGAAGTCAGATTGGTAGAAGAGGGTGCAAAATCTAAGTCTACATATTTAAGTTCTTTGCTTGATGAAGACTTGAAGAAAGAAATCGTAAATATTTAACATGAATATAAATATTTCTCTTCTTGGGAATACAAAAAATATGCAGGAGCCACCTATCATAGGACAAAGAATTTGATTTTTCACGATTTCATGGGTGATTTTATGGAGATTTATATTGATGATGTGGTAAAATCTAAGTCAAAAATAGACCATTTAACATATTTGAGAACTATATTCGAAAGAATGAGAATGTTCAAATTAAAAATGAATCCAATTAAGTGTGCTTTTGGTGTAACTGCAAAAAAATTTCTTGGATTTCTTATTCAAGAGAAGGGGGTGGAAGTAGATATCAGCAAGACCGAAGCCATTTTGAAAATTCTACCTCCAAAAAAACAACCAACTCCAATCTTTTCTAGGTAAAGTAAATTATCTTTGAAGATTCATTTCGAGTTTGTAAGAAAGAACACAAGTATTCTCACATTTGTTGAAATTAAAGATAGAGAATGAATTTCAATAGGATTCAGAGCATCAAATGACATTCAAAGAAATCAAGAGGTACTTGACCAGTCCTCCAATTATGATGCCTCCAGTAAATGGAAGACCATTAAATTGTATGTTTTTACCTCAAAGGAAAAAATTGGGAGTTTGCTTGCTCAAGAAGGTTCATATGACAATTAGAGAGCTATTTACTATTTAAGTAGGACCCTAATAAATGCTGAAATTAGGTGTAGTGCTATAGTGAAGCTTTGTTTAGCTTTATATTACTCATGTACTAAATTAAAGTAGGGTTACAATATGATTTTAGTCCTTATAAGATTTCAACATTTTAATTTTAGTCCAAAATACAACTTTTAGTCTCTACAAAATTGTCATGCATGCAATTTTAGTCTTTGGTGTAAAGTGAACATAAATTTTTGAATGAATTTTTTTCAAGCATATTTATAATAATATAAAAAGTTCGTCCGCAAAAATTGAGCTCAACATTCAATTTTGAAGTCTATATTTTCATTACTTTTATCTTGAGTTGTTTATATTTAAAAAATTCATATTTAACTCATCTAATCTTCAAATATTCTAAATATATGTGGAAGGACTTTTTATAATATTTTAAACATGATTGAAAAAACTGGTACAAATATTTTAAAGTTGAAGGACAATTAAACATGTTTCATTTCAGCAGGGACTAAAACTATTTGCTAGATAAATTTGAATGGACTAAAGTTGTATTTTTATTTTACAAGGAATAAATTTGAAATGCTGAAATTATACAAGGACTAAAAACATATTTATCCAATTTAAGCATTATGTAAAGCCTTTCCAAATTGTTTTGACTTCTCATTATGGTATAATAAAACACATGTTATCAAAATCTATTTTGCACAATAGAATTGGTAAATGGGCTCTAGCATTAACTGAATTTTCATTAACTTATGTTCCATTAAAGGCAATGAAAGGCCAAGTAATAGCTGATTTTTTAGGAAATTATTTTGTCAATGATAATGAAAATTTCAAATAAGACTATGTGGGTCTGATTCCTTGGAAATTATAATCATGGTAAAGGTAGTGGAATTGGAATGTTGTTTGAATCTTCTAAGAGATACTCAACCAAGTTTATGTATCAATGGTGTACTAAATGTTCGAATCATGAAGCAGAATATGAAGCTTTAATTGCAGACTTCAAATTGCTAATGGATTTTAAGGCTAAGAATAGGCTCATTCAAGGAGATTTACAATTGGGGATTAATCAATTAAATCGAAATTATAGATGTGATAGTCCAAATTTATTAAAGTATTTTTAAATTGCTAATAAATTGTTATCAAAATTTGATGAAGCAATGTTAGAGTACATCCCTTGAGTTGAAAGTTTTCAACCAAATGAATTGGCTCAAAATGCATTTGGTTATAATATTTTAAGGAAACATTTTCATAAGATCATTGGGGTAAGAAGAGCCATTACTAAATGTTATTTCAAGTCATGAACATAAAAAGAAATCGAACGGGGGATTGGAAAATATTTGAGAAATCCTAATTCGAATCATGACAAGAAATTAAAATACAAAGCCTTGTTTTACACTATACTTGAGTACTTTAGCAAGATGCTTAGGTAAAACTGATGCCTATATAGCTTTGGCTGAAGTTCATGAAGGCATTTGTGGAGCGAATTAAACAGGTGAGAAAATAAAATGAATCTTGAAGCATCAAATTGTGTTCTATCCAACCATGGCCAAAGATTGCTTTAAATTTCCTAAAGGGTGTGAAAATTTTCAAAAACATACCAATGTACAACATGGTCTTGTAGATGAACTGCACCCTATCATTAAACCTTGGTCATTCCGAGGATAGCCTTTGGATTTGATTGGTCAAATTCATCCAGCATCTTCCAAAGGTCATAAATATATCTTAGTGGTTGTGGATTGTTTTTCAAATGAGTGTAGACAATTCCTTTGAAAGAGATTGAACAAAACGATGTGATAGACTTCAATGAAGAACACATTGTTTGTCGTTTTGAAATTTCTCAAACATTAACCATAGATAAGGGAACTATATTTGTGGGTAAGAAAATGGTGAGATATGCCCAGTAAAGAAATATTAAACTATTAGTGTCAACTCCTTATTATGCTCAATCCAATCGACAAGTTTAGGTAATTAATAAAATTTTGATCAATTTAATTAAAAAGCATATTAGCCAAAAGCCTGGAATTTTGCATGAAACCTTGAATCAAGTATTGTGGGCATATAAAAATTCCCCTAAAGGAGGGCATATAGAAATTCCCCTAAAGGAGTTACAGGAACCAATCCTTTTGGGTTGGCCAATGGCCAAGATGTTGTGTTGCCAATTGAAATAAGTTTACAGTCTTTAAGATTATTGGAACATGATGTATGATCAATTGAATGACTTAAATGAAGAAAGGATGTTGGCTTTGAATAACATCATTCGACAAAAAGAAAAAGTAAGCATATTTTATGATAAAAGGTGAAAAAGAGAAATTTCCAAGCAAGGGATTTAGTTTGGAAAACAAATTTACCAGTTGTAATAAAACCCGTGGTTATGAAAAATAGTCTCCTAATTGGAAAGATTTGTTGTCATTGAAAAAGTATTTTTGAATAATGCTTATTTTATTCGAAATATATATTCGAGTAATTGAATTGTATCTATTAATGGGAAATATTTGAAATACTTCACACCAACCATTCATGAGATTAAGATCACTTGAGTCATTACAAATAAATAATAACTAGAATATAACTCGCGCGTTGCGCGGAATATATAGACTTTAACATATTAGTAGTATTGTGAATAAGATTTTAAAATTTCAAAACTAATATAATTTATTCATTTTGTTTGTAGAGTATTTTTTCAAGTGAGTTTATTTGAGTAATTATTATATATGAGTTGACAAACACACATTTGAGAATATGTAAAATATTTTGCAGAACGTAATTGCAACTAATTCATATATTTAGTATTAAAAATCCATAATGAAGATCATCCTACAAACAAAGTTCATAAATTATATTTAGTGTTAAAAATCTTAAAAGTATTTTAATAAATATTAATATATGTAATTATCTACCGCAAAATTAGATTAGTCATGCTCTTTTTTTGTGTTGTCAAATATAAATTTATATTTAGTGTTAAAAATCTTAAAAGTATTTTAATAAATATTAATATATGTAATTATCTACCGCAAAATTAGATTAGTCATGCTCATTTGGTATTCATTTCATTCTAATCCTGTCAAAGAAATGACAAATCTAAATTCCAATATTTTGAGTATGAAACTTCTATACAACATGACTTGAGAATTTTCACAAACAACTCGTATGTACGGTTGAGTAGAAGTAAAACAGATGTAGAAACTTCAAATTGGTAGTATTTTTAAAACAATTTGACAACAAAAAACATGTCCGTTAAAAAACAACAAATAATTTTTTAATCTAAATATTAAACATTATTCTTTTATCTATAAATGGTAAATAGTTTTCTTCCGAAGACACAATAATAACACTCATATAAAGCTGAATATGGACAATCTTCTTTGTCTTTTGAGGAGCCATATATTTTCATGTCGTAGATGAGATCAAATATGTCTGCAAAAACAATACTCTAATTAACAACAATCAAGGTTTTGAGAAAACTGAGGTATAATATGTTACAAAATACTACTTACTCAAAAGCTATTTGTGCAAAACAAAAAAGAATTTTCCAACTATATCTACTTCTTTAAAAAATAATTGGGTTGAAAGCATTAATCGTAGAGATTGTTTGAACAAGTAGAATAGTATACGTCAAAAAAAAATTTATATATTGATTGTACTTTAATTTGTAACTCATGACACATTAATAGTTATACATAATATTAGATGCTAAATAATAATAATATTAATAATAATAATAATAATAATAATAGTAATAGTAAAATGTGTGTTAAAGCAAATTGGATGTTGAATAATAAGGAGAATTGAAGAGGAAACACCTTTTAGATGTGCCACATGAATTTTTTGTTGAGGTGACAATATTTGAATGAAATGACACAATATTAGATGATGTTAATGTGGGAGTCTATTTGAAAAGGAAAAAAAAAAGAATTTTCCAAATATATCTACTACTTTGAAAATAATTAGTTTGCAAGGCACTAATTGTAGCGATTGTTTGAAGAAGTAGAATAGTATATTAAAAAAAACAAAAAAAAAAACTGAGCAAATAGATATGATATGTTACAAAATACCACTTACTAA
>JBBPBQ010000002.1:40657592-40690324 GCA_037974755.1 Cicer yamashitae
TACTAAAAAGCTATTTGTACAAAAAAAAAAAAAAATCCAACAATATTTACTTTTTTGAAAATAATTGGGTTGCAAGGCTCTAATCGTAGAGACTGTTTGAAGAAGTAGAATAGTATACGTAAAAAAAAATTATATATTGATTGTACTTTAATTTGTAACTCATGGCACATTAATAGTTATACATAATATTAGATGCTAAATAATAATAATAATAATAATAATAATAATAATAATATTAATAATAAAATGTGTGTTAAAGCAAATAGGAAGTTGAATAATAAGGAGAATTGAAGAGGAAAAACCTTTTAGATGTGCCACATGTATTTTTTTGTTGAGGTGGCAATATCTGAATGAAATGGCACAATATTATAAGATGTTTATGTGAGAGTCTATTTGAAAAAAAAAAAAGAATTTTTCAACTATATCTACTTCTTTTGGGTTGCAAGGCACTAATCGTAGAGATTGTTTGAAGAAGTAGAATAGTATATGTAAAAAAAAAATTATATATTGATTGTACTTTAATTTGTAACTCATGACACATTAATAGTTATACATAATATTAGTTGCTTAATAATAATAATAATAATAATAATAATAATAATAATAATAATAATAATAATAATAATAATAATAATAGTAATAATAATAGTAAAATGTGTGTTAATAATAATAATAATGATAATAATAATAATAATAATAATAATAATAATAGTAAAATGTGTGTTAAAGCAAATTGCAAGTTGAACAATAAAGAGAATTGAAGAGGAAAAACCTTTTAGATGTGTCACATAGGATTTTTTGTTGAGGTAGCAATATTTGAATGAAATGTCACAATATTAGATAATGTTTATGTGGGAGTCTATTTTAATATATATAATAGATAATAGATAATAGATAATAGATGGTGAAAGAGACAAAGACACGTGTTCTAATATATGGTAAATAACAAAAATACAATAACACTCAAAATGGTGGATTTTGTTTAAACTTGGCATAAGCATCTTTAAATTTCAAAAGCTTTTGTTTGGTAGTGTTCATCTATGTTGTAGCATGCTGGACTTGGACTCTTGAATTTGTCAAATCATATGTTGTGCCAACTACTTTCGACAGGATCACATCCAAGGTCTTTTACGTAAATTATTTGTGTGGACCAATAATTTTATTTTCCAGCCTCCAACTCTTTAATTTTTTTCTTGAGCTTGGAAATTTCTTTCTTCAATTCAATCTCTTGTGAAGCATATGCATCAAGATTTTTCTTTTATTATGTTATTTCTGACCTTGTTGCGACTTCTTGAAGATTTACTTCAACCATATGACCAGCTTTCAGCTTGTCATTTTTAGCATTATTCAGGTCTCTATCATACTTCAAAATGGCTTCTAAATTTTCAATCACAGCCTATATTCCTTCAAGTTGTTGTGGAGTAAAAAAACATTCACGAGTGGGGAGTCTTGGCTTGAAAGTGTCAATGGTTGTTCAAAGAGATAAACTCACTAAAGAGTTTTTGGAAAGATCCCTTTCGAATGCAATCTCTTGAAGTTCTTTAGTCAAAATATCAGTTATGACCTAAAGGGATTTGATATATCATTATCATGAGAACATTGTACTGTAGAATCCTTGGAGGTGGTGAAAGTGGAGATTAAGTCATCGATGGTAGCAAGAGTATTTTGGTTAAGTTTATCTTGAAAAGTAGCCACATCGAATCCAACATTGTCAGTCCCATCTATCATCTCAACTGGAATTGATAGATTGTCCAAAGTCCCTAGAGCTTCAAGGTCATGTTTAGGTGATTCTATGGAAAAGACTTCACATTCTATGTCTTCTTCATGTACTTTTTCATCTTCTTTGGATTTCTTAGAAGGTGAGGTAGCATGCGAACTAGCCTTATCTTTTTCGGAACATGGTTTGTTGTCATTCAAAGAATCGGAGTGGCCAACTTCTTTTTCTATTTCAACTTCTTATAAGGTTGTTGACATTTTATATCAGCAACATTGGGAGTAGTGTGAAGTAGAACAATATGTCCCAATTAAGGGGGTTTGAATTGTGACCTTTAAAAATTTAAATCAAAAGGAAATATCTCAAGTTGTTACTTGGATAAGAATGTTAGTTTAAAACAAAGATAACGTTCTTTATCAGAAGTATATAATGAAAACTGTAAATGGCAGTGATTAATGTGTAAGAGTAAGAGATTAAGGTAAAGAGAATTACATACAAATTTATTTTGGTTCATCCTTAACCTTGGCCTATGTTCAGTCCTCACACCCTATGAGATTTTCTACTATTTTACTGAAGAGTACGTTCTTTCAGCATACTTTTACAATATTTTCTTTAGATCAAAATTTGATCTAATACACTATGTATTATCAAAGCCTCAACAGGCTTACAACCTGTATTATCACAACCTCAGTAGGCTTACAAACTCAGTCTGAACAAACTTATTACAACTTCACACTCAACAATCACAAATGAAAGACTTTGAGATATTTTTACAAGTATATGAATAAGTGTATGGATTTTTTACTTATGAAAAACTCAAAGACAATTTGAGAAGTAAAGGAAATGTATCAGCACACTTAGAAATATGTAGCTCAAATTTGCATATCTGAAACTAAAGTGAGTATGATAAAAAGAGCCTTGAGATTAACTTGAGAATAAAACATGTGATTGATGATTTATAGCTTTGACTCTTGCGATTCAGGTTCAGTATTCATTCCTATTTATAGATGAGGAGAGTTTCACTTTGGTGAAGGAGAAAAGAGATGTTGGACACGAGAATCCATAAAGCAATCTTTTTGATGAGGTGTCTTCATGTTTTAGTGCAATTCAAAGAGAACGTTCTCTTCTAAAGAAGAACATTGTTCTACATTTTGTGACCAAAAGACATCTTCAAAATTTGAGCAAGGGAACACTGCAAGTTGCTTTTCTGATACAACATGGGGAAGGGAAAAAGTTGCAACTGTCACTTGTACTTGCATGTAATTGATTTTTGTCTTTTTGTGCTTGCAAGTTGTATATAAAAGAGAATTACCTTTTCCAAAAATGTGGGCCAACATGTGTATGTCAAAGTGTGAGTTGGCTTGCTCATATTGGTCTAAGTGAAATCTGAAAACAGTGCTAGAATTGAAGATGGACCAATCAAAAGCCTTTATGACATATTCTTTTGTTTGATACAATAAAGAATGTTCTTTCACTATTTCTCATTTAAGCTTGTTTGTGCAATATATCTTAAATGCATTATTCTTGAAATTTTAATTTATGTTTATCAATCTGTAAAACACTCAAAACCATAGGTTATATCACAAAATTATCATAATCTTAAAAATGTATTTAAGGTGCAATACGCCAAAAATGACATTTTATAGCGCGTCTTTTACAGCGCTTACTAAATACAAGCACTGTTGTATAATTTTTTAAAAATAACGGAGGATACAACAGCGTTTTTTTTTACAAGCGCTGTTGTAGGGTCATATAGGGTCACATTGCGCTTGCACATAACGTTTACAACTCTTTTACAGCGCTTTTTAAAAAAGCGCTGTAAATTGAAGCGCTCTCACATAGCTTTTACAGCGCTTTTTGAGCGCTTTAAACACAAGCGTTGTAAAATGTAGCGCTCCCACCTTATGTTACATAGCTTTTAAAGCGCATTTTATAAAAGCGCTGTAAAATACATGCGCTTTCATATAATTAAATGACCGATTAGAGCGCTTTTTATACAAGCGCTGTAAAAGACTTGCGTTTTCACATAATTAAAGCACCTATTAGAGCGCTTTTTATACAACCGCGGTAAAATCATTCACTTTAAATAAAAATCATTCACTTTAAATAAATAAAAACAAATTTAAAACAAATTTAAAACAAATTTAGAGCAGATGAATTGGAAGGACATTTACTATGGTATAGAATTGATCAAAGCTATACATGTTGGATAAGACATGGTGAGAAAAAAAAAAGGAAACGTTAATTTTGAGAATGGTTCGACATATGCTTCAACTGATTTCGACACAGATACATATGAGCCAGACCGAGTTGAGGAGATTGCAAAAGCTGTTGAAGAAGATCTTCGTGATTGTCCTAAAATGTTTGAGAGCTTGTTGAGTAATGCAGAGAATCCATTATATAATGGTTGAACTAAATTCACAAGACTGTCGGCGATATTAAAGTTGTACAACTTAAAAGTGAGTAATGGATGGTTTGATAAAAGCTTCACATAATTACTAACACTCTTAAAAGACATGTTGTCAGATGATAATGAACTTCCCAGTCGAACCTACGAGGCTAAACGAATTTTGTGCTCTATTGGTATAAGTTACGAAAGGATTCATGTGTGTCCTAACGATTGCATTTTATGTCGAAACGAATATGAATTACTAAAGGCGTGTCCGAAATGCAATGTCTCTCGATATAAGAAGAAAGAATCTACTCCAACAAAAGTCATGTGGTATTTTCCTATAATACCAAGATTTAGGCGCATGTATCGCAGTGAAGAAGATTCAAAACACTTGACATGGCATGCAGATGAAAGAATTAGAGATGGAAAGTTTCGACACTCTGCAGATTCTCCACAATGGGAAAAAATTGATCACGAGTATCCTGAATTCGGGATAGAGTCAAGAAATCTACGACTTGCACTTTATATTGATGGAATGAATCCACATGGTCTTCAAAGCATCTCACACAACATGTGGCCTGTGATTTTGTTGATTTATAACCTACCTCCATGGTTATGTATGAAGCGTAAGTTTATGATGTTGTCTCTGTTAATTTCTGGACCCAAACAACCGGGGAATGATATCGACGTATACTTGTCTCCTTTAATTGAAGATTTAAAAATTATGTGGGAGACAGGTGTGGAAGTTTATAATGAGTATAAGAAAGAATGTTTCAATTTGAGGGCTATGTTGTTCGGCACAATTAATGATTTTCCAGCATATGGAAATTTATCAGGATATAGCATTTAAGGTCAGTGTGCATGTCTTATATGTGAAAAGAGTACAAATTGGATGCGGTTGAAACACTGTAAGAAGAATGTGTTTCTTGGACATCATAGATTTTTACCTTATAGTCATCAGTATCGTGGGTGGAGAAATGCATTCAATGGAAAACCAGAGGAAGATAGAGCTCCTGTAGCACCGACTGGATATCAAATACTTGAAAAAGTACAAGGTTTGACCAATAAATTTGGCAAACCTTTTGCGGGAGAGCTGGTCAAAACTGAGTGGAAGAAAAAGTCAATTTTCTTTGAATTTCCATATTGGAAGTCATTGTATGTAAGACATTTTCTCGATGTGATGCATATTGAGAAAAATGCATTTGATAGTGTTATTGGTACGTTACTCAATGTACCAGGAAAGTCTAAGGATGGCATCAATGCAAGATTGGACTTGGTCGATATGGGAATAAGAAATGAATTGGATCCCGTAAAGAAAGGAAATCGCACATATCTACCTCCAGCCGCTCATACTCTATCTAGAAAGGAAAAAATTGTTTTGTGTAAATTTCTACACGAAGTTAAAGTTCCAGAAGGATACTCTTCAAACATTAAAAATTTAGTTTGTATGAAAGACCTCAAGTTAAAAGGTTTGAAGACCCATGATTGTCATATTCTAATGGAGCATTTGCTACCAATAGGTATACGTTCAATTTTACCTGAAAAACTTCGCCGAGCCATAACTAAATTATGTTTCTTATTCAGGGAAATTTGTAGTAAAGTGATCGATCCTCAGAAATTACCGACATTGCAGAGGGAAATTGTTGTTACTTTGTGTGAGCTTGAAATGTATTTCCCACCCTCGTTTTTTGATATAATGGTTCACCTTACTGTTCATCTTGTTAAGGAGACACAACTTTGTGGGCCAGCTTATATGAGATGGATGTATCCGATAGAACGATATATGAAAATATTAAAAGAGTATGTAAAAAGTAGAAGTCGACCAGAAGGTTGTATTGCTGAACGGTACATTGTCGAAGAAGCTGCTGAATTTTGTACTGAATATCTGTCCAATGTTGAGTCCATAGGGCTTCCCATGTCTCGTCATTCGGAAAGAATATCAGGAGAAAGGATAATTGGAAAGAGACTAATGACTATATCAAGGATAGAATGGGAGCAAGCACAATTGTATGTTTTGCACAATGATGATGAGGTTCAACCATATGTTACAATACACATGGATCAGTTATCTAGTTTGAAAATGAATAGGAATCAAAATTGGATAACTCGAGAGCACAATCGAAGTTTTATAACATGGTTAAAAAATCACATAAAGTCAAAGTTTGATGTAGACCCCGGATCCATTTCACAGAGATTGAGATGGCTAGCAAATGGTCCGAGTTTACATGTCTTTTCTTACACTGATTATGTAATTAACGGCTACATATTTTATACCAAAGAACAAGATGATCACACCACTATGCAAAATAGCGGAGTCACTCTCGTAGCTGAAGCGATGCATATCTCAAGTGCAAAAGACAAAAACCCAATATATGCAAATCTATCATATTTTGGGGTTATCGAGCGCATATGGGAGTTAGACTACACAATGTTTCGTGTTTCCATATTTGGTTGCAAGTGGGTCGATAATAATAATGGCGTTCGGATTGATGAGTCAGGGTTCTTGCTTGTCGATTTTAATAGGGTGGGATACAAAGATGAGCCTTTTATTTTAGTTTCGCAAGCTCAACAAGTGTTTTATGTCACTGGTCCTGCTGATGATAAATGTTCTGTTGTCCTATCGACCAATAAAATAACTGATGATAACAATAATGATGAAGATGTTGGTAATGATTTATTCTTTGCAACATCACAACCACATGAAATTGATTCAACAGATGATGGTTTATATCTTAGAGATGATCATGATGAGGGAATTTGGATTAATCCATCGTTTCGTATCCTTAATGGACAAACAAATGTGAATCCCACTACGAAAATAAGAAGGGCATCTTAATGTGTTTAATTGTTTTATAAGCCATGTAATCTGAACTGGGTTCATGTAATTTAATTGTTTGATCTGCCAGAATTGAGCATTTTAGTATTTAGCTTGAACTATATTTGATTTTCTGCTTATATTGAACTTGAAAATGCTTTGTTTGAGTACTGTATTTGAATATGAGTTGATCATGTAATTTAGCATTGATATATTTATATATAGGTATTTAACTAATTATTTGTAATTTAACATATTTAACTTGAACAATTGAACATAAACTTTGTAATTTTACAGCGCTTTTGTTAATAAGCACTATAAAAAGCCTTTACAAAAAATAAGGAAGTCACATAGCCCTTGCACATAATAAAACAAAGAGGTCTTTTAAAGCGCTTTTTGGAAAAGCGCTGTAAAAGGATTTTAATAAAATAAAATAAAGAGGTCTTTTAAAGCGCTTTGTGAAAAAGCGTTGTAAAAGGGTCACATAGCGCTTTCACATAATAAAACAAAGACGCCTTTTAAAGCGCTTTGTGGAAAAGCGCTGTAAAAGGGTCACATAGCGCTTTCACATAATAAAACAAAGAAGCCTTTTAAAGCGCTTTGTGGAAAAATGCTGTAAAAGGCTTTTAAAAAAATAAAATAAGGAGGTCTTTTACAGCGCTTTTGCACAAGCGCTTTAAAAGGCTTCTAAAAAAGCGTTGTAATAGGCTTTTAAAAAATAAAATAGGGAGGTCTTTTACAGCACTTTTTCAAAAAAGCGCTGTAATAGGGTTTTATATATAACAATAACCGCTTCAGTTTCCTCTTCATTACGTAAACTTCATTAGTTTGTTCATCTTCAATTTCCTCCTCATTACTAACCCTCATTACGTAAACCTCATACGCTTGTTCCCTCCTCATCTTCATTCTCTTTCTCATTGCGAACCATCTTTGTTACTAACCCTCATTACGTATTTCTGCGAACCCGTAACCCTACGCTCGTTTCCTTTTCATTCGTATTTCTGCGCTGTTCTTCTTTGTTACTAACCGAACCCTACGAACCCGTAACCCTAAGTATTTCTTCGCACTTTTCAGGTATTGTATTTATTAATTTTTTGTTTCACTAAAATGCATGTTGAACTTATACTGCTACGTACTTAGACTACTGCATGTTGAACTTGTTGAAGTTATACTGAACTGCATGTTGAACTTGTTGTAGATAAATGGATACCAACAAGGAGTTAGATTGTCAAAATGAAGAAGTTGGCAACACCAAGACTTACGAAAATGAAGTCAAACGTGGTGCAACCATCATGCAAAATGTCATAAAAGCAAGAAGTACTGGCATAAAATTTGAGGTATACTATACTTTGTTTGCTGTTTATTTTTTTATCTTTTTTGAAAGCATGTACTTACTATATGAGTTTATTAGGTGGGATGGAATGAGAGTGGTCAACCAATTGACCCCAACAGTTCCATGTTTGTAAGTTATATTGGGGTTGTTGTTCGTCAGAATATCTCCATCACAATTGACGATTGGAGAGATAAGGCATTGAAGGATGCAAAAGATGTATTGTGGACTCATATACAAGTAACTTTTTTACTCCACTTTTTTGTTACTTATAATTTTTTCCATTGAAGTACTTTACTCAAACTATATCTTTATTTGGTTTGCAGACTGCTTTTGATGTTGACGAGGTGAGAAAGACTTACGTGCTGAGAGTTGTCGGGAAAATACACCGGGGTTTTAGATCTCACCTCTCAAATTGCTATCTAAGAGACCGTGAAGGAAATATGAATGCGGAAGCTCCAAAAATATATAAACATTATATATCAAATGAGGAATGGAGCGCATTTGTAGCAAAACGTTCAGACCCCACATTTGTTGTAAGTGATTAATTTATTAGCATTTGTGTTTTATTATTCATATTCATAGCGTATTTTAAATTTTTACACAATTGTTATTTTTTTTATATAGAGTATAAGTACGGCAAATCACGAGAGGGCAAAAAATCATGTATGGGATATGCACGTCTAGAGCAAAAACTTGTAAGTAATTAAACATCACTTTTATATAATGTGGTACATTATAAACTATAGTTTCTAACTAATATTTTGTTTATGATCTTAACGAATAGCTACAAGACACCCAATTCGATCAACCGTTGGGTCGTCATATCTTGTGGAAGGAAGCTCGCGTAAATAAAGATGGAGTTATTGATAACGAAAATGTTCAAAGAGTAATAGAACTTTGTGTAAGTATATTTATCACTTTAATATTTTTTAATATTGTATTTTAAAAATGATATTGAACTTATCTTTTTAATCCTACGTGTATTTTAGGAAAATCTCGAACAAAGTTCGGAAAATCAAGAGGACAACCAAGCTAGTTGCAGGGACATACTCGGTAAAGTGTTTAATGTTCCTGAATATTCCGGCCGCGTGAGGGGGAAAGGATTTGGCGTAACTCCTAGAAGCTATTTTTCACAAGAGAAGCGCCAAAATCCATCTAATGAGGAAGTATTAAAGAAGCTCAAATTCCTATCAGAGCAAGTGCCACTCTTGGTGAAGAATAAAGAAAAGCAACTTCCGGATCAGCTCCAACGTGAAATAGCAATGGAGAGTGAAAACGCGAGTTGCAACATTGGTCTCAAAAGTCTTCCCGAGGTAATTAATTATTTAATAAAATAAGAAATTCATTCAACCTAATTGTTTCACATACTTATGTATTAACCATTGATTTAGGGTGTCACTCCTTGCGTGCTGTACTTATCCTCCCCTACTCATCGCAAGGTTGGAAAAGGAACATTGTACAATACTTTGGGAGAAGTATTGCACAACACACCGATCCCTACGGGCCATGTCAAAGTATCACCAGTTATTGCTTTCGAACCAAATGCACTGTTGCCTATACCAGACAACGATGCAGATATAAAGTATTTGGGCGAAGCAATTGGTAGTTACTTGGCATGGCCCAAACATCTTGTTGCCCTTGATAAGGTATGTTTAATTAATTGAAATGTATATTTAATTTATATATATATTTAATTGCATGATATATGATTATGATTGATTATATTTAATTGCTGATTTTTTTCTGCTGTTAACTTTAATTTCACATTTATTTAGATTCAAACGAAGTCTAAAGGGAATGATAAGAAGATACCCAGAAACGAGTCAAGCACATCGCCGGAAAAGGTTTGTCACATTTATTCTGTAAGGTTTGTCATTTTTTCAGATTCAATAAACTAACAAACTGATTAACCTCATTTGTTCAGATTCAACCAATAAACCACCCGCACAGCAAACCAGCTTCCAGAATAAACCAGCTGCCGCACCACAACTGGATTTTCGTGGAAAAAATAAAGCCGGCAAACTTCAAAAATTGGAGGGTAATAAAGCTGGCAAACTTCAAAAGCTGGAGGGTGATAAAGCTGCCAAAGTTACTGCTCAAAAACTGGATCGGGGAAAATCAGTTGCTGCTCCTGCTCCTAAAATAAGTCAGCCACGCCTTGCTCGATATGGGTCGTGTCTTGACATACAGGCAAAAACGAATATGGGCAACAACAATGATTCACGCATCATAAGCATGGATAAAGCTATATTCGGAGATGAGTATGAAGAACTATTTGAAAAAGAGCACATATACGAACTTCTC
The DNA here is from genome assembly GCA_037974755.1 of Cicer yamashitae. Taxonomy (NCBI): domain Eukaryota; kingdom Viridiplantae; phylum Streptophyta; class Magnoliopsida; order Fabales; family Fabaceae; genus Cicer; species Cicer yamashitae. The sequence continues at coordinate 40,668,151 of JBBPBQ010000002.1, forward strand.
AACCATAAGGAGCTGAGTGCTACTGTCATCAGCTTATACATTAGGTAAAAATTACTTTTAATTGCATTTATTGGTAATTAATTTAATTTAGTGGTAATTAATCTAATTTGAAATTTTCATTGAAGGTTTTTGTATGAGAAGTTTGTGTGCACGCGCAGATTGTCACATAGATTTTCATTCTTGTCTCCGCATAAGATTTCGATGTTTAAACTCGATCTAGTGAATGTAAAGAAATACGTTGTAGATATCCTATTAGGAAATAAAGAGAAGGATAAGTTGTTCCTTGCACCATATAAGTTAGGGTACGTAATATATATTCTTTATTTATATCTTTTTTAATTTATGAGATCTTAATTTATTAGTTGTGTAAACAAAATTGCCAACCAAATTTTTGTTGTTAACATTGGGTGTTATTTGCAATCAATGCGACCTCTGAAGTTATATACTATTTAGATCCCTCGCACGGCCATTACAACAATCACTCCGATATAAAGATTATGTTCGACACGTAAGTAATATTCATTTATTTCTTATATATATATATATATATATATATATATATATATATATATATATATATATATATATAAATAATGTGTTTGTTGATGCTATAATAATCACATTTATTTATTCGATAGTGCTTTACAAGTTTTTCGAGCTCAAAGAGGTGCTACAGTGTCGAAGCAAAAGTCAAATAACATCACATGGATTCCAATAAAGGTTTGAAATATATGCCTTTAAAATTTCATTTACAATCAATGCACAAATATTTATTGACTTATATGTTTTATTTTATAGTGCCCTCGTCAAACTAACAACATCGATTGTGGGTACTATATATTGCGATTCATGAAGGAGATTGTTGAAATGAATCAAACTATAATCCCAGAAACGGTACGGTATTTTCATTATTTGATTTTCACATATAAACTATGTATATATTTGATTCTAACTTATTTATGTTCAATTTTTATGTCGCACAGTACTTTCACAATTTCTGTCCAACATACTCTGAAAGAGATCTAATTGAAATAAAGGAAGGCTGGTGTCAGTATGTGATTGAAATGAAGATTATATGATTTGCTAGGAAATGGCATGCTGCAAGGGATAGTTATATGAATATGGTAGTTATCTGCTGGTGTAAATATGTAGTTCTGGGCTGTTGTGAATATGCAGTTGTGAACTGATAGTTGTGAATATGAATATGTAGTTGTATGAATATGATGTGAATATGATAGTTATATGAATATGTAGTTGTGAGTATGTAGTTCTGGGCTGTTGTGAATATGGTAGTTATGTTCTGTGCAAGGGATTGTTGTGAATATGTAGTTTTGTGCTATCGTGAACTGATTGTGTAAATATGTAAAGTTATAAAGTTATATTATAAAGTTATATAGTTTTGTTGTTGTGTACTGATTTTGTAAAATGATTCTGGATGAAAATGATTTTGGAAAAAAAAATTAAAAGACAGCGCTTTCTAAAAAAATGCCATAAAAAACCAAAAAGCGCTTTTTAAAAATTCCATTTACAGCGTTTTTTAATAAAACTAAAATAAGAAAGCACCTATTACAGCGTTTTTTTTTGAAAAAGCGCTGTAAAACGTGCATTAGAATACACCTATTACAGCGCTTTTTTGAAGAAAAAAACGCCGTAATAGGTGCATAATAATGCATCTATTGAATGCACCTATTACAGCGCTTTTTTGAAAAAGCACTGTAATATGTGCATAATAATGCATCTATTGAATGCATCTATTACAGCGCTTTTTCAAATAAGCGCTGTAATAGGTGCATAATAATGCATCTATTGAATGCACTTATTACAGCGCTTTTTTGAAAAAGCGCTGTAAAATGTGCATAAAAACAAGCAGCGTGTTTTTAGAAGGGATTTACAACGCTTTTCAAAAAAGCGCTGTAAAACGAGTATAACAAGCGCGCAATATATCCACCTATTTTACAGCGCTTTTTTATTTTAAAGAGCGCTGTTGTATCTTTTTACAGCGCTAGATACTACAGCGCTTATTTTTTTGAAAAAGCGCTGTAAATGTTTTAAAAAAAGCGCTGTAAAATGCATTTTTTCGCGTAGTGGTGTTTATTATCTTTAAACATCAAATTGAGATTTTTCCCCAACGTAGTGGTTATGGGTTGGATTTTCACATTCTCATCATTTGGTTCAACCTCCATGGTCATATTTTCCTATGAACAAAAACAAAGTTGAATTAGTTGTGAAGAAAAAAGTATAGTAATTGAAAGCAGATGAAAAGTAATTACCTCAACAAGATTTGCTTGATCTTCTTGATCTTTCTAGGCTCGATATTTTCTTTTGTTGAGTGTTTCGATGGGATCATCAATATGGAAAATAAACTTTCCATTTAGAATTTAACTGAAAATGTTAAATTGCCAAAGTAATAAGAAAGTAAAAATATACTTTTTTAGTAGATTCCTCTGAATCCTCTAGCAGGGATGCTTCTCTTTTATTTCTCTTCTTCTAAGCAGTTTTAGAAGTACCATAAGAAACCAAATTCGAATTAGCAATGTTAGATGATTCATGACACATTGTTTCAAGTCATAAATATAGGGTTACCTCTACGGCAGAAGAATGAGTTGATGAAGGGTTGGTCTTGGATTTTGTTTTCTCTTTCTTCTTTGGTACATCCTCAATTGATGATTTGATGACATGAAGGGGTTTCCTTTCACTTTTCTTGCCGGTGGTTGTTGTGTCTTTTTCCGAAGGCTTGGTTGGGATGGCTTCTGTTAAGATGTCAAGTAAATATTAAATGTAAATTAGTAAAAAAAATTACACAAAAGAGTGAAGTTATTTCTTAGTTCTAGACATATTTTACTTGAAGGCAAATCAATGCCAAGGTCATGTGGGAAATTCAAAAGGTGATATGGGCTAGCTATAACTTGTTGTGATTTGGGTTTTTGATAACTAAGTCTAATTTAAATGGCATGAACCATTTTTGACCACATATAGACTCAATTACTCTGAATGAGGCATTTAGTAAATAGGAAAATTTGGGGCAAAAGAATTCGAGTTCATTTTGATTTGAAATGCTAGTTCGAAAATTTTGCATTAAAATAGGCTTTTCTTTTCTAACTTTAATTTTTTTCAAGTAAAACATCACCGGCTTAATTTCACAGTTCTACTCATTATTATATAGTTGTATTCTAATTTCATTTTCTTCTTCATTTTCTCAATAAGCTCATATGTTGACCAAGTTAACTTGCCAAAAGATTGGAATTTCTTTGGCAGTTAGAATGATTGAGGTAGACAACATTTGAGGAAGACCAAACTTCCTAGACACTAATCGAGGCTGACAGGGAAGCACATTAGTTTCTTTTCCACTTAAAGCTAAAGGGAGCAACCTACCAATTAGAAGTTCCTCTAGATTTCAATGGATTCACTCTAAGCCCCTATAGTTTAACAAGTAAGGGTTTGAGTAAACCATTTAGGCCCCGTGCTTCAAGTGACAAAAGAAGAAAAGTGAGAATTGTGTTGTTGAAGAGTAAGGAACCATTTGAAATATTGTTTGAAAGAAGGAATGGAATCGGCAAGAGCAACAACTTGGGTCAGGTGGACACATTTTGCACCATAAGGAGTGCCTAGTTGCAAACATATATTGACATCTCGAAAAGTTGGAGAGTAAATAAAATTCAATCATAGTTGTAATAGCCACATAGGACCACCAACATTAGAGATTAAGTCTTGGGTTTTTGAAAGAGTGTCATATAGGTTGCTTAGTCATTCATAGAGTTGTGCTAAGAGAAGCTTACTAAGGCTGACGGTTTTGACTTCAGGAAGAAGTCAAGGTAATGGAAGAAGAGTTTTGCCTATGGAAATAGATTTTGAACAAAAGGCAAAATAATGAAGTCAAAATAATAGGAAAGCAATGTGTTCATTATCATGAATATCCCTTGAATTGGCATTGTTATATTAAATATACTAAATATAACTTGAAGAGGACAATATTGGTTCAAGACTACTTTCAGGGGTTAAAACGCTACTTGTTTGTTTAAGACTTGCAATGGCAACCACATCGAATAGAGTGATCGCAATCATGCAATAAGGGACATGGAAAGTAAAACTCGAAGGATCCCAAAAATATAGGACAGTAAATAGTTGTGGAAAATTATAAATCAAATTGCTTTTATTTAGCATGATCGATTCATAAATCCCTATTTTCCTCCAAAACGTTGATTTTTGTTTTCCAAGACAAGTAAGCCATTCAAGGTATAGAGTTTTTACTTAAGGTGTTTCGGCATTTGACTTAGGTGGGTTGAAACTACTAGGGATAGACCTGAAGGCATTGACAACTGTTTCAAGAAATCTATGGTTAACTTTGAAGTAGCAATGTCAATCACAAGAAAAGGGGTTTGAATTATAACCCTTTAAAATTGTGATTCATGTGTTTAATTTAAATTAACTCAAGATTAATCTTGGTTGAAACAAAATGTCAAGAACGTTCTGGGTATTTTAGAAGTGAATAAAACAGATTAGTTTATAGTGAAGTGTGATTTGTGTGTGCAAATAATTAAAGATAATGGATAGAAAGATCACACAAAAAAAGTATATTGGTTCACCCAACTCGGGCTAGTCCAGTCGTCACAACCGTGAGGTTTTTACTATATGCTTCAAAACCAAAATGTTCTCCTTCACACCTTTTCTCTTGATCACACCTTCATCAATTACAATTTTCACATTTCAACCAAGGAAAGATTTTTACAGTCATCTTTCAACCTTAAAAGGATTTTCACAACCACCTTTCAATCTAGAATGGATTTTTACAAACACACTCAGTCCAACATAAAAGATAGACTTGACTTACAAATGATGTGTATGGTAAAAGTGTTTGGGATCTTGAAACTTCTCAACACTTGTTTGAGATAAATAAAGACAAATTCAGTAAATGATGATCCACATATATAGTGAAGAGAGTTGGAGTTTTCTTGAAGAGCTTTTGACTTGTTCTGACTTGAACAAGTGTTGGTAGATTTGCAAATTGAACTATTTTCTTAATCTTCCAATTGATCTTCAATTTATAGATGATAAAAGGCTTTGATTATTCAGTTTAAACTTAATATACTCGTTAGACACATTAGTCAAGTGTCAGATCTGTTTTAAAATAATTAAACACATGTTTATATTGTTCTCCAGAACGTTCTTGACAAACCTAGAATGTTCTTGCTTTTGGGTCTAATGGAAAACGTGAATGAGTGTGAGAATGGGCTGTCACATGTCTAGTATTGTTCCAAATCAGAATTATGCAGAGTTTTTTATGCAAAATAATGTAAGTACAATGTACTTGCGTCCTTGCTCACAACTCATCAATATGGAGGTTGTTTTCCTCTTTTGGGCCTTCAACTCGAGTTCTTGCTTTTGATTACTTTTGGGTGGCCCATGTGAGAACTATATCAATCTAGAACAGGCTTTTAGAGATCCCAAAACTAATTTATTTGTCTCTTGTCTTTTATTTAAGACAACCAGAATGAACTAGAATATTCTGCAGAACATTCTGCATGTTTGTTTTTGCAAGTAAGCCTTCATATCTTGACTTTTAATTGATCATTAAATTTTGGGAAGACAATGTGCGAAATGTCAACTGGTTTACTGCATGTGCTCTTCCAAAAAGATCCCTTTTGTCAATTGTTCTTTAATTGAATAACCAGAACATTCTGGTGAATGTTCTTCCATCATTATTTTAACAAATGACTTAATAAATGACCCAATCTTGAAATGATTTCTTCTTCAAAGTTGATTCTTGTCATTTTGTTGAGCTGATATGACTATTTATGAATGCAATGAACTTGTTCATCATGAGAACATTATTTCATAACTATTGAGAATGTTGTCTTATATATGATAGGAGAAATCTTTTGTTGAAGCAATATTTCCTACAATTTTTCTTGGTGTTACCCATGTTGTGTCTTGTCCATCAAGTATCCTTGAGATACTTTAGTATATGTATGAATGTATTGGACACTTTTTTCATGAAGATGTTATCTTCAAGATGTAATAATCGTTCTCTTGAATGATTGATATATGATATATTACTTTTGAGATTCTTTAATTATTGAGTAGATATTTATGCACTTGTTGATGTGAATGGCTTCTTTCTTATCCATTTATGCAATTCATGTTCCTTAGATAAAAGTCAAAAGTGCAATCATTAGTAGATCGTCATTCATAAAACTTTTTCATAAAGTTTTTTGTCATTAAAATATATATTAAAAAGGTTTTTACCTCAACAAACTTGACATTTGAAAGCTAATGGGGAAGAAATGGGATGATGAGGAAAGAAAGATTCAACACACTAGAGATGGTTGGTGGGCGAAAGAGGTCCTAGAAATGCAAAACTATGGAATTTTAGAGAGATTGGAATCCATACCTAATATCTCATAATAGCCTTATTTGCCTCATCTTCATCGAGCTCAAGGGCGTATTTGCTTTGTCCTCTTAGAATTGGTTTGGCATTTTGAAAAGCCTTTGGACGAACAAAGGTTGAAGTCATAGTGAGTGTTGGTTGATTTGTTTGATTGAAGAACTTAGGTGTAAGAGAAGTTTCATAAAATTGCAATAAGAAGAAATAAAGGAATGTTTTTTGAAGTTTTATAGTTTAGCTAGCTACTCATTTATGGTGATGTGGAGGTAACCACTCATGTTGACACGATGCGAAGAAGTGGGATACTTGAAAAATCTGTGCAATTGTTTTTTTTTTTTTGACATGTCTTCTCTTGAAAGATAAGTAAGGTGTGATTGTGTGCCATCAGTGTTGGGTTGAAAAACGTTCCCTTTTGAAAGTCAACAAGTAGTTACTTCAATATAATAGTCTTCATAGTTTCGAAAGAGTCTTATTCAAATAAAGTCAAAGATATATGGTCAAAGAATAGGTTCTTTTGAAGTAGGAAATGATACTCAAAAAGAGTCACTATAGGCACAAACTCGAATATAGAAACTTAAAAATAAGTCTAAAGTTAGTTAAGGAATTTCAAAATGAGAAACACACAACCCTTAAAGATCTTATTTGAGTCATAGATTGATCATCAAATTCATTTGTTTGATATGATAAAATTTACTGTCAACAGATTTAAATTGCTCCAACTTAATATGTAGCAATTTAAACTATCCCAACTTAATATGTATGTGGGGGGTAAGTCTCTTACATTGAGAAGTCACAACTCTCAATAAGTGTAACAAATGTGTGGAAAACTTGTGCCACTCGGCTTTCTCCATGTTATAAAAATCGAACCAAACATCAAAATAGTGAAGCCCCCAAGTCATAACTAAACCGCCTTAAATTGCTTGAATTGGGACAAATTGCTCATAAAATGAAACTGTAGGCAGTGACTGTTCATAGTTCAACTGGCTGAATCATTCCTTCGATTTGATTCGGTTTTTAAAATATTGAGCAAGACACCTAACTCAAAAAGTTGACATTGGGTTGAATTCAATCTCATTACACAATAAAGCGTTTCCTTGCATGACAAAATTTATAATATTTATATAGGGTTCGAACCAACCTGATGAAAAGTTGCTAGGTGAATTCTAACTTTAATAATTGAGGCAAGGGAAGAGAGGGGGGAGTGTGGCAGGGAAGAGCAACAATGTGCAAAGGCAAGAATTATCAAAAGTAAAAAAAAAAAAAAATTTAAAGAAATTAGTAAAAGATGTTTTTGAATAAAATAATTTACAATTATTCATCAGAAAACTCATCATAATAAAAACCATCATCATTATTCTCATCAACAACAGATTTACTTTTGGTTCTTGATGATTTGCTAGATTTTGAGGGTTTCTTGACTTTTTCAGCCTGCAACTCCAAAACCTTCTCTGATGGTTTCCGCTTTCTTTTAATTCGTGTGGCCCCAGCATCATCTGTAAATAATGTCAAAGGTAACATGTCAAAAATGCAAATACTATAGTAATGTTTTTTAAATAACAGAATCAATATATTTCAGAAATGCAAATTCTTAGAACATGAAGAAACCTGCATTCATATAAAGGGCTCACAAAAATATTCAATAGTTGATTTTAAAAAATGGGATTCTTAAGAATGTAAATACTCTTGTTAAAAGCATATTTTGCAAGTAACATTCATTACCTTCAAGTGGACTCGAGGCATGACTCATCATATGTCCATTTACTACAGCCTCTTCTGAAAATGTGGATCCAGAGTTATTGCTGTCCACCAGCTTTGAAGAACTTTCTAAGAACTTGTCTTGCTGTTCAGGAACATCATATTTGGGAGATGCTGGAAGGAAACATAACTCTTCCTGGGACATATCAGAGTCGCTGAAAGCAGGATCCTTCTCCACTGTCACAATATCAATTTCCTCGTCTTCATTTCCATCAGTTCCTTTTACCTGCAAGGGTATGAACTTAGGACTGTAAAATGGAAAAAGAAAGATTAATAACACCTACATGACCATATAACGTTCACATACCTTCTCAGTCTCAGGAATCAAATCAAATTCATCTTCTCGCTCAACATACTCCTCATTTTCCTCAAGCTCTTTGAAATCAGGAGCAAAAGCACTCCAGTTCTCAGTGTAATCTTTAGCCCAGATATAAACTATGCCATTCAAAGAAACAGATACAACAATAGGGCGTAAAGGATGCCATGCTAAATCAATAAGGGCTTCCTTAGGACCTTCAAGGATTTTCACAAGATGTCCAGCTCTATCCCATATGTAAATCTTGTGCTCTCCTTTGCTAGCAGAACCACCAACAACCCACTCACCATCACCACTGAAACAGGGTGCTTTCCAATGCACCTTCGTGATTGCATCTTGAAACTCCCGGAATAGAGTTAAACATTTTGATCCTACAGCCTTCAACTTCTCAACACCATTTGTATCACTGAGGTTCTCATCCAGTTCATCTAATGCTTTAACTTCATCTCTTGGGGGTAGAAGATTTTCATAGATCCTGATTATTCGATCATTTGAGTTCGTTAGAAGATACTGTCCGTTCCTGCTGAATACAATGTTCTTAACTACAGAACCACCTGAGATGGGAACCATGCCACGCACCTCACCATCTTTACTATCAATTACAAGAATTTCCCCTTTTGAGTTTCCCACATAAACCAGGTTGCCGTACTTACTAAAACATGCAGCAGTAGGTGTGAAGGAGGTACTCCCATCAGAACACTTGTTGCGTGAGGCAGGGTTTGGTCCACTTGGTTTCTCGGAGACAGAAACTTTAAGAAAAGTAGTATTTCCAGTGTTTAAGTCAACAATCATCGGAGTACATGAGAGAGGACATGCCAAGCAGAGAGATGGTTTAGAGGAACCCGGATGAAGCCGAGCTTGTAAAGGGGTTTGCTGCAAAACTATTTTTGTTATCCTCTTACCACTCATAACATCCCACAGGGATAACGACTTGTCAGCAGCAGATGCGAGAATTCGATTACCACACTTTGACCAACAAATACTGGTAATAGCAGAAGAACATTCATTATCCCGAAGCTCTTTAGCAATGCCCCTGGTTTCAAAATCCCAGATAACACAACTTCCATCATTGCAGCCAGCTGATTCAATTGATCAAATCAAGTATCAAGAGTGAGCAAGTTGATAACGTATAATACCTCCAATGAATAATTCATAAAATTTCAAATACAATTATGCAAATATAAGCCTACATGTTTCAAAACACAAAAGAACTGCAATATAAACCAGAAAGAAATACACTTATAATAATAATACCTCTTGAAATCTAATCCAAAAAAGAAAAATAGTTGTGTATATAAATATAGTCAGAAAGTTTTATAGTAAATACTTAAAAATACTGATTTTTTTTCTTGGGTGATAGTATGGCCACTACTTTGATGTTTAAGGAAACAATACAAGACATTTATACCATAGTACCATACACATGAAGGGTCAAAAATAGAACAATACACAAAATTAAAGACATGCATAACTAATAATCAAAGTTCATTAAAATGAATATTAAAACCCAATATAAAGTAAATAAGTTTTAGGGTGAAAGGACCAAAAAGTCGAAATAAAAGCACAGTGAAAGGCTATAAGTGGAGGATATATTTTCAGGTTTTTACAAGAACTTCACTCTAGCACTAGCTATTTTCCTGCTCTGCTATTTGGCTGCTACTCAAAAACATTACACAACACCACTATAGCTGCTGCTACAGCCGCTTCTTAAGACAGCTAAAGATAGTCCAACAAATAACATCATTCACACAGTGTTTCTCCTTAAAACAAGCAACAACAAATTTACAAAGTAACAAAAGATGCATACTAAGCATAAGCATCCCTTGTATACAAAATCAGCTTACATTTATTTGCAAAATAAAATGTCAAACTTCAAAGTCCAAACAAAGTCAAACTTCTAGAATTTAAACACAGACTCCCATCATCGTTGGTAGAACCCAAATTTTTTAAAAGCTGCGCAGTCACAAGCCTAGACGCAAAGATTTTCATGCCTCGTCAATCACAACACCACTGCCATTGCGGACATATCATCCCCGCATTCAACCGCGACTCTCCACAACATGAAGAATTGCAACACTAATTTTCGGTAATGCTAATAAAAGGCTCAACTCTTCCAACAAATCAATTTCCTAACTTTTTTTCCTGAAATAACTTCAACCGTGATATAAACCTTGCTAAAAACCCTTAAAATTGTGCCTAACTACCACATACAACTAACCCTATTTCTTTTCCAATCAACTAGGGGAAAGGGTATTTTGGTCCCTAATATTTACCATTTTTTCAAAAACCAGCATTATTAGCATAAAAATTGCAAGTAAATGGAAGGAATAGAAGAAGCCATTAAAAGAAAGGGTAAGTGATAATTACCAGCAAGAAGAGTACCACGACGATTGAAAGCAATACATTTCATACACCCATGTTCAAGATACTCCTCTATCACTTCTGGAAAATCACCCTGCAACGGATCTTCAACAAGGAACAGCACAATAATAATGTCAAAAAACCTAAAATAAGAATATGAACTAAAAATTAAAGTGAAATAAACATTAGGGTAATTTTTATTTGTGTGTGGCTACCTTGCCTATATATTAAATTCAAGGAAGGTTAATTGAATGTTGCGTTGAAGAAACAAAAAAAAAAGTGAGTAGCGAATTATAAAAGAATAGTACCCTAAATAGACAGTAATGAGGTTATTACCGTAATAATTTTATGAACAGAATGAAGTGGAGGTGAAGGAATGGGGGAGAAAGAAAGAGAAACTGGAAGAAGAAAAAAAAAGTAGAAAACTTACCGATTATGGATGTGTTCATGGTTTCAAGAAGGTGGAAGAGGTTGACAAAATATGGAACGAGAAAAAACGGATACAATAGAGCAGCAAACGAGAGAGGGAAAGCAGAAAGGTAAGAATGAGAAGAACTAGAACGTCACTCTCGTAGTGTATGTCTTTGTTTCTATTCAGAGGTATAGAGATGCATTTAATTTTTATTGTTTTAGTTAAGAAATCGTTTATTCATTTAATTTAAAGATGGTAAATCATTATTTTAGTCCATAAAAATATAATTATTTGTCACACTTATTTCTAATTCCGCAAAAGCTTCAAATTAGTCCTCACATTATTAAAATTATTGTCAGTTTAGTCAATGACAATAAGTTAATTATTTGTTGACGGTTAACTTTGTCAACTTGTTGATATGACACTCACTTACTATCACATGTAGTTCGACAAGGACTAAAATCACGTTAATGTTTTTTTTGGAAAAAAAAGATAATAAAATTAAAATAAAAACATAAGTTAATGTTAAGTTGATCTTTGAAGTATATAATTTATTGTCAAAATAATTCTTAAAAAGTACAATTTAATATCAAAATAGTTTCTGACAAATTTAACATAACATCAATTTGGTTCTTCAATTCAAACAAGACCATAATTTGCATCATAACTTGTATTATGCTAGCAAAATACTCTTGAACAAACTATTTTTTGACACTCTCTAATTAGTTGAAATTTTAATGGGTTCCACTAAATCTTGTAGTCTCAGATAAATTTAATGGAACTCATTTGAACTCAATCAATAAAAACAATGTGTTAAAATGAATTTGTTAATAAATGTGTCATTAGTACTCCTTGCATTATTTTGTTGGAATAGTACGATACATTAGTGCACTAATTATATTTCACAAAATAGTGCACTAATCAATTCAATTTTAGTTATATGAAATGGATTCAGGAAATATTGCAAATGAGAACATTTTGAATCCACACAAATTATTACGCAAATTTTGATTTTGTTTGAATCTAGGGACCAATTTGACATTATCTTATATCTATCAAAAATTATTTTTTATAATAAATTATATCTTTTAAAAACTATTTTACAGTAAGTTGTATACTTTTATGCCCAAATTAATATTAAGTTGTGTTTTATTTCAATTTTACTGCAATTTTTTTCAAAAAAAATATTTTTTTTTGTTTTAGTTTCTATTAACTACACATGTGATATTACAACAATGACACGTCAGCAGACTCACAAAGTTAATAGTCAACTTAATATTAATGACTAACTAAGAGTAAATTTTTATCATTTGAGCACTAATTTGAAATTTTTGCAGAGTCAAAGATAAAAATAAAAGTGAATATTTTAGAGCCGTGTTATTTTGACACAAAATTACGACACGGTATATAACAGTATAAAATATATATTGGATAAGGGTTGATGAGGGATCCAAGAGAGAAAAAATATATAAAAAGTAGATGTTGTATAGATATACAATGTTGAAATTTCTTTAATTTAACAAAAATGTTATTTTGACATAAAATTTGACACTAAATACCAAAACTTTATTTATTGTTCACCGTATTTGTACGGTAAATACAATGAACAATACATATATTAATATTTTTCAATTTTTTGTTATAAGAGAGAGATTCTCGTGAGAGATATTAACTGCTTAGAATAATCATTAATCAATCAAATGTGAGATTAACCGCTTATTTAACATATATCTCATAAACAATTAAATTCTAGGGTTAACTATATTTTATTTTTTTGTTAACTGCATTAGTATATTAATTTGATGTAATTTTGTGGTCGAGTTTTGAACACATGGTTTGGGGGATCTCTTCAACCCTATGTTGAAGATTAGTAGTGTTTCTTCGGTTATGATATTTAGTCTAGACCTCACTTTTTTGTGTAAAGATTAAAGTATCTCTTATACTCCGTTCAATAAATCTGTTTATACAAAAAAAGTCACAAGAAAAGAAAGTTTGAAATGTCACTTTTTTAAAAATTTTAATTCTTACGTTTATTTCTATAAACTCAAGAATTATCTAGATAATCACAATTAATAGTCACAATATTCTAGTGTTATGTTTAGAAATAAAGTAAATAAGTGCATATAGTTAATAGGATATGTCATTACCTCCTACTCAGACTATTTTTCACCAAAAATACACGTGTCAAAAGAGTTGCATTGTAGAGAAACAGTTTTATTCTACCTATTTAATAAATATTTCGGGAACATATTACATATGCATTGAATTGAAAATTACTAATCTATTTAGAATTATTTTACATTGGTATTACTGTTCTACCACTCTTACAATTATTTGACCCATAATTCAGCTCATGTCATGATTCCCTTATATCTCATTTGTGCCATGAAAGTTTGTAACTAAAATTGCTCAATGATTCTACAAACATCAATGAATTGTAAGTACTTATATTTGAGATATGAATATATAAATACATTTAATTGTAACATTAATAGAGATTCATACAGAACTTTTCTCTTTGAGAAATTAGCACACAATAATTTGACAGGTTCTTTTTCAGCCTTAGCATAAATAGCAATCACAAGGGCCACAATAGCAGCAAATGCTAATCACAGCAGCTAGGAGAGGCATTCATGGCATGCTGAGGCTGCAAGAAAAGACTCAACCCACACAATTATTTCAGGGCCCAAATTGCAAGAAGACTTTAGTGCAGGTGAGCTAGATTCTGACATTGTCAACATATATTTCGTGTACATGAGCTATCTTTTCCCAATCCTCGCCAACAATCCTTCTGCATCTTGTGCTTAAAACAGGACAACCATCAATTTGCAGAACTTGTAAAGCAGTAAGCTGTCCAAATCCACATGGTAAGTTAAAAAGGATGGGACAATATCGAATGTGTAGACGCATAAGTGACGACAGATTCCTCACACAATCAGGCAGTATCTTAAGACAAATGCAGTCTATAATGAACAGATATTGAAGACTACTTGCATAGAATTCAGGCTTGATTGGTAGAGTTCTTAGTTTGCTTAAACCTTTGATAGTTAACGAGCGAAGACTCGAAAGACCTTGCATACACACATCCAATGATTCAATCATAGGACAGTTTACAACTTCCAAATTCTCAAGGGCAGTGCAGTTTTTCAAACTACTTGGCAGTGAATTTAATTTAGCACAGTTGTGGATTCGCAGCGTACGAAGGGAAGTGAGGTTCTGAGTTACTTCTGTCAAAGACACAAGGTTTTTACATTGTTCGATCGTTAATGACCGAAGAGATGTTAAAGTACCAAGTTGTTTCAACAAAATATTTGGAGAGGTTATCACCAAATGTCTAAGAGAAACTAAGTGACTGAAGTTCTTTGGGAAGGTGCTAATTCTTCCGCATCCTGATAGCCTCAAAGTTTGTAGAAAATGCAGGCTGCAAATGGAATCGGGAAGGATTCGAAGTTCGTTGTTTCCGTTTAGATTTAGATACCTCAAATGTTTCATGTTGCCAATGCTATTTGGAAAATGTGTTATGCCGATGTTGCTCAAATCCAACGCACGTAGATAAGTCGAACCTGTGAGAAAGACATTCAAATGAGGTCCTAATTTGATAATGGAAAGAAGCGTTCTCAACTTTGGTAACTTGAGAAATGAACTTGGATCTTCCCTAATTTCATCTTGATCCCAAAATGAAATGTGTCTTGTGCTTTCAGACATTTTTGAAATATCAGAGTTAACCATCAAGTTTCCTGCCACTAATTTAGCAAGATCATGAAATAAATCATGCATTCTGCATTTTACTATTTCAGTTTTATGATTCTCATGTACTATTTCAAAAATTGATCTAGACACAAATTCATTTATATACCAAGTTCCTACATCTTCTAATTGCTGATCATTGTTTGATGGTTGAATGAAACCTTGAGCCATCCATAAATGGATTAAATCTTGCTTATCAAATTCTTTACCTTTAGGAAGTAAAGAACAATATGCAAAGCAATCTTTAAAATGGGATGGTAATTGATCATAACTTAACTTGAGAACCGACATTATACCATCTTCCTTTTCAGGCAAATGACTCATACTCCAAGTATCGCTGTTTTTCACTGACATCCAATAAGATTCTTTTTTAGTTCCAGATAGTAAGCCTCCCACGGTGCGTATTGCTAAAGGCACACCACCACATTTCATCACTATCTCTTCTCCGATTTTAACAAGATTAGGATGTTGCACTCTTTCTCCCTCTGCGAACGCCCATTTCTCAAACAAATACCTACAATCACCATCAACCAAAGCACCTAGTTGATACAAACTATTTTCATTCTCATTTTCACCCATAATTGATGCAGTAATTTTATAGCGCGTCGTCGCTACAATTCTACTCCCTTTTGCACAATTTCCTAACAACATTTTCTTCATATCAAGCCAATCTACGCGATTACAATTCCAAACATCGTCTAGAACAAGTAAAAATTTCTTCCCACCCACATAATCATTAAGACACGACAAGAAATCTACGCCGCTAACATTCTTATCCGAAGAACGATCGAATCCTCGAACAACTTTCTTTTCCCAAATCCTTTCTATACTCCAATCATCAGACACATCTACCCAAATCCTCAAATCAAAACCATTCTTTATCCTATCATCATCAAAAATTATATTAACAAGTGCTGTTTTCCCCAACCCTCCTATTCCCACAATAGGAACAACTACAAAACTATCACTTTTTTCTAATAACCTTTCAATCACTTTTTTCTCATCTTCTTCTCTTCCAACAACCTCTGTGCAACATCTCATATATGATATTGAATTCATCACCCTTTGTCTATTACTAGCATTCACTTGATATTGATCAAGTTCCTGCAAATGAAGACTACATATCATATTCACTACCTCATTGATTCTCACTATAATTTTCTTAATTCTATCATCCATATCCGAAAGCATACAAAAGTTTCTTACCCAAGTAACTATTTTCCATTCAGCCTCCACTTTCTGCCTCAAAGATTCAACATTTATATCATCCAACAAGTCTTCTGCATCGTGCAGGGCGTCCCGGAGCTTCATCAACCAATCCTCAACCAAGTGATTCTTTTCCTGCTTCTTTTCTGCATCTAGAAGAACTGCTGA
Source organism: Cicer yamashitae (assembly GCA_037974755.1). Taxonomy (NCBI): domain Eukaryota; kingdom Viridiplantae; phylum Streptophyta; class Magnoliopsida; order Fabales; family Fabaceae; genus Cicer; species Cicer yamashitae. Next base: position 40,684,498 of record JBBPBQ010000002.1, read on the forward strand.
AATCGCTGACATGTCATTCTTTAGCTTGATGAAATCGTGTTTGAAGGAAGAGTATAGATTATATTTGTTTGTAAGCATAGTGCTAAGTTCTTCAACAATTTTCTTAGCAGCTGATTTGCATAAACTTACTGGGATTACCATGATGTTTGATGCAAGTGTCTCAGATTTCACAAGAGGTTGCTAACTTGCTATTGATTTCGATATTTGAACAAGGAAACCAAAGAAAAAAATGTTGAAATCGAATTGGAGCCGTGTTCCAACACAGTGCAAATTTTATATTCCAATTATATTATTTTTATTGAATTAAATTACTTTTTAATGCATCTTTTGTCAATACTAATAAAAATGAAGACCCATTTTAGTTCTTCGCCAAAAATATAAAAAAATTATGGTATTTTGATTTACTTTTGTAAAACAGTTTTTTAGTTTTTAAAAATAAAAAAGTAATAAAACTTGTTTGGTAAACCACTCCACTTTTAGTTTTGGGGGCTGAAAAAGTAAAACACCAAAAAGATGTTTTCCTTTTCAATTTTCAATTTTATATTTTAGTTTTGAGAAGATGAAAATTGAAAACACTCTTGTTTGATTGTGTTTTATTTTTTAGTTTTTGAAAACTATTTTATAAATAAATGTAAGAAAGCTGTTTTCAAAAAAAAATTTAAAAAAATCTGTTTGGTAATTCTAATTTTTTAAAACAGTTTTTGACTAAAAAATTAAAAAAATTGAAAAATAAAAAGTAAAATACTGTTTATCTGATTTTTTTTTTTTTAGTTTTAAAAAATATAATATTAAAAATAGTTTTACAAAACAGTTTTTAAAAACAAGTAATTCAAACAAATTTTTTAATTTTTAAATTTTAAAATACTAAAATAGAATTTTTGAGATATAAATCAATAATCCTCCGATACTTTCAATGTTTTTTTAGTTTTTTTAATTTTTTTACCATCGCACATCACAGTAGAGATACAGAGGAGTTTTGTTTTTTTCGACGCCATAGCAGAACATTAAAGCCTAACTTAAGGTGTTATTTTTTAATTATATAATAATTAATATTCATTTAATTTTCTTTATTTGCTTATAGCTTATTGTAATTGGTAGGTGTGAATATTTTTTACGTAAATTATGTTGGACTTGACTTCGATTGATTGGATTCAAAGTCTCCGCATCTCCCTTGACCGATCTATTTTTCTTTTGGGCCGTCCTTACTGATCTATTTTAATAATAATAATTCAAAAGTATAAATAATTAAATAAAGATCTAACTGTGAATGTTAATGATTTCTGCAGTAATAATCAACATATCATAAATTCCAAACAAAGGTGTGACAAGTGACAAAGATATGGTGACCTCCCTCACTTCCCCGTGGTCGTTTTCATGGTGGGATATGGACCTCCTTGGACAATTCTCCACGACCCCAAGGAAACTAAAGTATCTAAGAAAGGTAGTGGACTACTTCACTAACCGGATCAAGCTGAACTTTTAGCTAAAATAACCAGCAACATCTCCAAAGAAAGGTAGTGGACTACTTCACTAACTTAAAAGGCATATCTTAAAGAGATTTGAAATACCCTCATGTCATTATAACAAAAGCATAAAACAATTCTCTGACAAAATCTCCAAAGATTTCTCTCGGACTTAAGGGTCAGGCAACATTTCATCTCTGTTTGAACACCCTTTAACAGATGGACAAGATAAGAAAAGTCAAAACAGTAATTATCTGAGGATAAAAAAGAAGATTAAGTGAGTCTAAAGGAAAGTAAATATAATAATTATCTGAGGATAAAACATGATTTTTTTTTTTTAATACATATTTCCCTTAGGGCTAGGGGCAAGAAAAAACCCCTTGAGACGCCATCTGATAATTGAGAAACAAACATGCACAATATGGAAAGCAAACAACTTCATTAATTTAGAATAATACATCATTACAAAGTCCATAAAATGATAGGTATAGAAGAACAACAATATAAAACATATAAAGAAATATATAGAACAACAACAAAAAATACAAGCGAAATCATTTTCCATTCTTTTCCACGACCATGGGACATCCATTGATTGCATGCTTTAGGAAGGATCTTCTACCTCGAATAACAACTTAGGAACTACCATCTTCCCACCTTCGACCATGAGGTTTATATATATCCCGTCTAAATTTAAAGCTACCCCACATCCATAAATTGAATTTGATCAACACCATTTTGGAAGCTTGCATCATTGATTTCTATCAACATGTGGTCAAGCATTACTTGTTTCTCCTATTGAGCCTTTATCATGTCACCTTTTCAATGGGCCTCGTGTTTCATAGCCTCGAGTTCCTTCTTCACATCTTTGACCTATTTTCCCCGCTGATCAACCTTGGCCTTCTCCAGTCCAAGTCATTCTTTAAGACTTAATGGTGGTGGTTAAGGACTGAAATCACCCCTCCAAAGGTTTTTTTCTTTCCATTTTATCTAAATAAAATGTTTCCACGCATGTTTAGTTTCATTGTCGTATTTTTGTGATTTCGTCATCTGAGTGCGACATTGTTTTGTTCGTCATCTTGGTGCAATGTTGTTTGGTTTTTCCATCTTGTTGCGATGTACATTTAGTTCAGATTGACAAAGTAGTTCTGATCCATTATAAATTTCAATCAATGACTTTGATGTCGTCAACATTACAAATCCAGAGACATAGTAAGAGGCTTATGGAGGTTATCATCAAATTCAACACTCTCTCATCCTTACATATATATGACTTGTCAACACGTGGTTTGATTGGTGATGTCATATACCACCTATTTCGATATGAGCGAACACTAGTAAATATTTTTTCGTAGATAGATGAGATATTAAAAATTGTGGATCTTGCATCAATTTTTCTTGACCATTGACTATATGTAGAAGAAATTAGTTTGATTGTCAGGATTAAAATTTTTGTTTGGTTATTTCTCATTCACTTTTGAATGTTTATTGTATGGGTAGCATGTTTTTGACTTTCTTAATCATTAGTGTTGATATCAAAATATGGATGCAAAATGTCCTCACTCATGATGAATTTGATTGTACTACTTTTATTTTACCATTTGAATGAAACAACTTATTTTTCTGTCAAATAAATAAAGAACACAATGACAAATAAAAGATATATTCAAATATATTTTTTTGTAATTTTGATACATTCAAGATCTACTTTGATAATACTCCACACGTCTAAGGATGAATATGGTTAAATATCGCGAAAGAATCTTATTAACATTTTTTGTGTTTGCCGTTATGAGTTGTCACTTATTAGCATTATGAGTTGTCACTTATCAGCCTAGCCCAACTATGCTTTGATTTTCGCATGCTTATGATATTTACTCAAAATGCAAAATTCATGATTAAATCCTCTATGCATGATTCCTTGAGTATGTTATGAATGATATTATACTTCTCTTTTGTTAAAATTGTATTTCTTTTATATGTCTTATGTTAAATGATTGAAAATGAAATGACAAAAGATGACGGTGTTTCATTAAAGAAATATATGTAAAGGAAGAATAATTGGAATATTGATTTTGGTCACGGTCAAACCTATCTTACAAAATGATCACAATTATTTTTGTGATTCACACTAAGATCATTGGAATAGACTGCCCATGTTCTATGGAAAATCGACTGAAAATGAGAGGTTTTCAAACTTTACCGTAAAATCTTTACTTAAAAGGAACTTGCATTCTTTCTTGTATGGATGGCTTTTAAAGGAAATTTTCTAACTACCACTTCCCATCTTATAAAACTCATTGAGATTATTATCTCATCACTCTTTTTAGTGTTTTTCACCAATAAGAAGTGAGATGTAGAGAAATGTCTTAGATTTGAGGACTTATTTTGTGATATTGTTTTGTGTAGGGCTGACAATGAACCGAACCAACTCGAAAATAGTTAAAGACTTTATTTGATAATTAGCTCGTTAAACTTGGTTCATGGATCAAATGAGTCAAATTTGAGTTGAAAATTGAGTTCGCTAAATAAATGAGTTTAATTTGAGTTATATATAGTTCGACTCGTTTGGTTCATGACCTAACTCGATATATATATATATATATATATATATATATATATATATATATATATATATATATATATATATAAATTTACTTTGTATGAAATAAATTTGACTTGGGAGTTGTACAAAACAATTAACTTTGGTGTAAGTATTAAAATGCTTGAAAATGATGTTAAACATATTGTAAATGTCGTTTCAAAACAAAATAAAAAATCATTTGAAAAACTAATATTAAGAGATTAAAATGTTGTTTATGGGTGCGTTTGTTTCAGATTTTTTCATGAAAAAATCTATTTTTTTAAACCAAAAATCATTTTATAGGGTTTGAAAGGCGTTTGTTTTAGATTTTTTAAAAATCATTTTGTTAAAAAAATCATTTTTTGGCTAAAAATGAAAAGCTAAAAATAGTAGCTTCTCAAATTCGCTACTTCGATAGATGAGAGAGAAAGATGCCAAAAATTTAAAAAACACGGAACTTAACCCACTAATGAGAGAAAATGATGTAATTACCCTACCCTTTTTGAAAAATCCAAAATTACCCTCTATCAATTTTTATTGGGTTTTCTCATCAGTTTCAGACACTTAATTGTGACAGTTTTTCTCCTTCCATGAGACTCTCATATGGGTTTTTCATCAAGTAAATTTCCTTCTCCTTTTCAATTTTTTCATATAATTTTTTTATTGTTTATACGCCTTTTATTTGAATCATTTTATTTTTACATCATTCATATATTGATACTATATTTTTGTTGCTTTTTTGTGTTTATTTATTGTTTTTTGATGAGTACTTAAGGTACATTAATCAATTTTAAAATGTGTATAAAAAATGGATTAAACTTATAAATTTTGTAGGGTATTATAAAAGTCATGTCCTTTATGGTAATTTTGTAGTGTAAAAAATCACTTTTATAAAATTGTATACAAACAGATTAAGAATCATTTTTGTGATAGTAAACAAACGGAAATAAAAAAAATCATTTTTAGACAAATCTCTACAAAAAAATCTCTAAATTTTTTGAACTAAAAATCATTTTTATTTAAGTTGAAACAAACGCACCCTATATCATTTAAAAGCTACTTAAATGACATACAACTCAATTGTTTGTAGGAAAACCAAATTCAATACTAGAATATGACCCGCGCTTTGCGCGGGTTTAATTTTAAATTTTTTTATAAGGTGATATATATATATATATAATATTAATCTTGTAAATTTTTATAGTTATAAAAAATGCGATAAAAGATATTGTAGAGTGTGTAATTAAATGAGTATTTTTACTCTTAAAAAAAGATTAAAAAAAACAATGTCTTGCAAAAGTTAATCATAAAAAAATTAACAATTTTACAATCATTTCAAGTTAAATTTGAACTCTGTTTACAATATCAAATATGGTCTATGGACATAAAATATTAACCATTATTTTAAAGATAAATTATATAATTGATAATTGTAAATTCTATTTTAATTAAAGTATATAAGTTATGTAGGAATTTTTAAAATTTTAACATTTTTTCCTACACATTAAATTTTTTTCGAAATAATGCTCACGGTAATATATGCATTGATAACTAATAAGAGAAACAAAACACAATTTTTTTTATTAGATTGACTAATTGTTATTTGTTATTGTAAATATATGTGACGACACAATAATAAAAAAATACAAAAGTTGTATATTGACTATTTTTAATGTCTAAATAAATATTTAAAAGTATTTGAACATTTTATCAACTATATTGCTAACATTTATTAAAATATTGTGTATCAATATTTACTTATTTAATTTGGTTTACACCA
>JBBPBQ010000002.1:40690614-40768178 GCA_037974755.1 Cicer yamashitae
TTTGGATTGTAGGAGTCTATTTTAATATATATATATATATATATATATAAAAACAATTTATTTGGTTGAGATAATTTTTTTCTAGTAATGAAACAATTTACTATTTTGTACCCAAAAAAAATTTACTACTTTGAAAAAAGTTAAAAATATATTTTAGTATATAACCATACATAACAATATGAATATTTCAGAAAATACATAAATTTTCTCTAAGTCTATATCAGTAATGGTATAATAAGAAAAAATAGAAAGAAAAAAATTTTGTTGGCCTAATTCTAAATTATATCTCTCTATGTGATTTAAATATTAATTTTAGTTATCTCATAAGTGACATGTGATAGATTTTTTAAATATTATAGATTTCATTAAAAGATTTTGTTTTCTTCAATAATGATACTATGTAATATTCAATTTGAAGATATTTATGGAGGAATAACCGTTATCAATAATAATGGAGGAGCAATGAGTGTCGAATAATTGATATTTATTTTATTGTAATTTATAACTTATGGCACATAAATAGTTCCACAAAATATTATATGAAAAAAATGTAATAAAAGATATTTACAAAGTGAATAGGGAAACCCTCTCTAAAGATGTACACGTCAGCTTTTTAGCTGAGGTGGCAAATGTTCCCATACGTGGATGACATAGGATGAGGTGGCAGCGGAGTTTGTTTTAAATATATATAATAGATATGTTATGGGCCGGACTCATATCTGCTTAGGCCAGACCCAATGTCTAGGGCAAACCGATCCAATATGTGATACTGCAAAACCTTATTGAATCTAGGGCAAACCGCTCATCCGAATGGAATCCAAAGTGATGGTCTATCCTAGATCACCTGAACTTCTAATCGCGATCGCTCAATAGCAATCCAGTCATAATCATAGCCACTAGATGGTGACCACCTATCACAAAGCAAAATGGGCATCTGTCTAGCATCAGAAGGTACCCCCAACAATCATTTATTGATTCCTAATGACCATCACAAGAACATTCCAGAAACCCTAAGAGGCACCCCTATATAAATCGACCTCCCTATGTCATAAAAGTACACACAAGTTCTAACCTAAATTTCCCTCATAAATCGGCAATTTCGCACTTGATCGTCGGAGTGTGTGTAGGTACACCCCCTCCTCTACGAGAAGCTAACAGAGGAAACCTACCTTTCCATCTCTCCATGAATACAAGCTACAAAAGGTAAAACTCTTATTTCAACAATTTTGATATTGAATAGTGGGGCCATATATGGGAAACTTTTATCCACATCCCACCATTACCCTTTAGAATTCTTGATTTTGACTCATGGCTCCCAAAAAGACCGTCACAAGAATGACGAACGTGACGATTAAACCTCAACAGACCACCCAATTGGATGGTTGAACGACCACTCCCTCCATCGGTCTAACAACAATGCTCGAAGTTCTCGATCAACCACAACCTAATGTAGAGAGTGACACCACAGAACTCCTCCATACCTTAATCCTTGTCGTTTGGAGACAATCCCACCTTATCGAAGAGCATAATGAACGACTAGCAAGGATGAAACATGAAGGTGCCAAAAAACACAAGAAATGGAGGTTTGAATTGTGTTTTCCATTTCTGAAAGATACTTCGATTCCTTCTAAAAAGTTGTTCTTTATCAAAACGTTGAACTTACTTTTATAAAATAGTTTTAGACGGAGTAAGATTGAATCATAAAGAACTAGGATGCGATAAATAGAAGAAAATAAAGGAGACACTAAAATTTTTATACCAGTTCACAATAATCTGTTGCTACATCTAGTCCTCCCATTATAGAGAGATTTTGCCTCAGTACAGTCAAAGAATTAATCCATGATTTCAATAAAATAACATACAAGTATTCTTTACTCTGCCTCTTAAGGCTTTGAGTATTTTTCTCTAGCCTCTCCAAGTTGTTGTCGTTAGAACTGTCTTCAACGTTCTAGCATCCTGTCGTTGAGGTTCATGAGAGTCGTTGTGCCTTTTCAAGTACCTCTTAGGGGTGAGAGAGTTGTTGCCACTATCGGGCTGATTTACATCAATTCTAGTTTGTGTCTGAATTGACACAAAGTTTATTTCTAGGATTCTAACTCTCATTTAAAGGATGTTACCGATCAGGACCTATATTAGTACAGGTGTGTGAAAACACTTTCACTAATTTACATCAGTTCTAATAACTCTCTATTGAAAGGATATTCCTTTCATCTTTTTCTTTTGATGTATTCTTGACTTTTTTAAAATGTCTTCTTAGCACATTGCATTTTTCATTCTTTCTCTCTCTCACACACTGGTAATGGACTGAGTGAGTTCTTCTTAATTAGAGATAAGAAGTGTCCATTAAGGATATTACCGTTGGAGATCTTCAATCGCCATTTAAGGGAGATCAGCCTTTAATATGTATTCATATATATCTCTGTGAGTGATTCTACGTATCTTAGTATGAGGACAGGAAAACTGATGATACTATGATCAGAGCATGTCTTAAAGACTTTCAAACATGTAGCAGATTCAGGATGTTCATCGGAGGATGTGAAAATGTTTTGTCTTCTTTGGAGCGTTGATTTTCATCAGAGTGTTGACTTCTTTCAGAGCATACAACATAAATCAGAGTCATACGATCAGATGCTTGAAGTGATGATGTCATTATCAGAGATAGACGGTCGCTTTCTTGTTGAGCGTATTAGTGGAAGACGATCACTTGCTTTGTCAAGCTTATCCAAGGCAGACGATCACTTGCTTTGTTAACCTTATTAGAGACAGACGAACAAAGCATAACTGCATTTAGTAGAGGCAACCAAAACATAACATATCATGTATTTCCAGATTCACCAAAACCAAAGCATTGCTTGCATTATAGGAGTCAACCAACAAAGAGTGTTGCTCGCATCGTAAGAGGCGCATGTCAAAGCGCTTACATCAAACTTAGAAAAACGGAGTGAAGCGAAACCTTGTTGTTCCTTTGTCTTCGTCCAAATACCAGAGGATAGGACATTAATATAACTCGGTATCTTCTAACTTAATCTATTCACTTAACACATATAGTTAGGAGATAACTGTTCTTTATTTGTTGTTTTTGTTATCATAAAAACATCAACTAGAGGGTTGTAGCTAAGACCACTTTTGCACTAACAAAACACACCAAAATCTAGTTTCAGGCGAATGTAATTAGCTTATAAAAAAAAGGTTGCATAGATTTGTACAGTCAATTATATAAATAATTAATTAGTTTTAAATAACTGATTAGTTAGTGTAATTAACCAACTAAGACAGTGACGAAGCTAGCCTAATTTCTATGAGGGGGACAAATATATAAGACAAAATTAAATATATTTTTAAAATTAATATATTAAATTTAATTAGTGAAGAAAAAAATATAATAATTTTTACTTATATAAAATGTAAATTAAAATTATGATAAAGAAAAGTAGTATTCAACGATGTTTTAAGAAATCCAACTTATCTATTATTTAATCTATAATAACTAGTAATGTCTTTTTAGAAATAAACAACTAAACTATTTGAATGAAATTTATCATCAATTTTATTTATGAATCATATCTTAACGTTTTTTTATTATTGAAAATGTTTAATTTAAAGTTGGAACAAAGTGTTAAAACAATACAACAGATATATCAATATGTGATAACTTTTTTACTCTGTTGTTTCTCTTAATATTTTACTAATAAATTTATTTGAGGTAGTTAACTATATACTACTCAGAAAATTAAACATAAAACTATACTTACTTATCTCAAAAATTAATATTATTTGAGGTAGTCAAAACTACCCCATAAAAATGAAAGGTTTCACCTCTTGAACTAAAATATATAATACATCTTTTTGTTTTAGACATATGTTAACCAATTTTTTTTTAATAAAAATCATTCTTAACAAATGTAGAACTTCATAGCTCCGCTTTTTTGCCAAATCACGCCACTTTGTTAAAATATTTTTAATTAATGGTATGATAAAAAAATAGCGGTCTTTCAGCGCCACGATAGTAAAAAGTGGAGGGATTTCAACAATCCACCATGGCCATTTAAAAATGGCGGATTTAGGCCTCTATGTCATGGTTGTAATAGTTTATACCCATTAAACTCCTACAGACTATACTTTTAGCAACAATTTTAATTTTAATTTTTTAACCTATATTTATTAATAAATCCGTTGTTTTATTGATTTTCCTTTAAAAATTATGCTTATCTAGTCATATCAATATTAATTTTTAGGAGTGGTTTCACAAAACATTCCTCCAAAAAAAAAAACAAAATTAATTTCTACGAGAGGTTTAGGTGTAAAGTTTTAAAAGCTCTCCAAATCACAAAATCATATTTTACATATACCTACTAAATTTTCTTTTTCAATCTCAAAAGATAAAAGAAGTTCATAATTGTTCTTTTAATTGTTATGCATGAGCATGAGTGTATGCATACTTGCATAATACATTCTTTAGAGATGATTCTAATCAATATTCACAGCCATATTTATCATTTTATCATTTTATATATTTTAAAAATAATTATACTAGTAACACACTCATTAACACATATTTTTAAAAAATATTCTTTGATTGATTAAAATTTACACGAATCTCATCAAATTCATATGAAACTCACATAATTTAGTGAGATCTATGTGAATTCGAACCAATCATATATAATATAATAGAAAGTTTGTGTTAGAGAGAATGGTACTAACCATTCTCTTTTAAAATTTCTTCTTCGGTTAAATAAGAGTTGGTCCATGTAGTGTCCATTCATTTTGTTTTGGTCCTATATGATTTTTTTTTTGTTACCATTCTCTATATATGTAATTTCATTTGTGTTTTGAATTTATTCCCTCTAAAATCACTATATTGACAAGTATGAGCGTGTAAAATATATCATTAATTGGACCATATTGATAAATTGAATTGTACTGCATTAAAAAAAATCAAACCAATTAAATGGTTCATGAATTGAACCACATATTTAAAACTAAATTAATTCAAAAACCAGTTTAAAAATTTTAAAACTTTTTTAAACTCAATTATGATTTTTTTTTCTTAAAAAATTTTCAAAATTTATTTTTCTTGAAAAAGAATATATATAACTTTTTTCGAAAAAAGAAAAAATATTAGATCATTTTTGTCTTGCAAAATTTTTGAGAAAAAAATCGAAAATATATTTTTTTTGAAAAATTTTCGGTTTTTTTTGTTGAAAAATAATCAAAATATTAAATTGGTTTATATTTATAAATCGATTTAGAACTGCACTGAACTTGATTCGATAGTGGTTTTTAAAAACTGAACCAAACCATTAATATAGTCAAATTCAGTGCAGTTTTTACAACATGAACACCACTTTGTAGCATTGTCAGCTCCTAAAAGGTCTACTACCGGTCATGGAATTACGTTACTAACCCCACAAATAATATTATTGAATCAACCCTTATAAACATTATTTTATTTTATAATATTCACGAGATAAGATCCACCCCTTTAAATATAAAAATAACATTAGTAAAAAACTTTGTCATTGTTACAAATTCACACATACTTATTCTTGTAGTGAAAATTGAACTCACTATCATCCAAAATGAGGAGCCACTCTTGATGACCTCCTAGTGTTGGTCCGCAAACAATCGCACATGATTGACGAGTAGAATATGCAACTAGTCACTTTCATTTTTACAAATATATAAATGTTATACGATTATTTAAATAAAATTAGAGAATGAAAAATTATTATTAGTAACGGTGACACTAGTAACCATTTTAAAACTATCTTATATGAGATTTGTACTACGTTACAATTTTAAGTTCTGATAACAAAGATGAAACATTGAAAATAAATTTTTATACAATTAATAATAAAGTCTCGTTTGACGCACATGATACATATTCTAATAATAGATAGTAGCTGGAATATGAAACAAGATTTTTTTTTTCAAATTTTTGGGCTTGAAAAAATAAAGATCTAATAATAATTTTTTTTAAAATGCAATAATTAATATTATGGTTAAGTATGTTTTCAGTCCCTATAAAATTTCAACATTTCAATTTTAGTCCATTTAAAACAAAAATTTAGGCCCTAAAAAATTATTTAACGACTAGTTTTAATCCATGTTGAAAAGAAGCATGTTTAATTGTTTTTCAACTTAAAATATTTTGAATGATTTTTTGCTAGTACGAGAATTATAGAAAGTTCATCCACAAAAATTTAAATTTTTTTATTTGGGATGCATTAAATATTATTTAAATTTGAAAAACTAAAGTTAAAGTGACGAAAATATAGACCTAGAAATCGAATTTTGAACTATGTTTTATAGGAAATTTTTTTATAATGTTGTAAATAGGGGTGTATATGGGTGCGGGTCGACCAGCCAACCCGATCACCTAACCCAACCCAACTTGATTTTTACCCGTACCCGGTCACTTTCGGGTCCAACCCAACCCAACCCGTTGAAACCCGTTTATATTTGGTTCGGGTAATGGGTTTAACAATTTGAACCCGTCGACCCGACCCGATAACTAGTTATATTTTTATAAAATTTTGTTTGGCAGCCCAGTAGTCCAATAGAGTTTCAAATATTATTATTAACTAATATTTATATGAATGCTGATCCAAGGTGTTTATGCGTCTAGCCTAAATACTTAATTTTTCTCGCAATTTAGCGTTTAATTTGTTTTGGCCTTGTAATCTCGTATATGCCTACTCATAAAATTCATATTTAATTTTTGAATTGTCTCTTTCAAAAGAGAAATTTAATTTTTAAGTTAAATATTATTTATTTAAATGTTATATTTTGTTATAGTTTTACATCATAAAGGTATGAACGAAAAATTTATGCTTATAATGAATTTAGTTTAAATTTTTTACATTTGTTAAATACATATTTTTTTAGTTAAATACTATTCATTTGAGTTAAATACTATTTATGAACAAAAATGATGCTTATACAAAAGCTTATGATGAATTTAGTTTAAATTTTTTATATTTAAATCTATTAAACACTTTTTTTAGTATTTTATTTGAAAATAGTAAGTACTCTAACTATAAATAAATGAAGCACTACTATTAAAATAATATGGCAGCTTAGTAAACTAAAATGGTTGGTGGGTTATGTGTAATGAGAAAGTAATGTGGTGGACCAAGTAGCAATGCTAGCTATTTTCTCTTCACTTTTATTATTAATATTTGTTTTTGCAGATTCCTAATTATTCCCTTCCAAACTTTGAGGAACTTGTTAAGTGCTTGTACTTGAAGTTGACATTGCTTAGAATTGATGAATTTTTATATTTTATTGATGTACTGTTGTTGAATTTATTTATGTATTTGAAGATTGTTGAATTTATTTTTTTTTGTGAGAGGTTGATGATTATTTTAAAGAATTGAATGATGTGATTGAAATTTTATAGTTTTTGAGACATTTAAGTATTAAATATATTTTCATTCAATATATTTTCCCGTAAAATAAAAAACAGGTTATTATTTATGTATAACCCGCCAACCCAACCCAACCCAACCCGTTCTTGATCGGTTCGGGTTAAATGAAAAAAATACGGGTTTAGAACTTAACCCAACCCAAAGATAATCGATCGGGTTGGGCATTGGGTTTTGTCAAAACCGGCCCAACCCAACCCACGTACACCCCTAGTTGTAAATATACTTGAAAAAATTCATTCAAAAATACATGTTAATTTATTAGTAGGGATTAGAACTGCATGCATGATAATTTTTTAAGAACTAAAAATTTTATTTTTATCTTACAGATAAAAATTGACAATTTGAAATTTAAAAGAGACTAAAAACATATTTAACCCTTAATATTAAGAGTAAATTATTTTCAAAGAAAGTGAGGATGCAAATCATTTGTACAATCAATATTGAATTTATTATTCAAATATTAAAACATAAATTATTTTTATATTTTGTTAAAATAATAAATTAATATAAAATATTAAATTCCAAAATTATCCTCAAAATTTTAGAAAAAAATTATTACTTTAAAAAAAAATTGGGCAAAGAAACTAAAAAAATAATTAAAAATTCATGTTTCCGTTAGTCCAATACACATAAAAAATGATCGTCAAATTTCATTAGTGAACCATCCAACTATTTTGAGTGCCACCTGATCCTGCAAGATTTGTGTTGAACTGCTCTCTTAAGTTAACTCGCAAGAAACATAGTAACTCGTGCTTCGAAATTATAACACCCTACAAAGGAGGCGTGGCAAATTCTTAATTTAATTTCTCCAAGTATAATTACTTAATTAGTTGGCCAACATCACATAATATATTATTGTTCCATTAAATTAATGTCATCGCTAGAGTCACAGGGTTGCGTTACTAACCCAGACAAATACTATTTATTCAATCATCTTTATAAACATTATTTTATTTTATAATATTCACAATGTGGGACCCACTCCCCTTATAAATAATTTAATAATAATAATAATAATAATAATAATAATAATAATAATAATAATAATAATAATAATAATAAGAATAAAAATAAAAAATCATTACTATCCCTTCACCATTTATTCACATAGGCTTCTATTCAATTGCTTGCTTCTCATTCTCCTCAACCTTTTGTCTCTCCCTTCTTGAAATCGTTAATAAAAGGATGGAAATAAATATCAATACCTGTTGTAGAATTAGAAGGATATGGTATCACGACAGTCAAGAATATGTAATGTTAAGACATACACATATCAGGAGGAAGATTGTATAAAATAACAATAACAAGCCAATTGGAATAAGGAGTAGATGATGTTTGTATATATGGTGCAAATCGATATGAGGATAATCCAAGTCTTATATTGTGTGAATCTGACGCAAAAGTAGGATGCATTTGATTAAAGTGTTTTCATGTCTAACCATCAAACGAATTCGCTACTCACCTGAATTTCTTTTATTCTCATAATGTCATGTCATTTTTCCTGTAGTTTGCACTGATGGAATGATTCTCTACAATCTTGATACAATAGGTAGATAAAATATTGTCTTCCTTGGAATTGTTTTTCCCTTACTTTCTCTAGAGTTATTCCTTTGGCGATACCTTGGTTTTTGACAAAACATATATTCAATTCAATTGGCATTTTTATTTATACAAAATTAGCTGTCATAAACAACATGCAACCTTTAACACAATAATCAATCCTCTTGACACTTAATCCTAACTTCTAACCGTTTACCATCCCAAGTAAAAGGTGTTGCATCTAGCATCATATTAGTCATTATATCTAAAGCTAAATTAGGAACATGAAACTGAGAATTTAAACCTAAAAGTCTAATACACATCGATAACTTTGAGTTTGGATATCCTTTGAACAACGATTTATTTGTCTCTTTCAAAAGACCGTAAAATCTATGAGTTTCTTCATTCGAAGCATATCAATGTCGTCGTATTGTATTCATTCAAAGTATATCAATGTCGTCGTATTGATCTTCATTGAATGACAAATTAACCCCAACAACATCCGAAATCATATCATTTAACACCTTAAAGTGTTGATAATTATACTAATCTAAATCTAACATGTCAGTACTACTTGAAGGACCAACGTTATTCTCCACCCATATACTAGTACTAGGCTTTGTCGGAGACTCTTCTCCACGATTATTTCAAACCCAATAGTTTGGCATGTATCCATCTTTATATAAATGCAATCTTATTTCATTTTCACTCTTAAAATGTCTACATTGACATAAAAAACATGGACATATAATGCCCTTCGTCTTCAACATTTTTATGCACTCTTGCAAAATTAAGAAACTCTTCAACGTTGTTTAAGACCTTACCTTTCCGACAAATTCATGTCAGACATCCAACTGTAGTCTATATATATAGTGAGAAAAAATTGAATTTGTGGCGATCGAAACGGTCACAAATGCCAATAGATTTATTAGATATATCTGGCGGCATGTGTTGTCAAAAAGCAAAGTGAACTTTGTGGCGGTCTATGTCATCATTAGTGTTTAACGGTAGTCATTTTACAAACGGTCACCCTCGATGACCTTCTAGTGTTGGCTTGTGAATAGTCGAGGAGGAGAATATCCGACTAGGCACTTACATTTTTACAAATATATAAGTGCTATACAATAGTCATTTTACAGCTATCTCATACGAGAGTAGAACTTAGTTCCTTAAGGTTACAATGTTAAGCTCTTATCACTAAGGTAACACATCGGGAACAAACTTTTATACAATTAATAATAATGATCCGTTTGATACACATAATACATATTCTAATAAAATATGTTAAATTAACCGTATGGACTAAAACTACATGCATCATAATTTTGTAAGAACTAAAAATTGTAATTATATTTTACAGAGTCTAAAATTGAAATTTTAAAGAGATTAAAAACATAATTATATTTTTTAAACATAATAAATTAATATAAAATATTAAATTCCAAAATTTAAGAAAACTATTATTATTACACATAAAAAATGATGGTCCAACCTCATTAGTGAAACCTCCAACTATTTTGAGTGCCACCCGATCGTGCAAGATTTGTGCTGAACTGCTCTGTTAAGTCAGCTCGCATGAAACACAGTAACTCGTACTTCGACGTTAGAATCATTGTATCTATCGTATCGTTAAAGTCCAATGACACTCTACGAAGGAGGCGTGACTCTATTCAAGTTAAGTTCTCAAGTATAATTACTTAATTAGTTGCCAACATCACATAATATATTATTGTTCCATCATCTTAATACCCTCACTAGAGTCATAAGGTTGCGTTACTAACCCCGGTAATAGGGGTGTACGCGGGTTGGATTGTGCCGGTTTTGACAAAATCCGATATCCGAACCGATCAATTATCTTTGGGTTGGATTGAGTTCTAAATCCGTATTTTTTCATTTAACGCGAACCGAACAGATCCGATCAAAAACAGGTTGGGTTGGGTTGGCGGGTTATACATAAATAGTAACCTGTTTTTTATTTTACTGGAGAAACATAAGTAACAACAATAACAATTTAATTGAATGAAAATATATTTAATACTTGAATGTCTCAAAAACTATAAAATTTCAATCACATAATTGAAGTCTTTAAAAAAGCCACCAACCATTTTAGTTTACTTAGTGCTAAAATATTGGGGTGGCCAAATTTTTAAAATTTTAATAGATAAATAAAAAGTATAATATTGTATTGTATATAAGAATTTTAAGTAGTAAATTTACAAAAATATATTGAAGAAGTGTAGTAAATCAAATTTTGGTTGACATTTTTAATAATTAAAACTTAGTTGGAATTTAGGTTAAAAATTTTATTTTATTTTATAAGTACAGTAGTTGTTTTTGTAATTTTTTTTTGTAAATTATTCCCTCTGATTTTTTAATAATAGACATCTAGATTATAATTTGGTCTACAAAAATTGATGTATTTGGTTCAGAGTCGTCTTAAAGATTTTGGAGGCTCTACTCTAATCTTAAAAATCGAGTCTAATAAAAAAAGTGCAATTTTAATAATTAAAAAATTGGTAAAATAAATTTTATTCCATGTACACGTGCCAATCTAATGAGGATTTACACGTACTAATATACATGATGCATATCATTTGGTCACATTTATTCATATAACAAGAAAAGATGCACAGATAGGATGTCACTTTCACATATTAGACTCAAACACACGTTTCGACAATAATAACCCAACAATCACAATTCAACTCATAAAATACACCGATTATAAAACCTAACATTACAAAAACATACACCACAATATCTATATTAATTAGTATATCCATTAACATATATCATATCAGGTTTAATCAAAATTCATCACAATCCCAATTAGTATATATCAAATTACACAAACCACACTTATGATATAGACTTATATAATTTGGTTTTCATAGTTAATAATTATTTTGGATAATCTATGTGAATGGTTTGAACAAGAGTTATAAGGGTCATTTAATTTTGGGTGGCTGTGGCCACTCTATGTTCTAAAGAAACCCCCCATTTAAACTATGTTTCATTTGTTTATTTTTAGAGTATTTACTATTTTCGAATAAAATACTAAAGAAAGTATTTAATAGATTTAAACGTAAAAAGTTTAAACTAAATTCAATGTAAAAAAAGTTTTCAATAGATTTAAATGTAAAAGATTTAAACTAAATTCTACGTAAAAAATAAGCTTTTGGATAACCATTAGAAACAACGTCTAGTTTGCTCAAAATCAGAAAGTTTGCGCAAGATAAGATGTTGAAGAGTAACTCCTTGAATTTCAATATGTTTATATACTTTAATATCAATCAAATCGTATATGACCGGCAATGTTTATTTTTTTCCTTAATTCCTTTCTATTGCTTACTGAGAATATAATAATTAGTTCAAATGAGTTATGAATATGTATTGCATTCATTTTTAATGTATATTTCTAGTCAAACGAAAATTTATTTGCTTCCTTTCTGTTATTGTTTATCCCAATTCCTCTTATTTGTGCTTTCTCTTCAAATTACTTTACGACTGAGTGGCTGCGATTTCATAGTCTTATTTACCTGATCTCTATATCTTTGTCTTGCTCTATATATCTTGGTTTTCATTTAAAGATAAAAGGGTAGAGACTAATGTTCAGACCTTTAGTGAAGAGTTTGGGGAGCAGTGTGTGTGGTAGAGACTGATGTTCAGAACTTTGGTGAAGAGTTTGGGGAGCGGCATGTGTGATACCTCTTCTTGAACTTCTTTCTTAGTAGAAAATAGAAACCGATAAATATATGCGGAGACTAAAATTAAAATTTTAATATTTAAAAGAGATTAAATATAAATTTAACTCTTAATATTAAGAGTAAATTATTTTCAAAGAAAGTGAGGATGCAAATCATTTGTACAATAAATATTGAATTTATTAGGCTTAATTGCAGTTTTAGTCTATTTATTTTTATCAATTTACGAAATTGGTCCCCCTATTTTAAAAGTTAACAATTTTGGTCCTCCCCTGATATTTTAATTAAAAAATAATGACGTGTGATAATTTAAATAACATGAATAGTATGATGATATAGAATGATTAACACCCATAAATTTATAATAAAACACTAAAAAAACTAAACTTTTAATTTCAAATTTTTTTCATATTTTTAATTTAATTAATAACTTATGAATAATTAATACATCTACATGGTTCTATTTCATATAATCGTATATCACGTCATTTAAAATATGTCGATATTTTTTAGTTCAAAAATTCGAGGGAGGGATTAAAATTGTCGACTTTTAAAATAGGGGGACCAATTCCGTAAATTGGTAATAATAGAGGGACCATAACTACAATTAAGTCAATTTATTATTCAAATATTAAAGCATTAATTATTTTTATATTTTGTTAAAATAATAAATTAATTTAAAATATTAACTTCCAAAATTATCCTCAAAATTTAAGAAAAAAAAATATTACTTTAAAAACATATGAGTACTACTTGGACCTACTTTATTTTCCAACCATATATTAGTACTAGGCGCTATCGGAGATTCTTCTCCACGATTAGTCCAAAATTGAGAAACTCTTCAACTTTGTTAGCAAAACGTTGTTTAAAAATGATGGTCCAATTTCATTAGTGAACCCTCTAACTATTTTGAGTATTACCTGATCCTGCAAGATTTGTGTTGAACTGCTCATAGTAACTCGTGCTTCGAAATTATATCTAACATACCCTCAAAGTCTCATGATACCCTACGAAGGAGACGTGTCTCAATTTTTAATTTAATTTCTCCAAGTATAATTACTTAATTAGTTGGCCAAAATCACATAATAAATTATTGTTCCATCACGTTAATGCACTCGTTAGAGTCATAGGGGTGTGTTACTAACCCAAACAAATACTATTTATCGAATCAACCTTTACAAACATTATATTGTTTTATAATATTCATGATGTGGATCCACTCCCATTCTAAATAATAATAATAATAATAATAATAATAATAATAATAATAATAATAATTATAATTATAATAATAATAATAATAATAATAATAATAATAATAATAATAATAAAATCATTACTATCCCTTCACCATTCATTCATATTAATAGCTTCTATTGAATTGTTTACTTCTCATTCTCCTCAACTTTTTGTCTCTCCCTTCTTCAAATCGTAAATCAAATGATGAAAATAAATATCAATACTAGTTGTAGGATTAGAAGGATATGGTATCACGACAACCTAGAATTTGTAAGGTTAAGACATACACATATAAGGAGGAAAATGATGCTTGTATATATGGTGTAAATCGATATGAGAATAATCCAAGTCTTACATTGTGTGAATCAGACACAAAATCAAGATGCATTCGATCAAAGTGTTTTCATTTGTGACCTTCAAACGGATATCGCTACTCACCTGAATTTCTTTTATTCTCATAATGTCATGTCATTTTTCATGCAGTTTGCATTGATGAAATTATTCTCTACAATCTTGATACAATAGGTAGATAAAACAGTGTGTTCCTTGGTATTGGTTTTCCCGTACGTGCCCTAGAGTTATTCTTTTGGCGTTACCTTGGTTCTTGACAAAACTTACATTCAATTAAATCGGTATCATTTATACCAAATTCATTGTTGTAATAAAACATGCAACCTTTTGTCACAATAATCAATCCTCTTGACACATAATCCTAACTTCTAACTGTTTAGCATTGCAATATTTTTGCGACAAACCATCTCTAAAAGGTGATGCATCTAGCATCATTTTAGTCATCATATCTAAAGCTAAACTAGGAACATGAAATTGAGACTTTAAACCTAAAAGTCCAATACTCATCGATAACTTTGAGTTTGGAGATCCTTCGAACAACGATTTATTTGTCTATTTCAAAATACCGTAAAATCTCTTAGCTTCTTCATTAGAAGTCCATCAATGTCATCGTATTAATCTTCATTGAATGACAAATTAACCTCAACAACATCTGCAATCATATCATTCATCATCTTAAAGTGCTGATAATTATAATAATCTACATCTAACATGTCAGTATTACTTGAAGGACCTACGTTCTTCTCCAGCTGTATACTAGTACTAGGCGTTGTCGGAGACTCGTCTCCACTATTATTCCAAACCCAATTGTTTGGCATGAATAAATGCAGTCTTATTTCATCTTTACTCTTAAAACCTTTTACATTAACATAAAAACACATGTACATATATTATCCTTCATCTTCAACAATTTTCTACACTCTTGCAAAATTGAGAAATCTTTTAATCTTATTAGCAAAACATTGTTTAAGACCCTATCTTTCAGAAAAATTTATGTCATACATCAAACTGTTGTCCATGTATATATATTGAGAAAAGATTGCATTTGTGATGACCCAAACGGTCGCAAATGCCAACTGATTTATTAGATGTATTTGGCGGCTTGTGCCGTCAAAAAGAAAAAGTGAAATTTGTGCTGGCCTATGCCATCAATAATGTTTAATGGTAAGAATTTTGTGACAGTATATGCCGCCACAAATATCTACTGATATCTCAAATCAGTCAAACCTATTGTGAGGGTCAAAGCTGCCACAAATTCAAATAAATTTTCCCTCCAATATTTTTGTGACCGTTTTTGATCCCACAAAAGTTACAATCATCCACATAATATATTCGATTTGTGAGGGCTTTTTCAGCAACTATTAACAACCAATTTTAATTTTAGTTTTGTGAAGGTTTTCTGGCTTGTAATTTGTGAGGCTTTTTTTCAACGACAAATCTTTTTTAAGTTGGCCACAAATTGATGTTATTCTTGCAATGAAAATTGAACCCACTATCGTCCAGAACGGAGGAGTCACTCTCGATGACCTCCTAGTGTTGGTCTACGAATAGTCGTAAATGATTGAGGAGGAGAATAACTGACCAGTCACTTACACTTTTACAAATATAGAAATATACATTTTTTTTAAATAAAACTAGAGAATGAAAAATAATAGTTATTTTACAACTATCTCATACGAGATTTGAACTCAGTCCTTTAAATTTACAATGTTAAGCTCTTATCACTAAGGTAACACATTGGGAACAAATTTTTATATAATTAATAATAAGGGCTTGTTTGATACACATGATACATATTATATTAACTTAACATAAGGGACTAAAATTGCATGCATCATTAGAGACTAAAATCACATGAAACACAATAACTAGTGCTTCTACAATATATCTAATGTATCCTCAAAGTCCGATGACACCCTACGAATGAGGCGTGGCTCAATTCTTAATTTAATCTCTCAAGTATAATTACAGGACAACAAGAATAAGGAGTATAACACAATAATCAATCCTCTTGACACCTAATCCTAACTTCTATTAGTTTATCATCGAAATAAAAGGTGATGCATCTAGCATCATTTTAGTCATCGTATCTAAAGCTAAATCAAGAACATGAAACTGAGACTTTAAACCTAAAAGTCTAATACACATCGATAACTTTGAGTTTGGAGATCCTTCGTATTGATCTTCATTGAATGACAAATTAACCCCCAACAACATCCGAAATCATATCGTTCAACACCTTAAAGTGTTGATAATTATAATAATCTATATCTAACACGTCGAAGGACCTAAGTTATTCTCCACCCATATACTAGTACTAGGCGCTGTCAGAGACTCTTCTCCACGATTATTTCAAACTCAGTAGTTTGGCATGAATCCATATTTATATAAATGCAGTCTTAGTTTATCTTCACTCTTAAAACGTCTACATTAACATAAAAAACATGGACATGTAATGCCTTTCGTCTTCGACAATTTTATGCACTCTTGCAAAATTGAGAAACTCTTCAACGTTGTTTAAGACCCTACCTTTCAGACAAATTCATGTCATACATCCAACCGTAGTCTATATATATATTAGTGAGCAAAAAATTGCATTTGTGACGGCCGAAACGGTCACAAATGCCAATAGATTTATTAGATGTATGTGACGGCATGTGTTGTCAAAAACAAAAGAGAACTTTGTGGCGCCCTATGTCATCATTAATGTTTAACGATGGTCATTTTACAAACGGTTACCCTCGATGACCTTCTAGTGTTGGTTTGCGAACAGTTGAGGAGGAGAATATCTAAATAGTCACTTACATTTTTATAAATATATAAATGTTATACAATAGTCATTTTACAACTATCACATACGAGATTAGAACTTAGTTCCTTAAAGTTACAATGCTAAGGTCTTATCATTAAGGTAACATATCGGGAACAAATTTTTATACAATTAATAATAATGATCCATTTGATACATATGATACATATTCTAATAATATATGCTAACTTAATAGTAGGGACTAAAACTATATGTATAATAATTTTGTAAGAACTAAAAATTGTAGTTATGTTTTAGAGTCTAAAATTGAAATTTTAAAGAGACCAAAAACATAATTAAGAGTAAATTATTTTTATATTTAAAAAAAACTAAATTAATATAAAATATTAAATTCTAAAATAATTATTATTACACATAAAAAAATGATGGTTCAACTTCGTTAGTGAACCCTCCAACTATTTTGAGTGCCGATTTGTGCTGAACTGTTCTGTTAAGTCAGCTCGCATGAAACACAATAACTCGTGCTTCGACATTAGAGATTATTATTATATCTACAGTATCCGTTGGATGACACTCTATGAAGGAGGCGTGACTCAATTCTTAATCTAAGTTCTCAAGTATAATTACTTTATTAGTTAGCCAACATCACATGATATAGCATTGTTCCATCACTTTAATACCCTCACTAGAGTCACAGGGTTGCGTTACTAACCCCGGTAACTACAATTATGGAATAATAGCTTATATACATTAACTTTTATTATAAAATAACGATGTGGGTCCCTTAAGGACCCCTCTAAATCATGTCTCTCCATTCTCCAACATTTCTTCTCGTTACACACACTTTTCCAACCGGCACTTCGCGTCAAAATATTTCCAACACCGTCTCTTTTTATTCACTCACAAAACCAACTTCTTCTCCATCATTCTTTACAAAAGCTTCTTCTAACAACACGATTCCCCTTTACAACCTTTGATTACTGGCTCTACCAAAGGTTTGAAGGAAATTGGAAACCCTTGTTACTTTTGAATTGGGTTTGGGGAATTGGGATTCTCCTATTCTGAAGTGGTTTTTTGAAAATGAGTTAGTTCTTATTTTATATAATTTGTTCTCCATTGAAATATCATATATTTTTCTTATTATTCATTAGGGCAGAGACGGCTGTTCATACCTTTAGTGAAGAGTTTGGGGAGCAGCATGTGTGGGTACCTCCTCTTGAACTTCTTTCTTAGTAGAAAATAGAAACCCTTCTATGATAAATATATACCTGGCTTCTGTGTTCTCATGTTCACATTTTGTTTCTTGCAGGGCACTACACATGTGATGTCAGAAATGGAGAAGATGTGAAGAAATTAGTTTCGTTTGCTCAAGAAAAGCTGAAATACATTGATATATGGGTATTAATATGTCTGATTTCTTTTGCGTATATGGGTAAAGAAATATTGCTAGGATTTAATTTTAATTGTATCTCATTGTTAAATGTCATTGTCTGATGTTCTTACCAAAATTCTGTCACTTATACCTAGCATCAAGCATTTCCCTTCCATTCCTCATTCTTCCACTGTTTATAATTTGACATATTCTTGCAGTTATACCAATTTTTGATTCTGTTTTCTCTCGCCCTACCTACGTTGGCACTGGTGCAGATCAATAATGCTGGATCGAATGCATATAGCTACAAGCCACTTGCTGGAAGATCAACTCCCAGGTATTTTTTCACTTTATTGGGTGCAATTTCCTGGTTATAGTCATAAAGTGTTTCTGTATATCTGTTACTGTCTTCTAGATCATACAACCAAATTAGACATGATTTCTATATCAGGAAAGATAAATCACAGAACCTATACAATCAAATCTCTATGAATCCGAATAAACTCTATGATATTAAACAGGTTAAATATAGAAACTAAATATTGAGAACAACAATACACGGTTTCTGACATTTGTCAAATTATAAGAGAGCCTATCATACTTGAGAATAACACACTGTATATGTAGATCATATGGGGAAACGCATGAATATGATTTCCTGAAAAAGCTGAGTGGCTTACTGCCATTATTAAGTGTAATTTATCATGCGAGCTCAATAGATGAAATATTAAATAAGAGAAAAGAATTCTAGAGAAAGAAAAATACCTTTCGGGCACAAGCATGATTGTTATAGTTCTTTAAAGGAGAAATGCTTGAAATAAAACTTGGGATCCCTGCATCAAAGAGAATTATGGTATTAGATCTTAGTGGAAGCCGTAAAATGTGCACAATCATCAAAACGAGATGTTTCGAACTACAATCCATTCCTAGAAAAAAATTGATTTCTTAAACCCATGTCACTTGTGTGGTTTTCTTATTAATTTATTCACGGCTTTTTAGTTTGTTCTAATGTTTTCATTATTTCATGTTTCTTCTTAAAGATGACTTAAGAAAACACATCAGGATGGAATTCCTGTAAAGCTTTAGTGGTTGATGCACTCTCATTTCATCTCACTGTTAGGACTTGATTTTCACCCCATTCTTTTTTGGTGTTGCAGCCAGGAATGGTTACAACAGATCTTCTCATGTCTGACGCCAATACAAAGCAGGTAAATATGCCTATTTCAATAACTTTGCTCATTGTCATATTAAAACCTTCGGCCACCAAGAGAAAAAGGAACGGCGACGAACTAAATTCTTCATAATCTACAAGAGACTTTGATATGATATCTCAAACCAAAATTTTAAAATATTCAATATTTAACTCATTCATAGTTGATGTGAGACTTAACCACTCACACTTAACTCGACAATTGATATCATCTTGCGACATACTTGAGGGAAATTCATCTTCCTCATAATGAACTCTAACAAAATCTAATTCATCGAGTCATAAACTATTTCAAATTCTACTTTAAACAATAAAGTTTCTCTTTTAGTAATTGTATTCCTCAATTACAAAATATCAAGAAAATCCAATACACTTAACTACTGTCCTTAGTAAGTGTGAGAGTAAATATTTTTCCTTCTAATTAAGACGGGAGGGAGTACATGATTAATGAATGTGCACCCCTTACTTTGTTGAACTATGTAACATACATGGAATAGTATCCGTCAATATTTTTTACAAATCTTTTTCTTTTATCAAGTAAACTAGTGGTTAGACAGACACACTTTAAGTGTAGAGAAGTACAAAATTTAAAGTTTGAATCTGAATCCCTGCATATTAATGTCCTTATCTACCAAGTGAGCTATACTTATGGGGCTCTAAAGATCTTTTTCTATATTTGAATTAGCATAATACTAGAGTTCTTACATTTTCAAACTCCATTGCTATCACAATATATATCTTCTTTATACTGACTTCTTTCAATATCTTAAAGTTTCCAATTAGTTCTTTGTACTGACTTCTTTCTTTCCTCTTTGTTGGCAAAGTTTTTTCATAACAGGGAATGGTGATAAATAGATAAACCAACATTGTGTCCTATAGCGTGCCATCGAATCATTTTGATCACCCGATAATCATAGCAAGGGATTTCTTCATTCATGTTTCATAAATTTGTAGCTTTTATGAATAACTTCATGAAAAAAAAGTCGAGTGGAAGAATGGTATATAGGTCAGTAAAATATTCTAAGTGAAGGAACATTATTACATTTCTTCCAAAGGCTTAAGTTGTTAAGTGAAGGAACATTATTATATTTGTCTTATTATTAGAAAATATCCTTCAATTCTAGATATTTAATTGTATAGGATCCTAATTAAATTTCTTTATTTATCTTACTATTCTTCTACATATATCTTCTACATATATAACTTATGTAGTCAGTATATTAAATTCAAATAAAATATATTTTCCTAATTCTTAAGATGGCATCAGAGCTCTCGGTTTTGGGAGTCTCGCATCTGCATAAACTCCAGTTGTCTTTATTGTTGTTCCTTTTTTTTGCTGCCTTCATTGTAGTTCTCTTGCACCTCTGTTCATTACAGCCCTAAAACAGTTTGCTGTAAAACAGTTTCATGGTTACTATTCACTTAGCTTCACCACAATCAGTTTCACCCATTTTTGTCGAGATTTAAACATCACCACCCACACCATGATCATTGTCTCGAAAAACTCGGTCAGAACCCAAAAATCACCGCCGTCCACTCCACCACGTGCCGCTAAGCTCCGGTGACTCTTCGGGTGTGTGACCACCTCCGCCTCAAGCCAATTTTCAAACAACCATGTAAAAGACTTCTCTGTTTCATTTTGCAACAACGCATAACCAAATTAAATAGATTGATGATGATGATTTAATCCAGTAAAATGTGTAAATGGCATGTTATACTTGTTGGTCTTATATGTGGTATCAAATGTAACGTCTTCGAAAATTTTATAAGTTAACCTTGATCTTGCGTCAATCCAAAAAAAGTTAATCATCCTTGCATCTTTATCATATTGTATTGCGTAAAAAAAATTTGGACTCAACCCGATTATTCTTACAAAAGTTCAACACGACTTGAGCATCCTCGAAATCTAAATTTCTAGATCGAAGATCTCTAAGAATAGAGAAGGTTGAATTTCTCTCTTCATTATTTTCATCTACAATGCCATGTATGTAAAAAAATGCAAAAGTCACAAATATGTTTTATTATAGAAGTTGTGTAAGTCAAAATTTTATAAAGACATAATATACAATACCTCAACATGGTCTCGCTCACATTTTCTGTAGATTCAACAAATTTTGTAGCATCACACATTGAAATAGGGGACATGAATTCAACCGTTTTTATTTGTTAACTCTAATATATGTACATGAAACACCCATGACATTTTATTTGGACCATATTTGTTAATGGGTGATGGTTAATCTGATTATTTATTACGATTTCTTATATGTGTGTTTGTGTTTTTTTTGTTTTTTTTATTAATTTCAATCATCTTCATACATGAAGTCGGGTTAAAGGTGAACTCTTCAAATAACACATATTTTCATTAATTTTGTTTGTGTCTTTTATAAAAAATGATTGTAGTACAAATTTATTCTATCTGTTTCTCATTAGGTAATCTTAAAAATAATTTATGGTTGAAATTTTGGAGCATTATTACAATATATTATAGCAAGTGAGTCAAAGGAACACCATGTATGATTGAAATCTATTAGAGCATCTTTGTTTTAGTTGAAAAGGAGTAAAAATTGAGATGGTAAAGTTTAAACACATGATGATAAGATACTGCAATTATATGATAATTTTTTGTGTTAGAGTTTGATACAACAACAACAACAACAACAACAACAACAACAACAACAACAACAACAACAACAACAACAACAACAACAACTTAAAATAAGATGTTTTAAAAATTATTTATTGAATTAATATAATTGATTTTGTATTATATTTCTTTTTCAATAGATAATCAAGTCAATTTATTACATAACAATATTAACTAATTTTATTATATTTTTATTTGTGAAATAATTAACATGATAGTGGAATAATTATTGTTGTAAATGTTTACGTCCATATAGGAGTTTAGGCAGGATAGCAATGGTGCAGGATAGCAATGGTGCAACACTTAATAAAGAATAAGATATGGTGTTTCCAATAATAATAAGAGTCAAGGGAAATTTTAGTCCCTCATAAAAAACACATGTGAGACATTAGTTTTTGATTAAAAAAAATGACCATTTTTAGTCCTTAACAAAAATTAATAACCGAGACACGTTAGTCCTTCTATCAATTTTTTTTTCGTTTTTGAATTGTGACTAGATTATGTGACAATCATATTGTCATATAACGGTCAAGGGAAAGGACATAAACTGCAATTTGGAAACGAAAATAAAAAACAAAAATGACAGTAGAAATACCTAATATGAAAATTATTTGTGTCAAACATCAGTTATTCCTTGTCATTGCCAGAAATAACTGAAAATTATCCTCTTTTATTTTTGTTAAAGGTCACTTAGGAAGTAAACTAATTAAATGTGTTATTTGAAGGACACAAGGGCATCTAGATTTCAGAAGAAAAAATTTATATAGATATTAGGATTTCAAAGAACAAACTTGAGAAAATCAGTTGATTTGCGAAAATCAAAATTTGCAAGCGACGACAAAGAACACAATGAAGAGTTGTAGATGTATTCACGTGAGGTTTGAAAGGGGTCACATGGAGATTGAGTGAATTAACCTAGACCTTTAGATCAAATGAGATTGAACCATCACGATTTGGTGTCAAATTAAATGTTTGACATTGATGTAAAATGATCCCTTCCCAAAAAAAGTTATACAACTTTTATATTTCATAATTACCTTTGTTTTAGGTGGAAAAATTTGCTTCGCAGTTTTACTAACTTGTATATATAAAAAAAATTGATTGAAAGAGTTATTAATTTTTGTTACAATTGAACCCATTTACTTTATTAAAACATTTCATATTTTCATTTCTTGAAATGTGTGATTATTTTATCTTGATGAAAGTCTTTTGAAGTAAATAGTTGTTATGGAGATAAGAGGAAATGCATGTTAATGAATGCACATTTACATAAATAATAAAAACTGTTTTTTTTTGTTTGACATTTTCATCGTTTATAGATATGTAGACAATTGTTCCCTTCAAATGTTTATTTAACTTCTTATTATTGAGTAAAATGAGCACACATTTTAAGAAATGAAAACAAGAAACATTTTCATAAAGTAAACAACCCATAATGCTCTCAACTAATTTGGCAAATACATTTTTAATAAGACATTTTTACTGATATATAAATGTTATATAATTTTTTATAAAAAAATTGGGGAAGTGGAAATTATTATTATTAACGTTGACATTAATAGTCATTTTTCAATTGTCCTAAAAAGTAATAACAATTTAAAATAACCATAATATAAAATAAGGAGTCAAAAATACATTTTTACTTTTTAAAAATTATTGTGATTCGTTGTATACCTCTATTTATTTTCTCAAAGGTGTACATAGAATTACAATAATTTTTAAAAAGGTAAAAATATATTTTTAACCATATGATTTTATTTTGTGTTTATTTTAATTAATAATCAAAGCTAGCAATTGTTTTAAAAATTATTAAAAAAAATGAGTAGACAATTTTATTTTTTAAAAACGTGAGCTACAATTTTTTTTTAAATAAGTCCAAGTAAACATTAAAAAAATAAAGCAACGTCATTATTGACCTAATCAATATTAATAGTAAAATATATAGGTAGGACAAAATATCTCAATTTTAAAAAATAGAGGACCAAAATTGCGAAATTAAAAATAAAGGAACCAAAATTACGAATCAGTTAAAATAGGGGGACTAAAATTACGAAATTAGAAATAGAGAGGCCAAAATTACGAATTAGTTAAAATTGGGGGACTAAAATTACGAATCCGTTAAAATAAGAGTACTAAAATTGCGAAATTAGAAATAGAGGGACCAAAGTTACGAATCAGTTAAAATAGAGGGACTAAAACTGCATTTAAGTCTAATCTTTAAAATGTAAAATTGGTCACGTAAGTTTTATTGCTAGTTTTTTTAGCATGGCAAAGGAAAAGGATGGAAATGCTTTATTTTATATGGATTAAGTCAAAATGCTTGAAAAAGATAATGATGTTAAATTTTTATGAATAGCTTTTAAGTTCATAGGAAAAGCTTTGTGCAACTAATGTTGCAAGATTAGATTTGTAGTATGAATCTAGGAATAGTATTAGTCCAATGAAAATCATGAAAATAGAGTTGGAAAACTCCTAATGTCAAATGGTCCCAAAAATGCTACAACATCTAAGCGCATGCAAACAAATTTTTTTAACCATCTTATATCCTTAACTATTCTTTATAATTTGAAGTTAGACAAACGTTCTCTCATTTAAACTTGCGTTTTAACCCCGAGTTTACTTTTAAATGTTAAATAAAACATTATTTTATTTTTGCGCAAACAAGTTAGATGTTTAGAAAAGTGTTGAAATTAAGAACATATTCAATACTCGTAGAAATGATATTTAATTATACTATTTGCACATTTCAATCATGCAACAAGTTTGGCGACGTTGTTAGGGATTGAGTGATGTTAAATATTTCAAGTGTTTTCTAAAACCATATCTTCTTTGTTTTTGTTACTAACAATGTGGTTTTTGCATTCAGTCACGTATTTGAAACTATATGCACAAGTCAAGATCGTCCCTTGAATCTAGGTTTCATCCTAAAATACAAAGATACTTAAGAAGAAGAACCCCTGAATCTAGGTTTCATCCTAAAATACAAAGATACTTAAGAAGAAGAAGGAGGTTGACAAGATCTATTACTGATCCTAGGATTGTTGATCATTTTCACGTTCACTTACCTATCAGAGTTATAGTAGATCCCCTAGTTATAGTGCAACTTGACACCATTGGCATGGCTAATGAGATGGAGAGAGAAATTAGAGAGTACGTTGTCTATGATCCTAAAATCTAGCATACCAGTATTGTGATGCCTAATATTGAAGCTGCTTAATTTGAATTCAAGCCTATGATGTTGCATATTCTACAAGGAATTGGACAATTCAATGGAGCACCTACTAAGGATCTTTATTTTCACTTCAAATAGTTTGTCGAAGTTACCAACAACTTCAAGATTCCAGTGTACCTGATGAATCATTTAGATTGAGAGTGTTCTCTCATTCACTAAGGGATATATGTGTGTATTATGGAGAAAGTCATGTCTATGATGAATTCTTGTTGTTTTTTAGTTTCGAAAAACTGTTTCAAATCACAATTTATGCCACCGAAGATGTTACTGGGTTGAGTCGCGGACTAGGTCGCTCTCTTTAAGACATTTCGCGGCACTGCCCAAATTGTGCAAGACAGACTATCAACCACGAAGTCCCCAGGATAAAACAGCCCAGATTCACTATATCGGAGTTCCACTGCACCGTAGAAAACCGTTCTAGAATTACACCCTCAATATGGCAGTTAAAGCCACTCTCAATATGACGATAAAGTCATTCGCAATACGGCACAAAAACCGCTCTAAAAACGAAGGAATACGGCATAACAACCGCTCTAAAACCGAAGGGACTCCGGCATAACAACCGCTCTAAAAACCGAAGGGACTGCGGCATAATAACCGCTTTAAAAACCGAAGGGACTGCGGCATAATAACCGCTCTAAAAACCGAAGGGACTGCGGCATAATAACCGCACTAAAAACCGAAGGGACTGCGGCATAATAACCGCGCTAAAAACCGAAGGGACTGCGGCATAATAACCGCTCTAAAAACCGAAGGGACTGCGACATAATAACCACTCTAAAAACCGAAGGGACAGAAAGAAAGTGGAGAAGTGGCTCGAAAATAGGCAAGCAGAATAAAAGAGAGAGAAAAGAGAAAGTTGGGAAAAACATCCAACTTTGGTGTGGTTTTTCACAATAGATTGAAACTCATTATATAGTGATGGAAGCAAACTCACAATTGATTTCTAATCAATGTGGGACTTTAGCATACTCAAAATAGGAGAGTTTTCCAATGTGGGAGTTTAAAAAAAATTCTTTCCAATGTGGGACTTGAATTTTAAAAATCATGTTTCTTTCCACTTGAATTTACAAAAACAAATTATTTCCAATGTTGGACTTCAACATATTTTTAAATTCACACAATATGTTCCAACAATCCCCCACTTGAATTTAAAAAATTGTTTCAGAAATAGCGTCAAACGCTTCTATAAGATCATGCATAAACAAAGGTGTCTCTTGACTTGAACCTTTGCATAGTAAGTAAGAGTCAGATTCAACAAGAGTGACTCGTAGTCTTGAACTCTATCTCTGACATCAAACCCACACACAACCTTTTCATAGGGAGTATTCTCAAAAGCCCGTGCATTCATGGCCCTGCACGTCTATCCCAGTATAGTGAACACTCTAGGAATTTTGCCTCAAAATTCCATAGGAAGCGGCCCCACTTCCACATTCACATAGGTGAGTCTATCAAGAGTACTCCTGTAGCTAGGTACTCCCTCCACATAGAGTATAGATCTCATTAAGAGTTTCTATTACCTCATCCTATTATCGCTTCAGGAATCATGCTTCTCTGATTTATAATAGCATGTTCATCTGATATCACTTCACAACTTGTTATCACCCATTGAACCTAATTCTTGGGATCTCCAGTCTTTTAGGTCGGGTTACCATCATGAGTGACTCTATAGGAATTAGTCCCATCCTATTGGATGTATTTATGACTTTCTCTCTAGCTAATCCTTTCGTCAAAGGATTTGCCAAATTTTTTTCATCAGTGCGTACATGATCCACTATAACAACTCTTTTAGAAAGTAACTCTCTAACAGTGTTGTGCTTACGACGAATTTGTCGTCTCTTATCGTTGTAATAACGATTCTCAATATTCGCAATAGCCGCGATACTATCGCAGTGGATCAACACATCTGTCATAGGTTTTTCCCATAAAGGGATCTCAACTAGCAAGCATCTCAACCAGCTTGCTTCTTCACTAGTAGTAGCTAGTGCTATCATTTCAGACTCGATAGTGGACTGAGCCAATATTGTCTGTTCTTCGATTTCCAAGATACAACACCACTAGCTATACTAAAATATAGCAACTGGTTGCTTTGGAGTCATCTGATAAGATGTTCCAATCAATAACACTGTATCTTTCAAGGACGGTAGGAAATCTTCGATAATGTAATCCGACACTCATGGTCCTATTTAGGTATCTCATGACTCTTTCAATAGCGTGCCAATACTCCATACTAGGTCTACTAGTAAACCTGCACAACAGTCCCACAACGTAGGCAATGTCGGGTCTAGTACAATCAGTGGCATACCTGAGGCTGCCAAGGATGCTCGCATATTCAGTTTGTCTAACACCTTCATCAGTGTTCTTGAAAAGTTTCACACTTAGATCATATGGTGTGCAAGCAGGTTTACAGTCAAAACATTTATATTTCTTTAGGATTGTTTCAACATAGTGAGACTAATCCAAAAAAATTCCATTTTCTGACCTAGTAATCTTGATTTCGAGGATTACATTCGCTTCTCCGAGGTCTTTCATATCAAAGTTGTTACTCAACAGTGATTTCACATTGTTGACGGCATGAATGTATGAACCAAATATGAGTAAGTCGTCTACATAGAGACATATGATAGTGCAAATGCCATTTTCAAATTTGTAATAAATACATTTGTCACTTTCATTCACTTTAAACTCATTCGACAAAATCAAGTTGTCAAATTTTTCATGCCATTGCTTAGGAGCTTGTTTAAGACCATACAGAGACTTATCTAACTTACAGACCTTGTCTTCTTGCCCATGTATTACAAAATCTTCAGGTTGTTCCATATAGATTTCTTCTTCCAGGTCACCATTTAAAAAAACTGTTTTAACATCCATCTGGTGTATCACCAGGTTATGAATAGCCGCAAGTGATATGAGCACCCTTATGGATGTTATTCTAGTGACTGATGAAAAAGTGTCAATGAAATCTATGTTTTCTCTTTGTCTAAAACCTTTGGCTACAAGGCGTGCCTTGTACTTATCAACAGATCCATCGGGTTTTAGTTTCTTTTTCAAAATCCATTTACAACCTGTTGATTTGCAACCATGAAGCAAGTCTACTAAATGCCAGGTCTTGTTAGACTCTAGAGAATCCATTTCGTCGTTTATAGCTTCTTGCCATAAATCTGCATCCAATGATGACAAAACTTCTTTAAGATTTGCAAGATTCTCTTCTAAATTATAGGCCATATATTTAGGTCCATAATCTTTAGCAACTCTTACTCTTTTACTCCTTCGAGTTTCTGTTTCGCCTTGTTTGTTGCTTTTAGTGCTTCTTGTCACAGGAACTTGACTTGGTTCGCTGCCCCCACTATTTCTCCATTTGAAAGGGAATTTATTTTCATAGAAGTCAACATCATTTGACTCTATGATCACTTTTGCATTTAGGTCATAAAACCTATACGCTCTGTTCTTTACTGCATACCCAATGAATACATTCATAGGCTCTACTGACGAGTTTAATTTGCTTGGGATCGGGGATTCTGACATAAGCCAGACAACCCCAAGTTCGAAAATAAGACAAATTCAATTGTCTTTTCTTCACTATCTCATAAGGAGATGTTTTGTTTTTAGATTTAGGAACTCTATTCAAAACATAGGAAATAAGTAATATATTTTTTCTCACACCAATGAGATGCAGCACTAGAGTTAAGCATGCTAGCAACAACTAATAAGAGTTCTATTCTTTCTTACAACATTACCATTCACTTCAAACAATTATGGTACAGTTGTTCCATGTATAATTCTAGA
Organism: Cicer yamashitae; assembly: GCA_037974755.1. NCBI lineage: Eukaryota > Viridiplantae > Streptophyta > Magnoliopsida > Fabales > Fabaceae > Cicer > Cicer yamashitae. The sequence continues at coordinate 40,719,898 of JBBPBQ010000002.1, forward strand.
CAATTTATAAAATTCATTAAACAAACTAGAATCATACTTAGAATCTCTTAATCTTTCTACTAAATTCATTTTCAATTTCAGTTACAAAGATCCTTAACATGTCAAGCGTTTCATTTTTAGTTTTCATTTGATATACAAAAGTATAGTCAGCACAATCATCAATAAAAGTAATGAAATAACGTTTTTCATGTCTTGTTAACGTATCATCAAGTTCACATATATCAAAGTATAATATATCTAAAGACTTAGATTCTCTAACTACAAATTTATGTGAACTCTTTTTATTTTAGCTTAACTACAAAAATCACATTTTTCAAAATCATTCATAGATAACTTTGGAATTAAACCTAAGTTACTTAAGTTTGAAATCAAATATGTTCACATCACATAGTCTAGCATGTCAAAAATTAAAATCATACAACATTGAGCAAAAGAAGACATTTTATTAATTTCAATATTCAAACAGAATGAGATATTAAATTTCAACATTTAATTTAAATATGTCATGAGTGACGTACCTTAGTAGATGATCTCATGAGTTATCTTCAGCCTCCACGGATCTGTTATCGCTCATCTGATACTCTGAGTAGCAGCTCACGACATACTTATTCATAGCATCTCAAATATCTCTAGCAATATTGCTGGAACTGTAGTAGTTATACAGATCATCAACAAGTCTACTAAGAATATAGTTCTTATCATTTTTCTCTCATGGGTTAATTCTCTAGCTTTTTTATCCTTTTCTATTTGCTTCAAATTGAAACAATTTATTGAAATCAGAGGTAACAGAACCAAATCCAAATCCAGTAATTTCTTCGGTTGACATGGCAGAAAGATATGTCTGAAAATTGTTGTTTTTGAGTTTCGAAAAACTGTTTATGCCACCGAAGATATTACTGGGTTGAGTCGCGGACTAGGTCGCTCTCTTTAAGACGTTTCGCGGCACTGCCCAAATTGTGCAAGGCAGACTATCAACCACGAAGTCCCCAGGATAAAACAGCCCAGATTCACTGTATCGGAGTTACACTGCACTGTAGAAAACCGTTCTAGAATTACACCCTCAATATGACAGTTAAAGCCACTCTCAATATGACGATAAAGTCATTCGCAATACGACACAAAAACTGCTCTAAAAACGAAGGACTACGGCATAACAACTGCTTCCAAAGGGACTGCGGCATAATAACCACTCTAAAAACCGAAGGGACTGAAAGAAAGGGGAGAAGTGGCTCGAAAATAGGCGAGCAGAATAAAAGAGAGAGAAAAGAGAAAGTTGGGAAAAACATCCAACTTTGGTGTGGTTTTTCACAATAGATTGAAACTCATTATATGGTGATGGAAGCAAACTCACAATTGATTTCTAATCAATGTGGGACTTTAGCATACTCAAAATAGGAGAGTTTTCCAATGTGGGAGTTTAAAAAAAATTCTTTCCAATGTGGGACTTGAATTTTAAAAAACATGTTTCTTTCCACTTGAATTTACAAAAACAAATTATTTCCAATGTGGGACTTCAACATATTTTTAAATTCACACAATATGTTCCAACAATTCTTGAAAAACCAATATATGTCAATTGTATTGGAAATCAGAATAGAAACAATTCTGATTCCAACATATAGAATCCATGGTGGAGAGACTGCCCAAATTTCTCACGGAGCAATCAAGGGAGTGCTCGGTAAGAAAAAATTCTCATCCTTCTGGATTTCCACAAGTATACCTTCTAAAGCAACAGATGAATAGTCATTAGAAACCTTGTTGAAGTCTTTTGTGACTAAAACATATCTTTCATGACTAAGACAAAAACAACATTTTAAAATCAAGGAGTGTTGATCAGGAATTTGGAAACACAACTTGGTTAGTTAGCCATTGCAGTAAATGAAACAAGTGGATCATTTCCCAACAACATTGAAAGTCGAGCTAGAGTACCTAAAGGCAAGGAACCATGCAAAGCCACTGGCCTTATTTGTGGCAAGGAAATTGATAGCTCTGACAAAGGGAGGGAAGCTATTTTGAAACATAATGAAAAGGTCTAAGACAATGGAGGGAGAGCAAAACCAAGAAATATTAAAGAAACTAGTGTTCAAGAAGTCCCAAGAAAAATTATGCATAATCAAAATGATTATGCACCACATAGTAGCATTCTTAAATCGATGCCTGAAGTTCCACCATCTCCATTCCCTCAAAGGATTAGGAAAACAACAATGAAAAAACAATACAATAAGTTGTTAGATGTACTGAAGTAGCTTAGTATTAATATCGCTTTGACTAAGGCTTTACGACAGATGTCTCATTATGAATTTTTTAAGGATATCATTACTAAGAGAAGAAGAATAAGGGATTTTGAAATTGTTTCCTTAAATAGAATCAGCTTGATGCTGCAGCATAAACTTCTTGCAGAGATGCAAGACCTTGGCAGCTTCACTTTACATGTTCCATTTGTGGAATTTAGTGTGGAAAAGAACTTTGTGATTTGAATAGCTAACATTGATTTGATAACTTTGTTTATTTTTGAGCAGCTAGGAATTGGTGAAGTAAGACCACTTACAATAATCTTACAGTTTGTTGATATCCATTTGTCACCCAAAAGGCAAAATTGATGATGTCTTGGTCAGATTTTATAAGTTTGTGTTTTTAGCAGTGTTTATCATTCTTGACTTTGAAGAAAATGAGGAAATACCTGCCATTATAGGAAAAGTCTTCCTTGCTACAGGAAGGTTTCTTGTAGATGTTCAAACAGGTGAATTGACAACGACAGTGAACGACCAACACAACACCTTCAATATTCAAAAAGCTACGAAGTACCTTAATGAAAGGTCAAGAGGAGTGTTCAGTCGTTAGATCAACAGATGCATTAGTTCATAAGATGGATTAACTTCAATATGAGCTTGGTGAGTTGAAAGAACCATAGTTGCCACAACCAAAGCTCTAGACTAGACGATATGAGTGAATTAAGTTGACAAGTGATAGTTTCAAGAACAATTTTCCTTCCATTGAATCACCACCATTGCTTGAATGAAAGCAAATGCCTCATTACTTGAAGTATGTGTATTTAGGGGAGAATGATAACCTTCTAGTTATTATGTCTTCCTTGTAGATTTCCACTCATGAAGAGTTGCTAATTCATGTACTCATGAAGCACAAAAGAGCTATGGGACGACAAATGTCAAATATCAAGAGGTGATGTCCTATTATTTGCATGCATAGAATCTTATTGGAGGACAATTCAAAGAACAACACTAAAGGCCAAAGAAGACTAAACCCTATCATTAAATATGTGGTCAAGAAAGAAATCATCAAGTGGCTAGATGTTGAGATTATCTAGCATAGAATCTTACAGGAGAGATGTGAAGACACTAATATGGTGCTTAACTAGGAAAAGTATTACTTCATGATCATAGAGGGAAGAGAAGGCATATTGTTGGGACACAATTTTTAAGAAAGGTTTGAAAGTTTACGAAGCAAAGATTGAAGTGATTAAGAAGTTGCCACCTAGATTGAAGTGATTAAGAAGTTGCCACCTTCAAATTCTGTAAAAGGAGTGACGAGCTTCTTAGGATATGTTGGATTCTAAAAAAGATTCATTAAAGAAATTTTACAATGTGTAAAACCATGAAGTAGCCTTTGAGTTTGATGTTGAATGTGTGAGACCTAGAAAAAGGTCTAGTCATAGCACTTATCATCATTTCATAAGACTTGGATAAGCAATTTGAAATCATGTGTGATGAAAGTGTATTTTCTTTTGACCAGTTCAGATCATACTTCATGGGACAAAAAATCATTGTCTATACATGATGTCATTAAGTATTTGATGGCAAGTAAAGATGCAAAGCCAAGGCTCATAAGGTGGGGGTTACTAATACAAGAGTTTCACATAGAGATCGGAGATAGGAAAGGTATGGAGAATGATATTGCAAGCCACATTTTTAGTGTACATGAAGTATTAAAGGCAACGTGGAAGGAACAATCGAGGAGATATTTTCTAATGAGCAGTTTTTGATCCTAGCAGCAATGTAACAAGATGTTGTATCACATTGATATGCTAACTTGGTAAATTACATGGCAAGCAACAATGCAACAAAATGTTTGTTCACATTGATATGCTAACTTGGTAAATTGGAATCATCCCACCTGATTTGAACTATTATTATTGGGATGAACCTTACTGATGCATTCTCAAGATTGGTTATAAAACCAAAACCTATAGTTAAACTGGATGATACCATTACCATCTCATCCAAGTGCTCTATCTCAACTCAACTATTTTTATGTATGCAATAAGATATACAAAATATACATGAATCGATATTATATAAATATACCAACTTTCATTGTTAGTCCTTCCAAAAAACTACTTCAAACTTTTATCTTTCTAAATTTTTTATTACCAATTTTAGTCCCTGTTTTTTTACAAAAGTTCACGTCTCATGTTCTAATTGACTTTTTTTATGATATGTCATTGTTAAGACTTTAAAATATCATTACTTTAATAATTTAACTATTTAATCTTTAATTTGAAGTTATAGATAAATTAATAAAGATTCAAGATTAAATAGTTAAATTATTAAACTATTTATACTTTAAATTCTTATCAACGATATGTCATCAAAAAAGTCACTTGGAACATGCGACATGAACTTTTATAATAAAAAACATAGACTAAAATTCGTAAAAGAAAATTTAGAAAGATCAAAATTCGAAGAAATTTTTTAGGGACTAAAAATATATTTAACCCTATAAATTATTATTAGTTTTTGAAAAATCTATTCCATTCTTTCTATTATTTTTCATTTATTTTTCGTGATTAGTTATAAATGTTCTTTAGAGAGAGAGAGAGAGAGAGAGAGAGACAAGATACATTTCAGAACTACCAAACCAGACCCAACAAATTTGGGTACCTAAGAATAAAATAATTTATCTTGCAGATATCCATAGCAACAAAGTTGAAACACCAGTCATGGTACTTGGACAATGGATGCTCAAGAGACATGACAGGAGAAAAGTCTATGTTCCAAGATCTAACCCTCAAGAACGGAGGATTCGTAGGATTTGGAGGTGATTGGAATGGTAGGATCATTGGGCATGGCAAAGTAGGTAATTATTATCTTCCCTCTATGAAGAATGTTTTGCTTGTAAAAGGACTAATGCATAACCTACTGAGCATAAGTCAATTAAGCAATAATGGTTATGATGTTGTCTTCAATAAAAAGTCTTGTAAGGCAATAAGTCAAACAGATGGATCCGTACTATTTACTAGCCAAAGGAAAAACAACATTTACAAAATAAACTTATTTGATTTAAATAAACAAGAAGTCAAGTGTCTTATGTCTGCGAGCGAGGAACAACTGATATGACACAAAGATTAGGACATGCTAATTTGAGGTTAATCTCAAAATTGAAAAGATTTGAATTAGTTAGAGGTTTGTCAAATCTTAAGTACGAATCAAATGTTCTTTGTAAGGCATGTCAGAAAGGGAAAACAAAATCTTCTTTTTCTTCTAAAAACATTGTTTCCACTTCTAGACCACTTGAACTTTTACATCTTGATTTATTTGGCCCTATAAAGATTGCCTCTATTAGTGGTAAAAAGTATGGACTCGTTATTGTTGATGACTATTCCATATGGACATGGGTAAAGTTTCTAAAACACTAGGATGAGTCACATAAGGATTTCACTACCTTCTACAAACAAGTGCAAAATGAAAAAGGTCTCTATATAACAACGATTCATAGTGATCATTTGGGTGAATTTGAAAATAATTTTTTTGAAAACTTTTGTGAAGAGAAAGGTATTTTAGATAGCTTTTCCTCTCTTAGAACACCTCAACGGAAAGGTGTTATAGAAAGGAAAAACAAATATCTGGCACGTACCATGATTCATGAAATGAACGTTGTCAAGCACTTTTGGGCAGAAGCAAAGAATGTTGCATGTTATATTCAGAATAAAATCTACATTAGATCTATTCTCAATTAGACTACTTATGGATCTTATAGCTTCAGAAAGCCAAGAACAATCAATCAAGAAAGGTCCTAAAAGCCACATCGATAGGCTCATCTAGGGATGCTCTATCTCTTTTTGGCGGCGTTCATCTGGAACCTTCAGTGGTTGCTCTGGTTGCACCATTTCAGCTTCCTGTGCTTATCCCACAGCTTGCGACTCTCGACGCTGCTATTGTTACTGCTTTAGGGTCTACAAACTCCACTTCTAGAAGTCCCACTACACCTTTGGAACCCAATTCAAACTCAAAAAAGGAGAAAAATGCAGTATACCTCAAACAAAAGAGGTTTTGCGCCTAAAGCGCAAAAACCTGCACCTGGGGCGCATTTCTGCACCACTGTCACTGTTCAGTTGCGCCTGAAGCGCAAATTCCGCGTCTGGGGCACGTGGCGCCCTGCTGAATGTATAAAAACGCGTTTTTCTCACTTTCTGGGGATCTTTTTGACTATTGAGAAGTTTGGAGACTAGTCCCTAGTAAAGAAACTCAGAAACCGCCGTTTCTAACACCATTGGAGCAGTTTTATCAAGAATCATTCATGAATCTTTCTTGTAATTCTTCTCTAATCTTTATCTTTTCTATCTCTGTCATGATTAACTAAACCCTATTTGTTAGGGACGAGTGTAACAAGATGAAACCCTTATTTTTATGATTTGATTTCTAGTTATATGAATGAGTTTATTGGATTATTTTTCTCATCTCTGTGCTTAATGTTTTTTATTGCTTGATCAACTTTAAAATGTTCTACGATTCGTATTTTGAAACGGAAGTGGTCTTCACGGATGCTTGAGATGAGAAATTCATGATATTGTAGTCTAGGGATAGATGCAGGTCATGAAGCCAATTGAATTATTTGCAGAGGAAATAGTTTAATAAGGGAATTTTTGTACCGTAAAGCTTAATTCTAATCTTAAATCCACTAAGAAATTAGGGGTTACTTTGGAATTAAAGGTTTTGTCACTAAGACATTAGGGCAAGAATAATAAAGAGAATTCGGTAATAATTCAATAAAGGAATTCAGTAACTAGGATCAAAATAGACACCAAGGTTGGATTCGAAGTGAAACTCATCCCTGACATTTTTCTTATTATAAAGGATCAATTTTATTACCGTTGTTAGTTTTAAATAATATTTCAATCGATTCGGAAACCTTTTGTTCAATTTTAGTAATTAAACACAACTCGATAGTAAAACGCAATCCTTGAGTTCGACACTCGGTACTACCGTTTTATTATTACTTGCAATGATTCAGTACACTTGCTGAAACGCTATCAAGTTTTTGGCGCCGTTGCCGGGGATTGCGATATCACTATTGAGTATAATTTATTTACTTAATTGAAATTTTTTGCTCTGCAATAAAATTTTTGTTTTTATTTTAATTATTTATTTTTCTTTATTTTTAAACCGTTTATTACTCACAATTCGTCTAACCTTGTATGCGAGGCCAGTCCTCAGCTGAACTTCTCTTTGATCCAGAAATCGAAAAAACTGCGAAAGCAAATCGAAAGGCAGTTCAAGAAAAGAGACAAAGGGAAAGACAATTAGTAGTGGAAGAAGAGGATTTGGGGGATTTCTTCATATTTGCGGAGATGGCTGATCCACCACCACCTGAACGCACCCTCGGCAAGTATGGGAATCGAAATAGAAACTGTGCTCGGTTGGCCATCCATAACCCACCGGTTTTAATCAACAAGTTTGAATTGAGTCCCGCTCTATACCGAGAGTTGAAGGAGATTCATTTTGCCGGTAAACATAACGAAGACGCCAATAGACATCTCACAAGCTTCTTTGAACTATGTGAAACAGTGAAGATGGATGGTTGTTTTGAAGAAGGCAAGAGGTTGAGACTATTTCCATTGTCATTGAAAGATGATGCTAAGGAGTGGCTTAATTCCTTTCCTGCCGGTAGCATCACCACATGGGATGACCTTGAAGATAAGTTCTTGGAACAATACTTTCCCCCAACTGTGTTCGTTAGAAAAGGCAAGAGATTTCCAGTTACAAACAGAAAGAATGAGAGTCTCTTCGTGACACTTACAGGAGGTTCAAGGGTTTACTAGCAGAATGCCCCAATCATGCTTATGACGACACTGCTCAAATGCAAATATTTTGTAATGGTTTGAGGCCTAGCACTAGAATTATGTTGGATGCTACAGTAGGTGGTTCTTTGAATTACAAAACCGCATCAAAAGCACGAAAAATTATCGAGATCATGGCATCAAATGAACAAATGATGTTGTATGATAGAGGTGGTGGGTCAACAAGTGGTATACTAAAATTGAATGTTATGGATGTTGGGTTGGCTCAAGGGAGGTTGCTCTCAAAACAAATAGAAGATGCTATCGCCGCTGAGATAAAGAAGGGGATGGCAGCTCAAAATATACAACCCCAAGTGGTCCCTATCAAATTATTGAAACATACTGGTTGTGACTTTTGTGGGGGAACACATAAAAATGGAGCTTGTGAAGTATCGGATGATGATGATACAGAAGAACCAAAAGAGGTGAACTTTGTGGGTAACAATGGGAAGCAGAATAATCCCTACTCTAGTACGTACAATCCGGGTTGGAGAAATAATCCAAATTTTCATGGAAAGATCAACAGTGTGGATCTCAATGTCAACAAGGAGCTCAAGCAAATCAAGCTCTACCTCAAAAAGCTGCTTGGGAGAGTGCTATCGAGAAGTTAGTAACAAGCACAAGTTCTTTCATTGAAGAGTCAAGAGCCATCTAGAAAAATCACTCAGCCTCAATAAAGAATCTAGAGACCCAACTGGGTTAACTTGCTCAACAAATAGCACAAAGGGCGCCTAAAAATTTGCCTAGTGACACAGTTCCGAATCTGCGAAATAATGTCAATGTCGTGACAACAAGGAGTGGCAAGGTAAGTCTGATGTAAGCGCTCTGACACGCGCCTCTACTGATGCAAGTGAAACTTTGGTTCGGCTGATTCCGATAATGCAAGCAATGTTCTGTTTCTGGTGACTCTGGAAATACATGATATGCTCTGTTTTAGTTACTTCTGTTAAATGCAGTTATGCTTTTTTCGTCTACTTCTAATAAGCTAGACAAAGTGATCATCTACCTCTTATAATCACATCATCACTTCAAGCATCTAATCATCCGCCTCTGATTCATGTTGTATGCTCTGAAATATGTCAACGCTCTGATGAAAGTCAACGCTCCAAAGAAGACAAAGTTGTTGCACATCCTCTAATGAACATCCTGAATATGCTACTTGTCTGGAGATCTTAAGACATGTCATGATCATTGTATCCTCTGCTTTCCCGACTTCATAACAAGATACACTGAATCAATTACAAGGATCTGTTTTGGAAAGTTTCTATGGAAAATCAATCTCAAAAGATATGATACAAAACTTCATGAATCATTCGTATTTCTTGCAATCAGGAAGTGCATTCCTCACTGGAAAAACAAGAAATGCACAAGTTATAAGCACATACATAATCAATTGCACTCTTGCTCTTAATCTTTCGTTTTACTTAAGTGTTGAGAAAAGTTTATGAAAGAACAAATTTGAAAAACTCTCATATGAGAGCTATTTAAGAAAAAAATTAACCTATACTTTTGTAACCTAGCCCATTAATGGTTGTCTTCCTCAACAACTTGATTGTACTAAGCTAGAAAGTTGAGAAGACTTATATACAGTAAGTTTGACTAGTAAGTGTTTAGTGAAAGTGTTATTCTATGGTGAACGTTGATTAAATCCTTGATATTAAAGGGATTGGTGTAGTAACCGTGTTAGTGATGAACCAGGATAAATCATCTGTGTTTTTATTTTTATTTTTTTTATTTTTTATTTTTTTATTTTTTCTGTTCTTGCTTGTGAGTCTTGCTTTCTTTACTATAGCTTGAAGGTGCTAACACAAGAAAATGGTTGATTTGTATTTGACTGTGTTGATAAATTTTTCATAATTTGATTAAACTGGTTAAGACTTGTGTTATTCTATGGTAAACTAGTCAAGTAAGAGACTAAGTTGAATTTTTCATTATTTCATTATTTTTCATTATTTGATTAAACTGGTTAAACAAGTGTTTCTCTCTTTGAACTCTAAGATGAATTTTGAATTTTGACCTTGAGTTCTTCTACTATTTTATTATTTTTCGATGATCTTCTTCTTCATCCTTGAGTATCTATTTATTGATAAAATTAGGGCTTCAATTTAATCGTTGTTTAATTTTGAATTGTATTTTCATTACTAGTTTGGTCAACACTGATCTTATTCAAAAATAATTATGAACAAGATGCTTTTTGAAAATATATTCTTTAGCCAATCCTTTATTTCTGAATCCAATCTGAGCAGTTCTTCTAGATTAATTATGTTCGTAATTTGTTCAGATTGAGTTTATAAATTCTTCAGATTGATATTGTTCATATTTTGTTAAGATTGCTTTCGCAAATACTTCAGATTGATAATGTTCGTATTTTGTTAAGATTAATTTCGTAAATTCTTTAGATGAAACTTCCTTCATATTGTTTGCTTTGATCTGGTTGAAAACATAGTGTTGAACCGGTTCTTAAACTTTCACAAGTAGGAATATGACTAAGTCCAATTCAATATTTTGTCCTTTGTCAAAATATAAATTATATCTTTGCAAATAATAAATGTATATTCTTGTGAGTGTTTCTTCTTGTAAACAATTCTTGATCATATCTTCTTATAAATAGTTCATGTATTCTGGTAAACAATTCATACCTTCTTGTAAATAAATCTTGATCAAATCTTCTTGTAAATAATTCATATCTTCTTGTGATAACTCTTGATCAAATCTTATTTAAATCTTGACTATATCTTCTTTTCAACTTAGTAAAAGATTTTCTTCAATCATAAATCAGAATCAAATCTTATTTTAAATTTTCTTCAAAAACATTTGACCATATCTTCTTTTCAACTTGGTCAAAGATTTTCTTCAATCATAAATCTAAATCGAATCTTATTTTAGATTTTCTTCAAAAACATTTGACCATATCTTCTTTTCAACTTGGTCAAAGATTTTCTTCCATCATAAATTTGAATCAAATCTTATTTTAGATTTTCTTCAAAAATATGAATCTTCTTTCATACTTTGTGAAATCAAATATATTGTTCCCATAAAATACTTTTGTTAACATAAAAACTCTAAGTATAAAACCAACTTGGTTCCAACAATCTCCCTCATTTTGATGATGAAAAAACTTGTATTTTTGATAAAAACTTTTCTTTATATTTCTTTGACTCCCCCTAACTTAGGGTTCCCCCTAAGTATTAGTATCCTTTTCTCTTTTCTCCCTACTTTATCAAATATATTTATCCCCCTGTCTAATCAGACAAAAATACTTGAAAGTGAACCTTGCTCTTTTTTTTTTAATAACATGAATATAACATATTACAAGAAAATACAAAAAATTAATAAAAGCTAATGTAAAGCTAGACTACTTTTAAGTTATCACAACATCCGTCAAGTGTGAAGGTAATGTTTAGGTTTTTCTTGATGAAGTCAAATATTTCTTCAGCTAGTGGTTGGGTGAATACGTCAGCTCATTGGTGTTCACTGTCTACAAACTGAATGTTTAGTACCCCTTTTTGAACAAAGTCCCTAATGAAGTGGTGTTTGATCTCTATGTGTTAGCTCTAGAATGGAGGATACGGTTTTTGGTTTGGAAAATGCAAGAAGTGTTATCATAATAGATGGGAATGTTGGATTCTAGGATTTTGTAGTCTTCAAGTTGATGCTTCATCCAGAGTAGTTGAGAATTGTAGCCAACTACTAAAATGTACTCAGCCTCTGCTGTTGACATGGCAATGGTGTTTTGTCTCTTACTTGACCAAGATATTAAGTTGTCACCTAGAAAGGTGTAGTTGCCACTAGTGCTCTTTCTCCCCAAGTTTATCTCCAACATAATCAAAATCACAGTATCCACTCAGTTTGTACTTAAGAGATTTCTTGTAGAACAAGGTAAAATTGGTATTTCCTTTTAGGTATCTAAGGATTCTCTTAATAGTAGTTAAATCTGATTCCCTAGGGCTAGTTTGAAATCTTGCACACACACATACATTAAACATGATGTTAGGTTTGGAAGCAGTAAGGTGAAACAACGATCCAATCATTCCAATATATCCTTTGTGGTCAACCTTCTAGCCTAATTCATCATTTTCAAGTGATCAGGTAGGGTGCGTTTGTGTAGCCATAGATTTGCAATTAATCATCTTAAACTTCCTGAGAAGCTCTTTTGTATATTTTTTTTTGTTGAATGTATACACCTTTTTTACTTTGCTTAATTTGTATCCCTAAGAAGAACTTAAGTTCTCCCATCACACTCATTTGAAATTCAAGCTACATCAATTTAGAAAGTTCTTGGCATAGAGTTCCATTAGTAGATCCAAAAATAATGTGATCAACATAAATTTGAATAATAAGAATGTCATCTCCTATTGATTTTCTAAAAAGTGTATTATCTACTTGTCCTCTTTCAAAGTTATTTTTAAGCAAAAAGTTACCAAGTTTATCATACCATGCCCTAGGTGCTTGTTTTTGACCATACAGAGATTTCCTAAGTTTAAGAACATGATTTGAAAATTCAGAACTTTCAAAACATGGGGGTTGTTTAACACAAACTTCTTCACTTATATAACCATTTAGAAAAACACTTTTAACATCCATTTGAAATAGTGTAATGTTATAATTTGCAGCAAAAGAAATCAGGATACGAATAACTTCTAACCTGGCCATTGGAGAAAATGTGTTAGTGTAATAAATGCCCTTTTGTTGACTATAGCCTTGTGCGACAAGTCTTGCCTTGTTTCTGACCACTTCACCGTTTTCAATTAGCTTGTTTCTTAAAACCCACTTGGTTCCAATAATGTTCTTCTTTTGTCTAGGTATTAGATCCCAAACATCATTCCTCTTAAATTCATTTAACTCTTCTTGCATTGCAAGAATCCATCCATCATCTACCAATGCTTCATCAATAGCGGTAGGCACAATTGGTGAGAGTAAGCCAAAAAAAGTGGTATCTTTTAGTGATGATCTGGTCCTCAAAGGATCACTTGCACTTCCAATGATTAGAGTTTCAGAATGAGATGACTTGTACTTCCATCCAGATCTTCCCTCTAACTTATCTTGACTGTTTCTGACTTGATTAGATTCATCATCTAAAGATTTATCATCTTTTTCTTATTTGTTTGTATCATCTGATTTTTCAGTTTCTTTTGGTTTGTCTGCATCTGTTTCCTCTGGTTCTAGTAAACCCGCACTATCATCAACTTGCTTTTACTTTTTAAGGTCAATATGTTTATCATATAACATAATATAAATTAGATAATTAAGGAATGAAACAAAATTGCCCAAAACATCAATTTTGTTTCTGAGAAGAAAAAAAAACAAACTTCTAGTATGCTTCTGTTGAAATGTCTAGTTATGTGATTCTCCTAGTTCCTCTAAGTTTTGAGAACCTGCAAAATACTCATCTTGCTTTGATTTTTAAGATCAAGCTACTTGTTATCACAGTAAACATAATATCAAACAGATAAATAAAGGTCAAAGAAATACAACCTAGAAATCAACTTGTTTCTGCATTACTCAAAAAACCCTTTTAGTTTTTCTTTTAGGGTTTTCAGATTCTGAATTGCATATCCTCTTATTAGAGGTTCTGGATGAGGGGATTTGAATTCCCTTCTAGGTTTGTAGTCTTGATGAATTTGATTGGAGTGTTTAGAGAAGTCTCCTGATTTTGATTGTTTATCTGACACTTCTGTTTTTGCTGATGTATCATGTTCGTTTGGAACTAATGGTTATTCTAAATTTTTTGGTAGTTCCAGTTCTGTTGATATGTGTGATTTGTTTCCCAGTTTTGCTTTTTTTTGATACTGCATATTTTTCTGATAGTTCTAGTTCATCAAATAGTTATGGTTACAATCATCCAGTTTTTCAGCTTTCTTCCAAGAGTCACTTGGCTTCTGTTTGTTAGGTCTTGGAACATAGACCTTTTTCCCTTCATAAGTTGCTATCATCCACTTACCAGATTTCATGATTGGTGTTTCAACTTGGTTTCTTAGAACATTTGCAACATACACAATTTTGTCTTTTGGTACCCAAATCTGATTTTTGGGTCCTAGTTTGTTAGTCTTGACAGGTTTCTTGTATTTCCTTGTATTAAAAATGGGACAAGATAATTTAGAGTGACCTTTATTACAACAAACAATATACAAAACATCAGAGTGAATAAGTTTAGGTTTAGTTATTGTTTCTTCAAATCCTAGACCTCTTTTACCATTTCTACTAACACTGTAAATCTTAGATGCATACTTGCTTCTTTCCATACTATTAGCTAGCAAATCTAGGAATACTTCTACATGCTTATCAAAATTACATGTGGTATTTTCAACATGGATATCTTTCAAGGTTGTATCTTTAAGTTTAACAATATCAATTTTCATATTTGCATTTTCTATTTTAAGTTCAGTAATATCAGTTTTCAAAGTTCCATTTTCTGTTTTAAATTCAACACTTTGATTCTTTAAAACATTAACTTTTTCAATTAGGTTTGCATTTTCTTTCCTAAGTGTTTTCAGTATTAAAGAAAATTTGCGATTCTTATTTAAAAAATTATTTATAGCAGTAATTAAATCAGATCGAGTTAAGTTAGAAAATACCTCAATTTCTTCATTTGTTGATTCACTAAACATTTTAAACCCTTGGATCTTTCCTCAAACACTGTAAAGTGCTCAACTTGAGAACAAGCTCTGATGCCAATTAAAGGTGCAAACACGAGAAGGGGGTTGACAACTTTTTGCTAATTTGATTAAGGGTGGTTGATTTTTATGAATTACTTAGATCAGAAGATATCGGGTTCAGAGGCAACAAACAATGAAAGAATTAATAATTGGATATAGATTTATCTTGGTTCACCACTAACTTGGCTACATTCAGTCCCCTCATGCAGAAGGCTTTAATCCACTAATTCAAATACCTTGAATTACAAAGCACCTGACCCTCGAAGCAAGTCTTCTCAAACAACCTGACAACCCCAACTTTTTGAGGAACACAAACACCTTAATTTTACCCGCCAAATCTTCTCCACACAACCTAACAACCCCATATTGTTGAAGGCACACTAACACCACTATCGGGTTTGATTACAAAGGTTTGGAAATTGAGTAGTTGCTTTTAACGAAACTAATGATAATAATAACTCTCACACTCTAAGAAAAAGTCCTTAGAAAACATTTCTAACTTGAACAAGTGTTTCTCTCTTCGAACTCTAAGATGAATTTGAAATTTTGAGATTTTGAGTTCTTCTACTCTTTTCTAATTTTCGATGATCTTCTTCTTCAGCCTAGAGTATCTATTTATAGATAAAATTAGGACTTCAATTTAGTCCTTGTTTAATTATGAATTGTACGTTAATTCCTAGCTTGGTCAACAATGATCTTATTCAAAAATAGTTCTGAACAAGATGTTTTTTGATAATATGTTCTTTAGCCGATTCTTTATTTCAGAGCAATTCTTTTAGATTGATTATGTTCGTATTTTGTTAAGATTGAGTTTGTTAATTCTTCAGATTGATTATGTTTGTATTTTGTTCAGATTGAGTTTGTAAGTTCTTCAGATTGATTTTGTTCTTATTTTGTTCAGATTGAGTTTGTAAATTCTTCAGATTGATACTATTTATATTTTATTGTAGATAAATCTTGATCAAATATTCTTGTCAATAATTCATATCTTCTTGTGATAAATCTTGATCAAATCTTCTTCAATTCTTGATCATATCTTCTTTTCAACTTGGTCAAATATTTTCTTGAATCATAAATCTGAATCAAATCTTATTTTAGATTTTCTACAAAAACATTTGACTATATCTTCTTTTCGACTTGGTCAAAGATTCTCTTCAATCATAAATCTGAATCAAATCGTATTTTAGATTGTCTACAAAAACACCAATCTTCTTTTATACTCTATGAAGTTAAATATATTGTTCTCACAAAATACTTTTGTTTACATCAAAACTCTAAGTATAAAACAACTTGGTATCAACAATATTCCCCTTTTTTATGATGACAAAACTGTATTTTTTATAACAAATTTTCTTTAAAATACTTTGACTCCCCCTTACTTAAGGCTCCCCCTAAGTCTAAGTATTTTTTCTCCCCACATTTTCAAACATCTTTCTCCCACTATTGTCATCAGACAAAAAGACTTGAAAGTGAAACTTGCCTCTTTTTATTATTATTATTTTTAATAGTATGAAAATAACATAAACATATAAAACATAAAATTTATCCTAAGTATGAAGCTAAACTACTCTAAGGATGGCATAACATAAGTTAGGTAAAAGAATAAGGTTTAGGTTTTTCTTGATGAAGTCAAACCTATCTTCAGCTAGTGGTTTGGTGAATATGTCAGCCCATTGATGTTCGGTGTCTACAAACTGAATATTAAGCACACCTTTTTGAACAAAGTCCCTAATGAAATGGTGTTTGATTTCTATGTGTTTAGCTCTAAAATGAAGTATAGGGTTTTTGGTTAGGAAAATGTCAAAACTGTTGTCACAATAAATGGGAATGTTGGTTTCTAGGATTTTGTAGTCTTTTGGTTGATGTTTCATCCAAAGTAGTTGAGAGCTACAACTAGCTGTTAAAATGTACTCAACTTTTGCTGTTGACATGACAATTGTGCTTTGTCTCTTACTTGACCAAGAGATTAAGTTGTCACCTAGATAGACGTAGTTTCCACTTGTGCATTTTCTCTAAAATTTATCTCCAACATAATTAGAATCACAATACCCACTTAGTTTGTACTCAAAAGATTTCTTATAGAACAAGGTAATGTTGGCAGTGCCTTTTGTGTATCTAAGGATTCTCTTAACAACAATTATATGTGATTTCGTAGGGTCAAATTGAAATCTTGCACATACACATTAAACATGATGTCAGGTTTGGAAGCAGTAAGGTAAAACAGTGATCCAATCATTCCTATATACGTTTTGTGGTCAACCTTCTAGCCTGATTCATCATTTTCAAGTGATCAAGTACGGTGCGTTAGTGTAGCCATAGATTTACAATCATTCATTTCAAAATGCTTGAGAAACTCTTTTGTATATTTGGTTTGACGAATGTATATACCTTTTTGACTTTGCTTAATTAGTATCCCTAAGAAGAACTTAATTTCTCCCATCATACTCGTTTGAAATTCAAGCTGCATCAACTTAGAAAATTCTTGACAAAGAGTGCCATTAGTAGATCCAAAAACAATGTCATAATTTTTTTTTGAAAAGTTTGAACTACAAACTCATCACGAAGGAACAAGTCATGTCAAAGAAACAAGAATTGATATCGGCATAAGAAAGTTTGAACTATTTGAAATGAATGAAGGAGAAACTATTGATGAAATGTATTCAAGGTTTACAACTATTGTAAATAAAATGCGCTCCTTAGGCAAAACATACTCAGTACAAAACATAGTAAGAAAAATCATGAGATGTCTTCCAGTCATATGAAAACCAATGGTGACATCCATAAGTCAAGCCAAGAATCTTGAGGTACTCGGATTAGAAGAACTAGTTGGAACCTTACGAGCACATGAACTGCTATTACAGGAAGACAAACCAACAAAGAAAGGCAAAATAATAGCCTTGAAAGCTTCTCAAAATTCTCAAGAAAGCACACCATTACAACTAGATCGAAGAGAAGATTCAGTAGAAATCGGACATGAAGATGGTGATGAAAAAATATTTCTTCTTACGAGAAAAATCCAAAGGATGATAAGGAGAAGAGATCTGATCAAAAAGGGATTTCCAAATAAAAAGGAAAATTTTGAAGTAGAGGTAGACAATATAGACCTAATTAAGACTCCATTTTGAATATAACATGCAAGGTTAATTGCTTCAGCCCAAAAGTGTTTTGCAACATTCAACTCATTTAACATGGTTCTGGCCATTTCTTGGAGTGATCAATTATTTCTTTCTACAAATTGTTGGGGTGTTCTAGGAGAGGAGAAGTTGTGAGAGATTCCATTCTCATCACAAAAACTTTCAAAGAACTTGTTTTTAAATTCTCCTCCATGATCACTTCTAATTGTTACAATCTCAATTGGGTGGGCCAATAATTGGGAGTGTATTTAAAAGAATGTGTTTGAGAGTTTCTCCTCCATGATCACTTCTAATTCCTTTCCAATTTTTTTCTTCCATTTATTTCAATTTAAGAAGTCATGTTTTCTAATGGTGGTGTAGGCCAATAATTGGGAGTGTATTTAAAAGAATGTGTTTGAGAGTTTGTCCTTAGCATTTTTCATTCTTTTATATGACATCAATCATGATTATTTTTTACTAATCCACCACATCCTCGACTATAATAGATGTCCAAGGTATTCTATGACGTAGGTCCTCTAGGTTGCTGTTGAAGTAGCAATGTCAAGTTACAAGGAAGGGGGTTTGAATTTTAATCTTGCCTATTTAAAATTTCCTGTTAAAAAAACTTAAGAAAAACAACTCAAGAATGATCTTGGTTATGAAAACAGAAACGGAGAACGTTCTTGGTTCTGAAACAGAAAACAGAGAACGTTCTTGATTAGTTAAAATCACAACTTTTTTAGTTTCTCTATTTAACTTGACAATAAAAATAACTGAAAGTAAATAGAGATAAGGAAGAGATACCACACACAGATATATCCTAGTTCACCCAACTCGGGCTACGTCCAGTCCTCACAACTGTGAGATTTTCACTAAGTGTTCAAAGAACGGAGAACAATCTTTTGGTTACACAGTTAAAGATCAACCTTGATATGTAACTACACTTCCTTTCCACCCAGAAAGGATTCAATCAAGTCACCTAACAGATCTGATAGGCTTTTACAGTTTTACTCTTTTGATCACACTCAAACTATAAACAATCCTTATAGTTATGAGTTTACACAATAATGATTTAAAAGGTTTGGTTGAATCTGATTATACTCAACTCTTGTTTGAGAATAGATTCAGAGTAAAAGAACTCAGTAAGATAAGCTGGAAGTAGATAATGGTTTCAACCTGATTTCTTTTGTGAATGAGATAGCTTGAAGAATGCAAGTGAATATGATTTAATGAGAATACTTGGCACTTGAAGTTCTGAATGATGCTTGCGAATTTGCCTTCCTTTTATAGATGATTTGAGCATTTAATTTTGGTCAGAAAGAACTGTTGGTAGTGCTCTATTTACTTATGACTAAAGCAACATATCTGTTGAAAAATAATCCATCCATGTGACATCTTTGGGTCTTGCTTGACTGGGCTGTTTTGCTCAATTTTAAACAGATTTCTTGCGCTCTTAATGACCTATTAAGCTTCGAAAATACTTGATGATAATTGGGCTTTGATCTGGACACTTGATTTGATCCAAAACTATTTGGAAATGAGTGAACAACTTCTGCAGAACTGAGAAGTCTGTTTCTGCAGAAAACGGAGATTGTTCTTTTCAGAAACGGAGAATGATGATTAGAAGTGGAGATTGATAATCAATCTGGTCTGATAGTCTTCTGGACAATCTGGGGACTTATAATCAATCTTGAAGTTCAGTCTTGTTTCAACTTTCTTGACATTTCCAGACTGGAGAAAGTTACAATCCGTTTTGACATGCTTAGATTCATGATGATTTATCTTAGTGATTCAAGAACCTCTTTAAGTAATAATGATTCCTATTCGTTCATTGCCATGTACTGATGAAATTGGTATAAAGAATTAAGGCAGAATCTTTGTTAAGATAGTGGAGAAAGATTGGTGAAGTGGCTGCGACAATCAATCTTGATTCTGCAGAACATTCTCTGTTTTGTACAGCTTATGATCAAGAATGTTTTGTTTTGTTTTTCATTTGATTTCTTTGCTTTGCTTGGTTCCTATCTTTAATAAAAACACTCAAGAGCACATATTAGATTAACATAACATTTTGAATCATAATTAACATTCTTAATTAACCTTTGTTTATTTTTATCAAAACTTAATTTGAGAGTTTGTCTTAACAGATGTTAGATTATCTTTGAATCAGCAACAAGATTTTAATTTTTTACGCAAAAATTTAATTTTCTGCGCGGAGTTGAGCTATGTACCAAATGAGCAACTCAAAAAATTAAACTGAAATTCTTTTTTTCTTTTGATTAAGAAGTTCTTTTTTTTTTGGTTTTTCTAAAATGAGTCATGTTATTGACTATTACCACACCATTTTTTTAGTAAATCACTGCACCATGATGATCAATAAATACTTGATCCATTTGATCTACTAAAGTTTTGTTTTTATCTCTACCAAGAAAATATATTCTAAAATTTGTTTTAATTTACATAATTTGCTGTTTTTAACTTTTACCTCTAATTTCAAAATATCATCTTATCTATTATTTTCAAAATCTATAATAAATAAAACCAAAAACCCAAAAATAAAAACAAGAAAAAGAACATATTTAAATAATTAAATTAAATCAGGAAGGTCTATATATAATAACCATCTTGAATATTAATGGGTCGGGTGGAATCAAATCCGATCCAATATCATTTCCCGTTGGTTCTTATTGCAGTAGCATTCATTCATTCAAATCTGCAGCAACACCTCATAGCATCACATCACAGCAACACCACCGCGATGCCTCAACCTCACACTTCACAACAATGCATAATCCTAAATCTGCAGCTTCTTTCCTCATAGCACGTGCCAAGTCACTTCAACTTCGCCACCACCACCATTATCGCTCTGTTACTTCAATTTCACGCTCATTCTTATTCAAATTTCAACCGTCGCTTTCTTCTCCGTTAATCTTCACGCGCTTCTTCTCTGGATATTACAACCTCGAACAGTTCTCTGATGATGAATATGAATGTGATTTTGAGAACCACCAGGTTTTTCTCTTTTATTTTTATTTTGAATTTTTTTCATACGTTAGATGTTAGGTTTTGTTGGAAATGTTTTTTGTAATGATTTATGTTTTTCTTTGATATATTTAGATAATGGAATCCAGAGGAAATGATTTTTGTTTAGGTTTTTCTTTATTTTTATTTTAAGTGGGATTATGATTAGTTTATTACTTTTTAATTTCTTGAATTGAAAGTAAAATGTAATTGACTAAAATTAAGTTGATAACTGAAGTTCTGTTTTGTTAATCTAAGAAGTGCTGGATATATTTTCTGCAATTTGTATTCTGTATAACTGATAGAAAAAAGAATTTTTTTAGTGGTTTTTGGATACCTTTTATTTTTGTTTTGCTGGAATTATTTTTAAATGATTTATGTGTAGGTATTTTAAGTGGGATTTATGATTTCCCCTCCTGTACCTTTTCTTAATTGCTTGAATAAAACTGATATTCAAATTGAAGTGACAGGAATTCAGTTGATTATTGATTTTTTTTTTGCAACCTAACATGTTATGGATGTGCTTTTGGAAATTTTGAATCAATTATGGAGTTAAATTCAATATTTTATCAATCTGTTGTGTAGTAATTAACAGTAATTAGCTTCAGACACCAAAGGAGTTTTAAGCGGGAGGTCTTAGGTTTGAATCCTAGAAACTAACAAAACCACTAACTTATTAACATTTGTCTAATAAAAAACCTTTTGAAATATGTTATCAGCTTTGTCATAGCTCATAAGGGCCACAATTTGTGATTTCAGTAGTTCTAAAAATATGTAATGGTTATTGTATTGTAGGCATCATCTACGGTGGCCAATGTGGATGAGTGGAAATGGAAACTCAGTATGCTATTACGGAATGAAAAGGATCAGGAGATTGTATCTAGAGACAAAAGAGATAGGAGAGACTATGAACAAATAGCTAACCTTGCAAAAAGAATGGGACTTTACAGGTAAAAAGATAAATATTTTTGTATGCCATATGGAAAAAGAAACAATAAGTATCTTCACTTTGATGAACTTTTAATAATTACTTCAAACTTTTAAATGAATCCTTGTTCGTTGTCATTAATCATCAGTTGGTGTTGTCATTTATCTTAATGCACAGTGAGCTGTTCGGAAAAGTGGTTGTTGCAAGCAAGGTGCCTCTTCCTAACTACCGACCAGATTTGGATGACAAACGTCCACAAAGAGAGGTAATAGCTTGGACATTTCAACTCATAGTCTAATAATGTGATTGATGTCATCCTAGAAAATAATCCTTCTCCATTCCATTATCACAGGTGGTGATTCCATTAAGCTTGCAAAGGAGAGTGGAGGGTTTAATACAAGAATACCTTGATAGACTACAATTAAATTCTGAGAAGACAGCTGACTGTCTGGATAATGTGAAGTCCACCAATCAGATTAAAGAAATAGACATGGACGAAAATGCCAATTTTTGTGTGGATGAATCTGTTATGGAAAAGGTTCTCCAGAAGAGGAGTTTGAGGATGCGTAATATGCAAAGAGCTTGGCAGGTTTGTTTTTTGTTGTTTGATCTATGTTGTTGGATATTTGCATTTTGAATTACATGCTTGAATTAGCTAGTCATGATCAGAAGATGAATGTTGCATTTATTCCTGCAATTGGTACTTTTATTTTTTTTCGGGAATTTCATATCTGAGTTATATGTTCAAATGAAAATATATTTTATCTCATTGTTATAGATTCTCTCTCTGTCTTAGCTAGTTCCAGTTTTTTAGGGTTGGCCAATGGAAACGAATAGTTATGTTTACCATTCTCCAGTCCCTTTATTATATAAAACGAATGGGAAGTTCCAGTTTATTATATCTTGAAATATATGCACATTTTCTGGCTGCTATGTAAATTGTACTTTTATATATAGGAATCGCCTGAAGGCAAGAAGATGCTGGAATTCCGGAAGTCTCTACCAGCATATAGAGAGAAGGAAGGTTTACTTCAAGCTATAGCACGTAATCAGGTATGCTTGCTTGCTAGCTGTTTACTTGTATTTTCATTCGATGCTTGCCAGGTTAGCTACCATCTTTAGCTCTTTGGAGTTGAAAACCAAATTATCTCTAATAACACAATATTTTAGAATTTTGTTATGAATACTACACAAATAAGATCAGGATAATGACATGGGACTTGGTAAGTTTAAATGATGTAAAACCTAGGATCAAATACAATTCTTGCTCATATTCTAAGTCTACCAAACTTGAAAGGAACACCCGCAACTCAAAAGAAGGGAAAATTCAGATGAACTTGAATGAACCAACCTAGGTAGTTAATCCCAGTGTTTCCTAGCGAGATCCCGCTATCTCGTTGCAGTGCAGTGCTTGACCCCGACGGCGGGAAACAAGATCCCGCTATCCTGGCGTAATTAAGCTCAGTGAGATCTCACTATTATTTCTTCCTTCTCAGTTTTGTTGTTTCTACTTTCACCCAGGAAGAAGAGGAAGAAGAATACCCTAATGAAGATGATGCTTATCTTTGATTCCTATGCTAGAACATGCATTTGAGTTTTAATATTTAGTTATTTTATTACTCTATGTTTTAAAGACTTCAATATGCATCTTTATTTCCTTGATTTTTGTTGGTATTTCAATGTATGTTTTAACTAAGTAAAACTTGTGGATTTTTATTGCTATTTATGAATGTTTTAGAGTTTGATTCATTTGTTAATTTTGAATTAAATATAGGTTTTATATAGTATTATTCATGTAATTTGTCCATAAAATAGCAGTTATCCTACCTATCCCGGAATGTGCTATCCCGCTATCCTACTTTTGGGGTTGGCCACGACGCGCCGCTGTTTGGGATTAACTACCCAAGAACCAACACTTATATTTATCTAATAGGTCCTTAAAATACTAAACTTTGGAAAAATTGCAATGAAATTCAACACCAAAATTAGACCATATTTCTATTTGCTATTTGAGCTTGTTTTGTCAATCTTCTCATGTCGCACATTCTTCTTTTACGTATGACATTTCCTTTTATTAAATCTTGCTGTCATTTAATTAACTTGCAAGTCCCCCAGTTTTTTTTTGTGATATTCGGATCCAACATGTTATCCGTGTTTGTGGATTTCCAATAGGAATGAGCTGAATGTCACAAAATTAGTTGGGGTTATGTATTCATAAATGATTGATATCTTATCTTTATGAATAAATAACTAGGTAATAGTTATATCTGGAGAGACTGGCTGTGGTAAAACTACTCAACTTCCTCAATATGTATTAGAGTCAGAGATTGAGTCTGGCCGTGGGGCATTTTGCAGCATTATTTGCACGCAGCCTCGTAGGATATCTGCTATGGCAGTGTCTGAGAGAGTGTCAGCAGAGAGAGGGGAGTCTCTCGGTGAAACAGTAAGTCCCGCTTTTTCTTAAAATGGACCAAAACACAAACGAGTGTAATTGTACAGAAAGCATGAATACAAATATTATTATTCATGAAGAAAATAAAATTTTCATAAATTATATTTTTTTTGCTTTTGAATAACATTTTAAAACTGGGAATACATTTTTTCTTGCTGCTAAACCACAACAGAGGTTTTTTGATAGGTAGGTTTCAAAGTTCGGTTAGAAGGAATGAGAGGGAAAAACACCCATCTGCTATTTTGTACTAGTGGTATATTACTCCGAAGGTTGCTGAGTGATCGGAACCTGAGTGGTATAACCCACGTGTTTGTGGATGAAATTCACGAGCGAGGGATGAATGAAGGTATATTATCTAATAACATCACTTTATTCCTTTTATGATCCTAAAGAAATAAACAAGTAGACTTATTCTTTCCATAATTGGTTTTTGTTCTTCTCAGACTTCTTACTGATTGTGTTAAAGGATCTTCTTCCACGTCGTCGAGATTTAAGATTGGTATTAATGAGTGCCACTTTGAATGCTGAGCTTTTTTCAAATTATTTTGGAGGTGCACCAACATTTCATATCCCGGTAAGGTGGTCCCCTAGTCTTAATTGAGCATTTATTTGTATTGATAACCGAGTTTTAATATTCTAATTGTTAGATATTAAATGCAATTGTCTGTTCATTGATATTGAAATTCAAATTGTTTAGGGTGTCCAACTGAAACTATTGTATGTGTATAAATGGTGGGAAGGTAGGGTAGTGATTGGGTGGATATTCTGCACATGCTATTGTATGTATAAATTCCAATCTGTGCTGCTATATACTTATTTTCTATATTCCACACTGTTGAGATATTACCCTGATTTACTTTTCTTTATTCCTATTATACATACAAATCTAATTGTAGACTCATCCCTATAATATTGGAATCTTGATTGTAATATTTTCATTATAAATAAATACATAAGAATGAGGGTTTAGATTCTCAAGTAATTCAGATGAATCATTTCTCTATTTTTCAAGTTGGTATCAGAGCAGTCAAAGGTTGAACCTATCAAGAATCAATGAGTCTCATTTGTGACAACCAGACAGCTTTATATGTTGCATCTACTCCTGTCTTTCATGAGTGAACGAAACACATTGAGATCGATTTTTGTGAGAAGATTCTTTCTGGGCAGATTGCTACATCTTTTGTGAACTCTAATGATCATTTCTCTATTTTCCAAGTCATACTTAATGTAGGGCTTAGTGTCTGAATCATATCATGAATACACGATACAATTCAGAAACAAATCAATAAGAGGCTTAATAAATATACATGCTTCAATACCTAAATCTTTAAGAATGCTAAAAAATCTCAAATATTACACATGTTTCACATATGATGAAGGAAAATGTTAACCACAATCATACACCATCATAAGTAAAAATTAATAATTCTTTGCTTGTTCCTACTAAATGGTAGTTCATCCTAAGTGCACTACCCAACTTTGTTTTCTGGGTATTGGACGACAATTACATTTGACTATGAGCTACTGTCAAGAACAGTATAATGTTCATAAGGAGCTGCACAAGTGACTGCATAAAGCCTATTTCACAAAAGTACAAAATCAAACCAATAAAATAGCCAAGTGTGTATCCAGCCAGGCAGCGAGCGACTGTGTGAAGCAAGGTCGTCAAAATCGAGTTTCTGTATAGGACTTCAAGGATGTTTAAAGATCAAAGAATCATAATACGAATGGTAAATTCTACCTAAAATGCAAAATTATATTTGAACATATATTTATGCATAGAAAATAACAGATAAGAAAAATAACCTCTAAACACAAGAAACATTTGATAAACTCAAATGGAAAATTCTTAAGGTCATATGCAACTATTTGAGAAGAGAGATGGCTGCCAGATTGTGACTGACAATTGAGGTTTTCCAACACAACTCATAAGTCGGAATTTTTTTTTTAAATAACGCACCACAACAGAGAGATCGTGAGGTCGGGATTTAGAGCTTCGGCCTTCAGCTAGGAACAGAAAGGTAGAACCATAGATAGGAGGCTCCAACCAGAGAGTTAGAGATGCTTGAACCATTAACAAAGTAACAAACAATAGAGAAGCAGCAAAAAAGGCACTTAAACCTGCAAACTGCTAATTAGAGTGTCGAAAGAGTGTGGGAAGAAACAAAGAGTAGTGAGCTAGATTTGACGGGTCTCTTAGGATGTTGCAAAGGACAATCAAGGGTAGCACAACAGTGATTTAGGGTATTCAAGTATTATTGAACAAGTGAACAGCAGGACAAGAGTTTTTCCCCAATCAGGTAGCACAACTCGGTCAGTTTGTTTGCAGTTTGCAAACTTTGGCACAGTGATTCTACACGAGCTGTCCATTTTGCATCATCTGGTAGGAATGTGACCCCAAAACAAGGATAAACTCGTAGAATTGTACGATCATAATAGTTGGTTCGTGAGTTTAACAACAATGTGTGAAGCCTCTATTAGACTATTACAGAGGAATGAAAACAGAATTATAGGACATCTAAATAAGGAACACAGTGAGGGACTCTGTAAAGCCCTGCTTCAGAAAAATGAAAAAACATAGAATAATCAAATAGGATGCATTTGATAGTGCCCCTTCTGCTACTTTTCATTTTACAATTTAAGCTTTTCTGACTTTTTAATTTCTCAGATGTAATTGGTGAAAGAAAAGTAAAGAAGATTAAACAAATTTCGAAAACTTGGGATTTGTATCATTGATACAGAGTGCACTGGTTCATGCATGCATTACACAATTTAAAGTCTTCTGTAATTCATCGTAGGATACTTGACACTGGCTTGCCAACTTTACCACATTGTGCATTACATGCCATTTTAATATCTCTACCTGTTTTAAAATTTAGGAGATTTCTTACACGCTTCCAGTTATTTTATAACAGTGCAACTATACCTGTTTATATAAGCTGTTATTAGCAATGTGACAAGGAGTTTTGAAAGCATTTATTCATTGTCCAGGGTTTCACCTATCCGGTAAGAGCCCACTTTTTAGAAGATGTTTTGGAAATGACTGGATATAAGTTGACTTCTTTCAACCAAGTTGATGATTATGGTCAAGAGAAATTGTGGAAAACACAAAAGCAACTTGCACCACGGAAGAGGAAAAACCAGATCACTTCTCTTGTTGAGGTATGTAGCTGGAATATTTACTTAAAAGGTTAAATGATCCATGATGTTTAAAGATTTCTCTTTCTTAATTATTCTCAATGTGTTTTTGTGTAGAGTTTGTGCATAAGTTACATGTATGTTTAAAAAAGTCCATACTGAAAGTGTTGAACAAGTTCCGAATATACGCTTTACTACTGATGTTGTAAACATGATAAACCTCATTGAACCAATACCAAGGTATATCACAATGAGAAGGGATGAGGGATGTTCTTGTTTAATACAAATTTCTGTTTTCTTCCTCTCTTGGTCCTTTCCTTTTTGTAATCTTCATACTTTTGACTACTCAATATTGTTCTGTTCTAGGAATTCATTCTTAGTCAAAGAAAGGATCCTCAAGTATAGGGGGACTTGGTTGTATAGGAGTACTAATCGGGATTTGATTATATAGGAGTACTAATAGGGATTTGGTTGTGTAGTAACCTTGTATATATATCTGACGTATTGTCAACATATTTCAATTCAATAAAATATATTTTTACTCTAATTTTTATGATATCAGAGCTCTCGGTCTTTGGGAGTCTCGTTTCCGCATAAATCTTTCGCCTTCATTGCGGTTTCTTTTTTTCTAAAACCTTAGCCAACTTCATTGTGTTCCCTTTTGCTGCCTTCACTGCAGCAAGTTGAGATTTCTTTTTGGTCCGTTTGCTGCCATAGTGTGTTCACTATTCAAACCGTTACTGTTCACGTATGTTTGACCAGCTTTGAACATCTACTTCACGCTGAAACCCAAAATGCGCCGTCAACAGCCTATTCACGCACACCTTTCAGTTTGGCGCGTGACGCCCACTCTCGATGTCATCTCCAGCGCGTGTGCACCACACACCGCCTTCTAGACCTCCGTTCACCGCCGTTTTCAACCAAATTGTAGATCGGCCGTTTCTCGTTTTGTTTTAGGTGTTCACTTTCTGATCGAAGCACTTTTGTTTGTGGGTCATTTGAAGCTCACGCGGTTTTTGCTCAGACTTTTTTGTTACAGACTTTGGCCACTATTGTTACTGCGTGGCATTATAGCACACTTACAATTTGGGTATATGTTTTGGACGTTTGAAGTTTATTTTGTTTGATAGATCAATCTTTCTTCTCTAATATCGTTTGTCTGCTGGTTTTACGGATATGACAGCTAAAGAAAACAAAAATGGATTGGCTTGACTCAATGAAGATGAACTAGAGAAGATAAGATAATTTCTTAGTAAGATGGAGAAACCAACAAGTCCTTTCTTTGGTAAATACAAATACACTTCCTCTTGGTAAGTTTCAATTTTCTTTTGGACTTAATGCTTCAGATACACCCTATAACCAATATTGGATACTGCATTCTGGAGCCACTGAACACATGATACCTTTAGCTACACACTTTTCCACTTATTCACCTTGCCCTAGCAATAAAAAAATATCCACAACAGATGGTACCCTTATAACTGCAGCAGGTCAAAGAGATGTCCAAATAAATTCATCCATAACTCTAAGAAATGTCCTTCATATTTCTAAATTGTCCATTAGCTTAATTTCCATACAAAAACTAACACAAGACCTATCATGTAATGTTTTTTATAACAAATTTGTGTCCTTTAGGACAAGAATTCGGGGAGGACAATTAGTAATGCTAGATAATGGAATGGTCTTTATTACTTGGATAATTGAAATTTTCCTCCAAATCTACTCAACAATAGCAACTCTTTTTTGTTTTCTAAATCAATAAAGACCAACAGGGACAAGGTCATTTTGTACCATTGTCGCCTTGATCATCCTTCGTTTAGAGTCATAAAACAGTTGTTTCCTTCCCTCTTCAAGAAATTATAGGTAAAAAGTCTTCACTGTGAGGTGTGTGAGCTTGCTAAACACAAACATGTACCTTTTCTAGTTAGTAACTAGATGTGTACTTAATTCATAATGATGTATGGGGTCTCTCTAATGTTCCAAATATATCAGGAGTCCGTTGGTTTGTAATCTTTATTGATGAGTGTACTCGGGGTACTTGGGTTTACTTACTACAACAAAAATCTGAAGTCAGTTCTGTGTTTGTACAGTTCTTCTCAATGATAAAAAACCAATTTGTAGTGAGTATTAAGAGGATTAGGTCCAATAATGCCAAAGATTACTTTAATCATGAACTTAATTCTTTCTATCAAAAGGAGGACATTATTCATGAGTCCTTATGTATTAAAACACCCCAACAAAATGAGATTACTGAGAGAAAAAATGTGCACTTGTCATATCAAACTCGAGCGATGTTATTTTAAAATAAAGTTTCCAATAATTTTGGGAGACGCAATTTTAATTGCAACGTATCTCATAAACCGATTACCTTCTAGTGTCTTTGCCTTCAAAACTCCCATGGAGGCTCTATCCTTATTCTACCCTAATGTGTCGATCTGCAGTAATCTTCCTCTCAGAATATTTGGGTGTGCGCTGTTTGTCCATATTCATAGTGATAATAAAGGGAAACTTGATCCTAGAGCCTTAAAATGTGTATTTATTGAGCACTCTTCCACCGAAAAAAGGTACAAATGCTATCATCCACCATTCCAAATTTTTGTCTCCCGGGATGTCACCTTCCATGAACAAGGAAGTTACTCTGGTCAAACTCATCTTTAGGGGAGAATACAAGTAAGGAAGATGAGTCTCTTTTACTTCCTGAGTTGACTCTTGAACTAGAAATTGATTTTGAAAAAGATGAAAATGAAGGAAATGACAATGTTGAGACTGAAATAGATTATGGGAAAGATGGAAATGATGATGCTATTGTAAGATATGGGAAGAATCTAGTATATACAAGAAGAACAAAGGCCATTCCTGAATCTATGCACATCCAAGAGTCCAATCCGACCTTACATGAGGTAATTTCTCTTGACGCTTCAAACTCTAGTGATCCAATCTATGAATCTTCCTATACACAAGAATTAAAATTCAACACACCACCAACTTATGATGACCTTCATATCCCAATTGCTCTTAGGAAGAATACTAAGGCATGTACCAATAAGCCACACTACTCTTTATCCAACTACCTATACTTTGAACAATTTTCACCTACCCATAATGCCTTCCTCACAAGCTTGAACACTGCCACTATACCTACCTCTCTATCTGAAGCATTGTCTGGCAGGAAATGGAAACAAGCCATGGACTTGGAAATGGAAGCACTGGACAAGAACGGTACTTGAGATTTGATCCTTCTACCAATTGGAAAGAAACCTGTAGCATGCAAGTGGGTATACACTGTAAAGTACAGGGCTGATAGGTCTATTGAGAGGTACAAGGCAAGGTTGGTAGCTAAAGGATTTACTAAATGTATAAAGTGGATTACTTCGAAACATTTGCTCTGGTTGCAAAAATGAATACTGTCAGGGTGATATTATCTTAAACAGCTAATTACAGTTGGAACTTGCACCAATTTGATGTAAAAAATGCCTTCGTCCATGGAGATCTAGAAGAAGAGATTTATATGGACTTATCCCCTAGATACAAGAGCATATTGCTGCCAAAACCGTTTGTAAGCTAAAAAAGGCTCTACATGAGCTTCACACGATCGCCACGAGCGTGGTTTGGGAGGTTTGCTAGAGTCATGGTGTGGGTCTAGGCTTCAAACAAAGCCAAGGAGATCATACCTCTTTATCAAACACTCTGAGTCAGGGGGAGTAACAATGTTATTGGTATATGTGAACGACATTAGTGACCGATGATGATGAAAATGAGCAACAACTGTAAGGACAACACCTAGCGAAGGAATTTGAGATTAAAACCTTGGGAAAATTGAAGTATTTCTTGGGAATTGAAGTGGCTCACTCTAAGAAAGGGATTTTCATATTCCAACAAAAATACATCACATATCTTCTGCAAGAAACAGGCAAGACAACATGCAAGCTAACGAGTACACCAATCGATCCAAATTTAAAGTTGGGAAATGCATAAGAAGACATTGCAAATGACAAGAAAATGTACCAAAAAATTAGTTGGAAGACTCATATATTTGTCACATACTAGACTTGATGTTGCCTTCGCTGTAAGCCTAGTCAATCAATTCATACACCAACAAAAGGAGGTACACTTGCAAGCTACACTCAGAATTGTGCAATATTGGAAAGAAACTCCAGGAAGAAGAATTATGTTCAGACGAAATGAAAATGTGGGTCTTGAAGCATATACTAATGCTGACTATGCAGGGTCAATTGTACATAGACTGTCAACCACATGATATTGCACTTTCCTATGTGGGAATCTTGTGACTTGGAAGAGTAAGAAACAAAGTGTGGTATCCAGATCCAGTGCTGAAGCTGAATTTAGGGCAATGACACAAGGGATATGCGAGTTACTTTGGTTGAAGATTAGTTTGGAGTACCTGAAGATAAAGTGGGATGAAGATCCTATGTGGGATTGAAGTTACCAGACATTTCATCTAAGAAAAACTCGATAATGGCCTAATGTGCGATCCATATGTCTCCTCTCAAGGCAACCTTGCAGATCTTATAACTAAAGGGCTAAACAGCAGCAACTTTGAAAGAATTGTATCCAAGTTGGAAATGGAGAACACCTATCACCAACTTGAGGGAGAGTGTCAAAATCTGTTTTTGTTTTATTATTAAAAATATCCCTCAAGTATAGGGATATGGTTGTATAGGAGTACTAATAGAGGATTGGTTATATAGGAGTACTAATAGGGATTTGGTTGTATAGTAACCTTGTGTATATATCTGATGTATTGTCAACATATTTAAATTCAATAAATATATGTTTACCCTAATTCTTGAGACTTACTGTAGTGGCTACAACATGTCCAGTTTAATTAGGTGTAAGTTTAAATTCTGGTATGCTCTAGAGAATTTGGATTCTCTTGTTTGGCCTGAGGTCAGCTTTCTAATGCATGCTGATACCTTGATGTTGTGCCTCGCTGCGTTGTTATTATTCTTAAATATTTGAAATTAGGGTTGTATATTTCGCTCAATATAAATTGTGTGCCTTGTCTCCAATTGCCCCTATCCTTTTTTTGACCATATTATGTAATTCGCTGTTTTGTCTAAAATCAAATGAAGTGTCTTGGTATTCTGTGTTTGACTTTGACTTATAAATTGAATTATTGAAATTGGATTCTTTTTAAGTGCATTATGTTGACTAGGGATTTTTCACTTTCTTACTTTTGAACAGGATGCTCTTTCTAAATCAAGCTTTGAGAACTATAGTCCCAGGACACGTGATTCGCTATCTTCTTGGACACCTGACTGCATAGGATTTAATCTCATTGAAGCTGTTCTATGCCATATATGTCGGAAGGAACGGGCAGGTGCTGTCTTAGTATTTATGACTGGATGGGAGGATATAAGCTGTTTAAGAGATCAGCTTAAAGCACATCCTCTTTTAGGAGATCCCAATAGGGTTCTGCTTCAAACATGCCATGGTTCAATGGCAACTTCGGAACAGGTTGGCTATTTCATGGTTTATTTTTTCTTTTTTTTTTGGGTGTTATAACATTGTAATGTACTCCTAAACTTTTGTTGTCTATCCTTCATGTAATGTACTCCTGTCATGTCTTTTTGCTAGCAACGAATTGAAACAAGTCATGTGACTAGATCAATTTTTTTTTTCTTTTTGAAATTGAATTATATAAAATATAATGAATTGGAATTTTTTTTCTATTTAACATGCTTTTGGTATATATAACAAATAATCTGTTGATGTTACTTAAGACACTTACTTATAAAAATCTCATTGCTGCATGTTTCCTCCTTTTCTTGGTGTTCTCCTTGGAGAATCCAGGGTGTCATTCATTGCAGTCTTCTAAACATGGCATTATAGATGGATCATATAAAAGAAGTTGAAATTTTGACAGGAAAAATAGAAGTAAATGCTAAAGAATGTTGAATCGCTTAATATTATTTTAGCTTATCATCTATATATTTATTGTTTCTGAGATGCTATTTTAATGTGTCATAGCTTGACAGATATGGGATGAAGCTAAATTTTGGTGGTATCCCATTGTCACGTCTCATGTTTTTTGGATGCATAAAAGATATTTTATTAGAGAGAAAAGATGGCACCATTAGAGGGAGGATGAGGTAGAGATAAAACAGCAAAGAGAAATGAGTATGTATCCCATTATCATTTAGTGTCATGACATGGAATAAACATATCAGAAGATTAGAAATTATGGGTTCAAAAGCAAATCTTGCTATAGCTTATAAGGGATGCCTCAGCCCTGTGTCTTTGTTTATTCTTTTGCACTCACTAGAAAAATATTTCCTTCAATAAGTTTTTTTGTTTTGTTTTTTAATTATTACTTAAAATTAGTTAATGGTAGACAATACCATAGTTATAATTTTACAGATACTAAGACTAGGTTCTACATGTATAATGATTATAAAACCTTATTTTCATATTCAATTTTTAAGAGCACTGATGATTATATCCTTTCTCATGTTACTTAATTTGAATATATATTACTGTATTTAGATAATTCATTTACTATTTTTGGTTTATATTCTTTGTAGAAACTCATATTTGATAAACCACCTCCAAATGTCAGAAAAATAGTACTTGCTACAAATATGGCAGAGGCAAGTATTACGATCAATGACATTGTTTTTGTCATAGACTGTGGAAAAGCAAAGGAGACCACTTATGATGCTTTGAATAACACACCATGTCTACTACCTTCTTGGATTTCACAAGCATCTGCGCGACAGGCAAGTATGCATATCCTAATCTTCCTTTCGTATATTTGCTTTTAACTTTGAAGAGTTCTGTTAGGTTCTTTAGAAAGAACACAATATTCGTCCTTGTAATTTTATTGATAGTAAAAGAAAAGATACACAAGAGAGAATATGCTCCTCAAGAGTGAATGCACCCTTCAACTAGAATACCAATTGAGAAAAATTCTAATTTGCCAAAAGATCCTTTCTAAGGGAGAGGAAGTCTTTATAGACTTTCCATACATGGGATAAGGGGGAAAGAATTCAAAAGCAACTACCTAACAAACTCTAACTACCTAAAAAGAAACATGACTAACCTAACAAATAACTAGTTATCCCTATAACAACCTCAACCAATTAACTATCTGATTATCCTATATCTATGTCCTAACAAGTTCACAACCAGATGACTGCATGGTCTTCTACAATTCTTTTAAAAGTCCTTAGGTTATGTATGCATTTGTTAACTTACAATGAAGTTGTAGTTCGAAGACCTTTTCTCTTGAAACTTAAAATGTTGTAAAAATAATTGTATGGCTCTATTTATCTTCTGTTTTATTGAGTAGAAAATGGGGAGTAGATAATTTAGGCAGAAAAACATGTAAGCCGTCACATAAATTCTCTCCTCATTTTGGGGGAAAATGGATAGAACTTGTACTTGGTGTAAGGAGATATCCTTGGATGATCAACATCTCTTGGATAAGATAGGCGTTTGCTTTTCACTTGGTCTCTTTTTCTTTATAGGGGAGTTGCTCTTTTAGATATGTTGAGGAATTTACTCTTTATTTAATTGATCAATTTTCTTTTCTAAGGAAGATCTCTAATCTTTCCAACTCTTTTCAATCATCTTTTCTTTAACCTGGTGAATTCTTCTTTCATCATAAAATTGGCAAAACTATAGACTATAAAACCCAGTCCATAATAGGAAAATAAATCAGCCATGTCAGGTGGAGCATCACAGATTCAATTTCAGGGTACATCTAAGATGGAGATGTTCCACTGGTATATAGCATAATGATTGACGAAGTTAGTTTGAACATTTGCCCAGTCATCTTTTTGATCAAGTTAAGAGTATATCAAAGGAGAAGATTATATGTTGCAATTTTCGTTTCAGTTGTCGTTCAGATTCTTGTGCAATTGGTTCCCTTTTGGTGTTGTGGTTTCTTTTGGAGGATTTCTTATGTCTTCTTCTGTCTGCCTCTGTAAATATATTTCTTTTTCTGTCCAAACGAATAAAATGTGCTCAACTCTTTCTTGTCTTATTTATGGTAATTTCCTTTTCAGTTGTCTTTTGGATTCTGGTGTAAATGTTTCCCTTTGGTCTCTTGGTCTTGTGGTTAGTTTTGGAGGATTTCTTATCCTCTCTTCTACTTTGTCTTCCTTTGCAATCATATTTCTCTTTCTGTACAACTCCAAAAGAAAAAATAATGGTCAACTATTTTTTTATCCTAGAAGTTCATATGCTAGTTTTGATCCATTTTCACGTTATATAATAGCCTAGAGTATGTGGTGTAGTCTTTTTCCAATTACTATGAAAATGTTGGAAGGCAAAGCTTCAAGGTAGCTTGTGTCATGCAGTATTCTTTTGCATCTTGGTTTGAAATGAATCCATTAGTTTGATGCACCACAGTATAGCTGCTCTAGTGATGTAAGGGTCAACCCATTTCTTTCCTTTTAATCAGCAAGATTCCTGTAAATTTGGATTCCCCCAATTTTTCCAGGAACCTTTACAGTTTACAATAAGAGTCTTCAGGGGTAATGTCTATGTTAACCTTGCTTAAAGTTTTGATTGTTTGAGAGCAGAATTCAAAGACTTTGAGTTGAAAGTTCTTTCTTTTTTCAACATCACGAGATTGGCTTGAAGTGGAAACAGCATCTAATTATGTCTCTTTGTTAAGTGTCTTTAGGTCTTTAAGCTTTTGATTAAGGTAGATTTTCTCCATTTGTATTCCACCTTTTCTTTGTTATTATTTTAAATTCTAGAATTGTTTGATTCTGAAATTATTTCATTAGAAAATTTTAGGTAGCTGCTTTCAACAGCTTTTGTTTCCATTTTATGCTGCGTGTTCATACAACATTCTTTTGTTTGCTATACATATAAACATGCAAGTAATCTTTTCTTGCGTTGGCTTCTTTGTTAACAGAGAAGAGGTAGGGCTGGTCGTGTGCAGCCTGGAGAATGCTACCACCTTTACCCTAAATGTGTTTATGAAGCCTTTTCTGAATATCAGCTTCCTGAACTTTTGAGAACGCCCTTGAACTCTCTTTGCTTGCAAATAAAAAGTCTGCAGGTTGAGAGCATTGGAGAGTTCCTATCAGCAGCTTTACAGGCACCAAAGCATCGTGCTGTAAGTATCATTGCTCTTCAATTGTATATTTTGTAGCTATTAAAAGTTCTACCAAAAAGCCAATCTTATGACTAGAAATGTATATATCATAAGCCGTCTAGAACAACCATTTATTTACTAAAAATACAGAGAAAAAAAGTCTTCCTTCACACAATATTTGTAGTCTAGGAACTATCAGATACTCAATTGTATGCTGATCAATCACAGAGCAATTGATGAGTTAAACTCGTTGACTTAATTAACCACTTGAGTGCTTCATAAATTGGAAATAATTTCAACAAGGTTAATATTCTCTATTACCTGTACATTTTAATGAAAATATCAGTTACCCTAAGAGCATTGCAGAAAAGTTTGGATAAAGTAATCCACGGATACCTATAAACTCATATTTCAATTGAGAACTTCCTTCAAAGGCATGATAAGACTAAAAGTAGTATCGGGATGGACTGTGAAAAACAAATATCATAGTTGTGAAAATTATTTCATATTTTTGAGACCTTGTTATTGGTTAGGTTTTTTTGTAAATATACCAAATCTCCACAATTTAATTGGCACAGGTCCAAAATGCTATTGATTTTCTCACAATGATTGGAGCCTTAGATGAAAAAGAACATCTTACCAATCTTGGTGAGTCTGTTTTCCTGTCCTTTTCAGTTGGTTATGAGTCTTTGCCATTTTCTTGGTTATCGTTGATATCTTGATTTTTTTTTCATTCAACCAGGGAAGTTTCTCTCAATACTTCCTGTAGATCCCAAGCTGGGAAAAATGTTAATAATGGGAGCTATATTTCGGTGCTTTGACCCTGTTCTTACAATAGTTGCTGGCCTTAGTGTCAGAGATCCTTTCCTTTTGCCTCAAGACAAGAGAGATGTAAGTCAGCTTATCATCCTTTTGCTGCCCATTTGAATCTAACCTTTGTAATTTGTATATATGAATTTGGTTATGTAGCAAGGCAGTAAATACAAACGTGTGCTTCAATAAATTTTATGATATCTTATTATCTTTCAGTTTCCGATTATATTTCATATGCTATTTAAAATGATAATCCTGTGAATGATATTGGAAAAACCTTTCAATGGAGAATGGCTAACCTCATCTTTAACAGGTTGGTTATCATAATAGTAGCCTCATTATATTTTTGAAAATTGTACTCCCTTCGGTCCTAGTTATAAGAGAATTTTTGGACAAGTGTTTGGTCTCATTCATAAGAAAAACAACTTTTATTTTATATTTATTATTTAAATTACTTTTTTACCTGCATTTAAAATGTTTGTCTTTTTAATATAGTTGTATTCACTATCTCACAATTTTTCATAAGGGTATGTATGGGAAAACATTCAAAAAGTTAAAACAATAAATGAGTTCATTGGTTGTAACGTTTTTTGGTTGTCTCTTATAATTGAGACCGGAGGGAGTATTTGCATATTGGGAGGCTTCAAGATTTGTAAAATTTTAAATAAAACATCTTCTGATCAGCATGGATGTATTAGAAAGTGTGCTTGTTACTGATGTTGAAATAAATGTGGACTTTCAGTTTAGTAACTTTTAGTTTGTTTTATCTAGATATAGTTTCCCCTTCATCCTAGTATTCTAATATTGTTCTTCTATGTTCTATATGGCAATAATCGGGTCTGATAGTGGGCCATTAATGAGTACCCAGTCTTTGAACCGAATCAATGTTGTTAAAATCACAATTTATATCGTAAGATTGTACAATTTCATGATCTCACACAGCCATGGCGATTTAACTCGCACGCATGATCGCTTTCTGCTGAGATTGAGCAAGATCGTGTAAAATCACAAAAAAATGTGAGATCAGATGATCTCGTGGGATCCATAAAGTTGAATTTTCAGGTTGGGTTTTGCAACCCGCATCCCTAAAACTGTGACAGAGAGTCCCTTGACTCTTTGCTCCTCTCCTCCTACGACTCCCACGTCATCACCAATGTTTTCCGGTCAGCCAAGTGTCAAGCAAATAGGAGACAAAGAAAGAGAATGGCAGAATCAAGTGACACTTGTTCTTTGCTGTACATGAGTTAGCTGTGGCTGATGGGAAATTGGGGTAGACTGTGATTTACACTTTGGGGAATTAGGGTAGACAATAATTTACACTTCGGCTAACACTTTGTTTTGGGTCCATGTGCTGAAGCATTAAATGGGCTCTTTTTTTGGGGGATAAAGGCTGAAAGTTTGAAAACACAAGAGAGGCTAAACTAGATTTGTTAAAAGAGTTATATATCACCCATAATCTAATATATATTGTTTTTTTTAAAAGACAATAGTAATTGAAAAAGCTTATAAACAACATATATAATGTTATATAAATAAAACGTAACTAAACATATATATATATATATATTAGTGTACTTTGTAAATTTGGTAAAATCATACAATCTTTGTTATGTTTCTCCGTTTTACGATCTTCCAACCACCCTCTCGATCTTAAGTAGGATCTCGAACTTGACTACATTGAATTGAATCACATTTTGTGTTGCATGTCCATATATAATTTTTCTAGTCAGAGATAACTGCTTGGACCAAACATCACAAAAAATAAGTGCAACACTGTTAGAGACAGCTAATTATCTTTTGCTTTTATGTTCAGTTGGCAGGGACTGCAAAGTCTAGGTTTTCTGCTAAAGATTACAGTGATCATATGGCTCTTGTTCGAGCATATGAAGGATGGAAAGACGCTGAAAGAGAAGGATCAGCTTATGAGTACTGCTGGAGAAACTTTCTCTCTGCCCAAACTCTTCAGGCAATTCATTCACTTCGGAAACAGTTTAGCTTCATCTTGAAAGAAGCTGGCTTGGTAGACACTGATGCAAGCATTAATAACAAATTGAGTCATAATCAATCTCTTGTACGTGCAGTCATATGCTCTGGACTCTTTCCCGGTATAGCATCAGTGGTGGTGAGCTATTTCTTTCTTATAATGTTATTTCTGTAACTACCATGCTTAGCTGACCAGTTGAGCCTGATTTTATTTATTTATTTATTTTTACAGCAGAGGGAGACATCCATGTCATTTAAAACAATGGACGATGGCCAGGTTTTATTATACGCAGTAAGTGACAAACCAAATCTTAGTTTTTCTATCACCTTCAGTGAATTATTTCATCTATCTTGTGTTATAATGTAGTTCACATTTTACGAAATTTCAATTTTGCATTCAGATTATTGTTGTGCATCTATATTTTCCCTTGAAAGTTGAAACTGAATACTGAACTGTATACTCAACTCAATTCTGTGTCTATTACATGAAAAACATACAGTACATATATATCTAAAGGGAGTAAAATTAGCAACCCCTTTGAGTTAAGAGATTGAAATAGATAATTGGTAATCCTATCTAATCTATCTGTGGTAACTACTGGAACATGTCAGGGAGTAAAAGGACATATAATGAAATAATAACAGTTAATTATGGTCAGATCTCTTCCTTAGTTGGAATATGTATATTATTTGCACCCAGCTTGTTAGAGATGTATTTTATCCTTGGTTACCATAAAGACCTTAGTGAAAATTTGTATTTACTATTTAGTCCGATGGTCCACCTGGTAGGAACAGATTGCTTGGATATCTATAGCCAAAACCATTGGAATTGGTCAGTTTTAGGTCAGCTAAAGAGGCTGTTGATATTGTGAGATGAATTTTCACCTGCTCCCATATCGTTCTTGTTCATCATATTTATTAGTTTCTATGATTTTGACCAGAATTCAGTGAATGCACGTTACCAGACTATTCCTTACCCATGGTTGGTTTTTGGTGAGAAAGTAAAGGTCAATGCCGTTTTCATCCGTGATTCCACTGGTGTATCTGATTCGATACTTATCTTATTTGGTGGTGCTCTAAGTAATGGGATACAGGTGATTGCTTAGTTAATGCATATTTTTCTTCCAGTCGAAAGATAAGGCTCAATATATTTCAGTACAATAACATGCCCTTGTGGTTTTTTTTTCTCCCTTGTGGGTTTAGGCCGGACATCTGAAAATGTTAGATGGGTACGTTGACTTCTTTTTGGATCCTAATTTAGCTGACTGCTATTTGAAGCTTAAGGAAGAACTTGATAAGCTTATCCAAAAGAAGGTTAGTAGATTTTAATTTTTGTAATGATATTCTTTGCTTCTTTATCCATACAAAGACATTGCTGCGTGATGTTAGCTTTAACTATGTCCAATAGAAGCTATTTTTTTATTGAATGATAATGGATTTGTAATAATGCAGCTAGAAGATCCTAGCATTGACATTCACAAGGAAGGGAAGTACTTGATGCTTGCTGTTCAGGAATTGGTTTCAGGGGATCAGTGTGAAGGAAGATTTGTATTTGGCCGTGACAGCCGGAAGCCTAAGGCCTCTAACGACGAGAATAAATTCACAAAAGATGGGACAAACCCCAAGAGCTTGCTGCAAACACTTTTGATGCGAGCAGGGCACTCCCCACCTAAATACAAAACAAAACATCTCAAGACAAATGAGTTCAGGGCATTGGTGGAGTTTAAAGGAATGCAATTCGTTGGCAAACCGAAAAGAAACAAACAACTTGCAGAGAGGGATGCTGCTATAGAGGCATTAGCTTGGTTGACTCACACCTCTGACAATACTCAGCATGAAGATGATAAATCTCCTCCCGATATCAATGACAACATGTTAAAACTCCTAGGGAAGCGTAGAAAGTCAAAACGACGTTTTGATTGACTTTTTGCCCTTGATGGTTTTTTAGGTGAGTTTATCCCATTCTTGATCTTCATGGATGATGGATGAGTAGCTTAGCACATTGTCGTTTAATGCATGGTAGGCGAAAGAAAGACGTTCAAGAGACATATGAGTTCCTCCTAAGCATTATTTAGTGGCATCTAATTTATCTGTGATATTAGATTTCGTTGTTTTCTCCCTTTTTTGAGGGTTGAAAATGGTTTAGAAAAATATAGTTAATTTAAGGCCTTCAATTTTGGCAATTGGTTTGCACTTGAAAGTTGAAAGGCCGTCTCCTTCAAGGCAAATCCAAAATCTTCTGTAAAACATTATGTATACACCAATGTTTAATAATTTTATATGGTAGGTCTAGGTCCAAGTTACTTTTGTACTGGATGTCCATTTGGGGTGACATGACATGTAATTTCTTACAGCGGTAATATATGAAAATCAATGTTAAATATCGTTGGATGATCTTCTGTTCTCATAGTACGCTATTTCTAGTAATAGGTCTTTTTACAGCGGTAATCCATAAAATCAATGTTATTTCTAGTAATAGGTGTTTTTAAACCCGGACCGGTGATTGACCAGATCAAACTATTGGGTCATTTGGTTATTGGTAGGGCTGGACACAAACCCGTGGCCCGAAAATAACTGGACAGCCTGCGGCCCAAATTCAATACTGGGCGGGCAAACACAGGATAACGGGTTCGCGCGTCAATTTTAGTGGGTCCATATGGTTTTTAATGGGCAAGTCTGATTTATAATATTTTGACCGCGGATATCCGAACCCGCCCAATCCAATATACTATTAAAAACTAAAAGTTATACTACTTAAACTGGAAATGCCCAACCCAATAACATCAGCCCATTTTTTTACTCAGACCTAATCCATTAGATTTCAGCAACCCTAATTTTCACCCAGATCTCACCCATCACTCTCTAGTCTCTACTCTCTCTTCATTCATTTAGATTTATAACCCTAACTTTCACCCTCACTCACTAGGAAACCCTAGCCACCACTGTCTTCGCCGCGTAGCCACACATCCTTCACGCGATCTCCATCGTCTCTATCTTGAT
Organism: Cicer yamashitae; assembly: GCA_037974755.1. Classification (NCBI taxonomy): domain Eukaryota; kingdom Viridiplantae; phylum Streptophyta; class Magnoliopsida; order Fabales; family Fabaceae; genus Cicer; species Cicer yamashitae. The sequence continues at coordinate 40,762,146 of JBBPBQ010000002.1, forward strand.
CTGAATCGTATCCACCGCCGCTGTCACAACCATTTTTCGTCACTAAGAACAAAGAGGTTAGTATTTATTGTATAATGGTATTTTGAGTTTTTGATTTTCTTTTGCGTTATGAGTTTTTGACATTTTAAATTTGTTGAAGTTGTTTTGTTCATGGTGTGAGTTTTGAATCTGTTTTGGGCTTTTTATTTTCAATCTCCGTTTTATGTATTTTTCCACCTCTCTATTAGCATTGATTTTAGCCTTTGTAATTTTTCACTTGGCTCTAAAAAGACGAACAAACAGCAGCAGCAAGAATCGTTTGGTATATATCACTGTTTCTTTCATTTTTTTTTAATCCATATTTTACTTTGTTCTGTTATATATGTTGATTATTTTCTCATATTTTAATTTTTGTTGAAGTTTCTTTTATGGGTTTGATTTTTGAATATGTTTTGACTCTTTTAGGGTTTCTTTTTTTATCGTTAGTATTGATTAGGGCTGGAAACAAACCCATGGCCCGAAAATAATCTGACAGCCCGCGGCCCAAATTCAATACTGGGCGGGCAAACACAGGTAAACGGGTTCGCGGGTCAATTTTTAGTGGGTCCATATGGTTTTTAATGGGCGGGTCCGGTATATAATATTTTGACCGCAGATACCCGAACCCACCCGATACAATATATTATTAAAAACTGAAAGTTATACTACTTAAACCGGAAAGACCCAACCCAACAACATCAGCCCATTTTTTCACTCATACATCACCCATCAGATTTCAACAACCCTAATTTTCACCCAGATCTCACCCATCACTCTTTAGTCTGCACTCTCTGTTCATTCATTCAAATTTGTAACCCTAACTTTCACCCTCACTCACTAAGAAACCCTAGCCACTACTGTCTTCGCCGCGCAGCCACACATTCGTCACGCGATCTCCATCGTCTTTGTTTTAATCTGAATCGTAGCCACCGTCGCTGTCACAACCATTTTTCATCACTAAGAACGAAGAGGTTGGTATTTATTGTATAATAGTATTTTGGGTTTTTAATTTTCTTTTGCGTTTTATGAGTTTTTGACATTTTAAATTTGTTGAAGTTTTGTTTTGTTCTTGGTCTGAGTTTTGAATCTATTTTGGGCTTTTTATTTTGAATCTGCGTTTTATGTATTTTTCCACCTCTCTTTTAGCATTGATTTTAGCCTTTGTATTTTTCCACTTGGCTCTAAAAAGAAGAACAAACAGCAACATCAATCATTGTTTGGTATATATCACCGTTTCTTTCATTTTTTTTTAATCCATATTTTACTTTGTTCTGTTATATATGTTGATTATTTTCTCATATTTAATTTTTGTTGAAGTTTCTTCTATGGGTTTGATTTTTGAATATGTTTTGGGTTTTTTAGGGTTTATTTGGGTTTTTTTTTTATTTTTTTTATATTTTTATTTTATTTTTTATCTTTAGTATTTATTGTATCATAGGTCGGTTTCTGATTTTGTGTTTGATTTTATGATTTTTGTGTTTTATGATTTTATTATTTTGTTGAACTTTTTTTGTTGTTATGATGTTATTTTTGAATATGTTTTTGTTCTTTTAGAGTTTCTATTTTGGGTCTTTTAAGGTTTCCTTATTTATGGTTAGTATTTTTTGTTGAATCTATTTTGGATTTCTGATTTTATTTTATGTATTATGATTTTTCACATATTTTAATTTTTGTTGAAGTTTTGTTTTTGTTATGAGTTTGATTTTTGAATCTGTTTTGCCTCTTTTAGGGTTTCTTTTTTTATCGTTAGGATTGAATAGTGCAAGACACAAACCCGTGGCCCGAAAATAATCCGACATCCCACGGCCCAAATTCAATACTGGGCGGGCAAACATAGGTTAACGGGTTCGCAGGTCAATTTTTAGTGGGTCCATATGGTTTTTAAAGGGCTGGTCCAGTTTATAATATTTTGACCGCAGATACCCGAACCCGCCCGATCCAATAAATTATTAAAAACAGAAAGTTATACTACTTAAACTGGAAAGACCCAACCCAATAACATCAGCCCCTTTTTTCACTCATACATCACCCATCAGATTTCAGCAACCCTAATTTTCACCCAGATCTCACCCATCACTCTCTAGTCTCCACTCTATGTTCATTCATTCAGATTTGTAACCCTAACTTTCACCCTCACTCACTAAGAAACCCTAGTCACCACTGTCTTCGCCGCGCAGCCGCACATCCTTCACGCGATCTCCATCGTCTCTATTTTGATCTGAATCGTAGCCACCGTCGCTGTCACAACTATTTTTCGTCACTAAGAACGAAGAGGTTGGTATTTATTGTATAATGGTATTTTGGGTTTTTGATTTTCTTTTGCGTTTTATGAGTTTTTGAGATTTTAAATTTGTTGATGTTTTGTTTTGTTCTTGGTGTGAGTTTTGAATCTGTTTTGGGCTTTTTATTTTGAATCTGCGTTTTATGTATTTTTCCACCTCTCTTTTAGCATTGATTTTAGCCTTTGTATTTTTCCACTTGGCTCTAAAAAGATGAACAAACAACAACAACATTTTTAATCCATATTTTACTTTGTTCTATTATATATGTTGGTTATTTTCTCATATTTTAATTTTTGTTGAAGTTTTTGTTATGGGTTTGATTTTTGAATATGCTTGGGGTCTTTTAGGTTTTTTTTTTTTTATCGTTAGTATTTATTGTGTCATAGGTCGGTTTCTGATTTTGTTTTTGATTTTATGATTTTTGTGTTTTATGATTTTATTATTTTGTTGAACTTTTTTTGTTGTTATGATGTTATTTTTGAATATGTTTTTGTTCTTTTAGAGTTTCTATTTTGGGTCTTTTAAGGTTTCCTTATTTATGGTTAGTATTTTTTGTTGAATCCGTTTTGGATTTCTGATTTTATTTTATGTAATATGATTTTTCACATATTTTAATTTTTGTTGAAGTTTTGTTTTTGTTATGAGTTTGATTTTTGAATCTGTTTTGACTCTTTTAGGGTTTCTTTTTTTATCGTTAGTATTGATTAGGGCTGGACACAAACCCGTGGCCCGAAAATAATCCGACATCCCGCGGCCCAAATTCAATACTGCGCGGGCAAACATAGATTAACGGGTTCGCGGGTCAATTTTTAGTGGGTCTATATGGTTTTTAATGGTCGGGTCCGGTTTATAATATTTTGACCGCAGATACCCGAACCCCCCGATCCAATATATTATTAAAAACTAAAAGTTATACTACTTAAACTGGAAAGACCCAACGCAATAACATCAGCCCATTTTTTCACTCATACCTTACCCATCAGATTTCAGCATCCCTAATTTTCACCCAGATCTCACCCATCACTCTCTAGTCTCCACTCTGTGTTCATTCATTCAGATTTGTAACCCTAACTTTCACCCTCAATCACTAAGAAACCCTAGCCACCACTGTCTTCGTCGCACAACCACACATCCTTCACTCGATCTCCATCGTCTGTGTTTTGATCTGAATCGTAGCCACTGTCGCTGTCACAACCATTTTTCGTCACTAAGAACGAAGAGGTTGGTATTTATTGTACAATGGTATTTTGGGTTTTTGATTTTCTTTTGCGTTTTATGAGTTTTTGACATTTTAAATTTGTTGATGTTTTGTTTTGTTCTTGGTATGAGTTTTGAATTGGTTTTGGGCTTTTTATTTTGAATCTGCGTTTTATGTATTTTTCCACCTCTGTTTTAGCATTGATTTTAGCCTTTGTATTTTTCCACTTGGCTCTAAAAAGAAGAACAAACAGCAGCAACAATAATAGTTTGGTATATATCACCGTTTCTTTTTTTTTTTTTTTAATCCATATTTTACTTTGTTCTGTTATATATGTTGATTATTTTCTTATATTTTAATTTTTGTTGATGTTTTTGTTATGGGTTTGATTTTTGAATATGTTTTGGGTCTTTTAGGGTCTCTTTTTTTATCGTTAGTATTTATTGTATAACAGGTCGGTTTCGGATTTTGTTTTTGATTTTATGATTTTTGTGTTTTAAGATTTTATTATTTTGTTGAACTTTTTTTGTTGTTATGATGTTATTTTTGAATATGTTTTTGTTCTTTTAGAGTTTCTATTTTGGGTCTTTTAAGGTTTCCTTATTTATGGTTAGTATTTTTTGTTGAATCTGTTTTGGGTTTCTAATTTTGTTTTAAGTATTATGATTTTTCACATATTTTAATTTTTGTTGAAGTTCTGTTTTTGTTATGAGTTTGATTTTTGAATCTGTTTTGCCTCTTTTAGGGTTTCTTTTTTTATCGTTAGTATTGATTAGGGCAGGACACAAACCCGTGGCTCGAAAATAATCCGACATCCTGCGGCCCAAATTAAAAACTGGGCGGGCAAACACAGGTTAACGGGTTCACGGTTCAATTTTTAGTGGGTCCATATGGTTTTTAATGGGCGGGTCCGGTTTATAATATTTTGACCGTGGATACCCGGACCTGCCCGATCCAATATATTAATAAAAACTAGAAGTTATACTACTTAAACTGGAAAGGCCCAACCCAATAACATCAGCCCATTTTTTCACTCAGAGCTCACCCATCAGATTTCAGCAATCCTAATTTTCACCCAGATCTCACTCATCACTCTCTGATCTCTACTCTCTGTTCATTCATTCAGATTTGTAACCCTAACTTTCACCCTCACTCACTAAGAAATCCTAGCCACCAATGTCTTCGCCGCATAGCCACACATCCTTCACGCGATCTCCATCGTCTGTGTTTTGATCTGAATCGTAGCCACCGTCGCTGTCACAACCATTTTTCGTCACTAAGAATGAAGAGGTTGGTATTTATTGTATAATGGTATTTTGGGTGTTTTGATTTTATTTTTTTTGCGTTTTATGAGTTTTTGACATTTTAAATTTGTTGAAGTTTTGTTTTTTTCTTGGTCTGAGTTTTGAATCTGTTTTGGGCTTTTTATTTTGAATCAGCGTTTTATGTATTTTTCCACCTCTATTTTAGCATTAATTTTAGCCTTTGTATTTTTCCACTTGGCTCTAAAAAGAAGAACAAACATCAGCAACAAGAATTGTTTGGTATATATCACCGTTTCTTTCATTTTTTTAATCCATATTTTACTTTGTTTTGTTATATATGTTGATTATTTTCTCATATTTTAATTTTTGTTGAAGTTTTTTTTATGGGTTTGAGTTTTGAATCTGTTTTGGATCTTTTAGGGTTTCTTTTTATTTTTATTTTTTATCGTTAGTATTTATTGTATAATAGGTCAGTTTTTGATTTTGCTTTTGATTTTATGATTTTTGTGTTTTATGATTTTATTATTTTGTTGAACTTTTTTTGTTGTTATGATGTTATTTTTGAATATGTTTTTGTTCTTTTAGAGTTTCTATTTTGGGTCTTTTAAGGTTTCCTTATTTATGGTTAGTATTTTTTGTTGAATCTGTTTTGGGTTTCTAATTTTGTTTTATGTATTATGATTTTTCACATATTTTAATTTTTGTTGAAGTTTTGTTTTTGTTATGGGTTTGATTTTTGAATCTGTTTTGGCTTTTTTAGGGTTTCTTTCTTTATCGTAAGTATTGATTGTATAAGAGGTCGGTTTCTGATTTTGTTTTTGATTTTATGATTTTTGTGATTTTATTATTTTGGCTGAACTTATAATGTTGTGACGATGTTATTTTTGAATTCTGTTTTTGTTCTTTTAAAGTTTCTATTTTGGGACTTTTAAGATTTCTTTATTTATGGTGAGTATTTATTGTTTAAAGAGTCTTTTAGGATTTCTAAATTTGCTTTGGGTTTTAACATTTTTTTTGACATTTTACTTACTGTTGAAGTTTTGTTTTCGAATTTATTTTGGATCTTTTAGGGTTTCATTTTTTGGATCTTTTATGGTTTCTTATTTTATGATTAGTATTTATTGTATAATAGGTCTTTTAGGATTTCTGATTTTTTTTTTTTGAGTTTTATGATTTTTCTGACATTTTAAATTTGTTGAATTTTGTTTTTGTTCATGGTTTGTTTTTTGAATCTGTTTTCGGTTTTTTAGGGTTTCTCTTTTGGGTCTTT
>JBBPBQ010000002.1:40769482-40825979 GCA_037974755.1 Cicer yamashitae
TAAATATAGTTATGTTTTTTTAAGTATGATTTTGTTTTTGGAAGTATGCATAGCTATTTTTTTTTTTTAATGTATGGTAATTACTAAATGTATATTTTATGTTTATGACTAATTTTTTTTCTTCTAAATTCATGCTTCTGTTTTTTATTTTCTCTCCAAAATGTATTATATAATTCTAGTACATAGTTACTATTTTTCCTAGTGTATGTTAATTACTATAAGTATGTGTATGGTTAGTTTTTTTTTATGCCTAATTAGTTCAACCCTTTAAGTATCAAAATACTACCCCTTAAATATTATTACAACCACTTAAATTTTTGTAACAATCCCTTAAATCTTAATTCAATCCCTTAAATAATAACTTACAACCCTTTAAATATTGAACGCTAATGTGGTTGGTATTTATTGATTAAGGCTCGTTCATTATTTCAGTGATGGACCAGCCTAGTCAAAATGTACCTACTCAAAATATCAACAATAATGAATGTGGTGTAGCAGCAACAATTACTAATGCTGTTGGACCTTTATTGGATAATACCCAAGAAATAAAGAAGAGAAAACCTAATGCAAGTGGGCCTAGGCAGTCATCAAACCGCTGGGAACATTTTCAACAGAGTACCTGATTGTGACGTTGACACTGCAGCATGTAAACACTGCCACAAGAGGTATTTGTGTGACTCTAAATCTCATGGTACCACTAACATGAACAAACACGTTAATAAATGCCTCAAAAAACCACTTCTCGTGTTAAACGACCCTAACCAAACAATTCTTACATTTCCATCTGTTGAGGGATCTGGTTTAGTTCCAACTAGTAGTAGATTTAACCTTCAAGCTTGTCGTAGGGCAGTGTCTATTTTCGTGGTGTTAGATGAACAACCATTTAAGGCGATTTGGGGTGAAGGATTTAAATACTTGTGTAAAACATTGCATCCCCAATTTACCATTCCATCTAAGTTTACAATAGCTAGAGATTGTTTTCAATTGTATTTGGATGAAAAACTTAAGTTGAAAGCTTTCTTTAAGTCTGATTGCAATAGAGTGTCCCTTACTACTAACTGTTGGACATCAATTCAAAACCTTACTTACTTGACTCTTACAGCACATTTTGTGGATAATGAATGGAATTATCAAAAAAGGATAACTAACTTCACAGTTATCCCTAACCACAAGGGTGTAATCGTAGGTAAAAGATAGAAGAAATTTTAAAGGATTGGGGAATTCGAAATGTGTCATCAATAAAGGTTGATAATGCATCATCTAATGACACTTTTTAAGAAAAAAGTTAAAAACATGAATGGTTTAATGGGGGATGGTGAATTTTTCCACATGAGGTGTTGTGCACATATTTTAAATTTGGTTGTAAATGACGGTTTGATAGAGAAACACTTGTCCATCTCTGCCATTAGGAACGTTGTTAGGTTTGTTAAGTCCTCACCTCATAGGGCTGCCAAGTTTAGGGAATGTATAGAATTTGCTAGAATTTCTTGTAAAAAATTGGTTTCTCTTGATGTTTCCACTCGATGGAACTCAACTTACTTGATGTTGGAGGCTGTTGAGAAGTTTCAAGTAGCCTTTGAAAAACTTGAAGAAGAGGATTCTAGTTACAAAGAGTTTTTTTGGAGACACTGGTCCCCCAAGTAGTTTTGATTGGGATATTGCCCGGGATTTTGCAACTTTTTTGAAGTTATTTTATGAGGCAACAAAAGTGTTTTCTACCTCACAACATGTGAGTATTCATACAGCTTTTCACCAAATGTCTGCAATCTATTGTGAGCTAGATTTTGCTTCTTTGAATTTAAATACTGGTTTTGCTAATGTGGGTGTGGATATGATGGGAAAATGTGAAAAGTATTGGGGAAATGTAGAAAAAATAAATCAGCTGCTGTATTTTGGGGTAATTTTTTATCCGCGTTACAAGTTAAAATATGTTGAATTGTCTTTTAAGGATATGTATGCAACTAAAGAAACATTTGCTAAATAGTTGCTCACCTCTATAAAAGACAATTTAACTAATTTGTATAATTGGTATAAGAAGGCTTATGACCTAAAAAACAGTTCATCTCAACCAAATCCAAATGCTAGTGAAAATGTTTCTAATGATGAAACATTTGTTGTTGTTGCCCATCTTTCTCAAATGGCAAAGGGCACAAGCATTTGAAGTCCATTTAAAAGAAAAAGATGCAATTGACCAACAAAATGAGCTCGAGGGGTATCTTGCTAGTAAATGTGCGAAAATGAGTGATAAATTTGATATCCTATCTTGGTGGAAACATAATTCAGCTCAGTACCCAGTTTTATCCTTAATAGCTAAAGATATTCTAGCCATATCGGTCTCTACAGTTGCGTCTGAAAGTGCTTTCAACACTGGGGGTAGAGTAATAGAAACCTTCACGAGCTCTCTAAAACCAGAAATGGCAGAGGCATTAATTTGTACTCAAAATTGGTTAGAACCTTCCTTCACCTATTTCAAAGACTTGAATCTCATGGAAGAGGTCGAACTTTCTGAAGAAATTATAGCAGGTAAAATTATTCATGTATATTTAATTAGCTTCAATTTATAAAAATGTATTTATCTAATAAATTGTGATGTTTTTATTTTATAGAGTTCCAAGGTATGTCACTAGGAAATGCAGCTTCAGGTGGCTCATCAACACAGCCACAGGCACAACCATCTGGTTGTGCTTGATTGAAATCGATGTATGTCATTCCCAACTCTTTACTTGTTTCTAATTTGAAGTTTTTGAAATGAGAATTCAATTTTTGTTTTTGTACTAATTAATTAGTTCCAACTGTTTCAGGTCTGAATTTTTTGGATCACACTTTTGACTCACTGCATTTGACTCTATGACATAATGACAGCGTTGACGCCATATTTTGCAAAGTATATGGATTTTTACTTTTAATTTATTCTTTATTTACTATCTATTATTTATGTTTATTTGATACTCACAAAATGCCTTATTTTTTGTCTTTCAATTTATTAATGATGTTGTTGTTTTAGTCTTTATTAAAGATGTTTTAGGTTGATGATGTTAATTTTGTCTATGCTGGTAAATCCAAATATATTTCAATTTAGTGTCAAATTTTAATGTTGGTGTTGTCTTAATGTTTTTGTTAGATACTTGAGTCATTTTATTAATCATTTGGTTGGCATGTAGAGAGCAAGAGACATACATACCTTCAGATTCTAGACTCATTATTATGGCCAAAAGAGCACCTTGTAGACTAGAGCAAATACATTATAGGTTTTCACATAATTATCTATTGCTATTTTGAATTTTATGTTGTTTAAAATTAAGTTTTATGATATGATTAGATACATTTATTAAATACTTGTTACTTAGTAATTATTCAATCAAGCAAATATAATTGGTTTGTGGTGTTAATTTTGTGTACGTGTTTTTGTTAGATACTTGAGTCATTTTATTAATCATTTGGTTGGCATGTAAGAGCAAGAGACATACATACGTTCAGATTCTAGACTCATTATTATGGCCAAAAGAGCACCTTGTAGACTAGAGCAAATACATTATAGGTTTTCACATAATTATCTATTGCTATTTTAAATTTTATGTTGTTTAAAATTAAGTTTTATGATATGATTAGATACATTTATTAAATACTTTTTACTTAGTAATTATTCAATCAAGCAAATATAATTGGTTTGTGGTGTTAATTTTGTGTTAGGTGTTTCTAATTCAAATTAATCTTCATTGGCTTGATGCTTGAGGTGCCATTGTTATTACTGATTTCTGCTTGATGTGGTAAGAATTATGAACTTCTCTATTCTGTTTGATGAGGTGCCATTGTTATTACTTTTCTTTGTTATGCTTTTCCTAATTATCTCCTCATTTGTGTTTTATTAAAATCTGATTTTTGTTTATAGCAGGTTCAATTCCAAGCTATTTCAACAATTGTGGTAGCAAGTTGTATAATCATTCATTAAGCATGGAGGAGAAAAGAAAGATGACTATGTTTAGTCTGTTCAATGTTATTTTATATCCTCATTATTAGCAATAATTTATATTGACTTGCATTTGTTGTTGATTTCTCAGGATGTGCAGCAAAGATTACAAGATAATTATAATTTCATTCTAAAATTTGTGTTGATTTGTAATATCGTCATTTGTCATAGAGTCATTTGAAACAATCAATGGCCTTTCATGACATGATTCAAAATAAAACTTAAACAGTTCGTTAGTGCGTGCTTTTTATAACTTGATATTGTGTCTCAACGTACATTCATATTGTTGAGTATTTTTACTGGGATTTGTATGTCATTACATTGATATTTTTAAGCTATTAGTCAGTTGTGTATGCTTAATTTGATATTAGTATGTAACATGAAAATTTGAGTTTGTAGCTGTGACTAAATTGGACAGGATCGCCTAAATGGCTCTTCAATAGAAAAATATCAAATATGTACTAATGAACCCCAAATTCAAAGTTTATAAAATGTGTCTAATAATTGTCTCCAAAATAGATACAAAAATCTGGGTCAAAATTGGTCTTCACTTAAAAATAAAATAAAAAATGTAGTTGGGCCAAATATATTTTATAGCCCACTAATTGGCCCAAACTGAATCAACCCAGGCATTTTACCCGATAACCGATTAACTTGTAACCCGTTCAAACCATAGTAATAAACGGACAATATTGGACCAGTGTGTCTCACCCGCGGTTTGGGCCGATTGTTGCTTTTGGGCTCGAACAGACCCAATGTCCAGCCCTAATTATTGGTATGACTTTTAGCTCAGTGTATATTAAAAATTTTAAAAATATTAATGACATAAAATTTATAAATAGTTAAATAAAAATTTATATTATATTTAATTAATATTACTATCTTTTGCTCTAAATATAAGATCTTTTTGAAAAGTTTCATTGTTCATTTTATAAAATCTTCTTTGGATTTTCCAATTGCATTTATTATATTGTTATTAACATTCCCATAATTAATTATATATTTTTCTACAACTAATAATAAATACTATAACAAAAATATTAAGAATTAAATATATTTCTCTACTAAATTTTAATAGGTGATTTATTCTCTCATATTTTGGTCATTTTCAATATTATTCCTTGTAGTCAATTTTGTGCTGAGTAGCTAGACCATGTCATGTGGACTTCTTAAATGATGTAGACATCTTGCATCATTTAAATGATTTATTAAATTTTTTAATTAATAAATAAATTGTTTTAAACTTATTTAATTTTTAAAAAAAATAACAACTCAGTGGATCTTAACCTAATACATCACTAAATTGGACAATTCAGCTTCTTCTACAAATAGCATCATCACTACGTGGCAGAGAAAAAACGGAGAAATTAAAGCCAAGAAGCAAATCTAAAAGAACAGGAAATTGTGAGTTTAAAGTATAATGTCGATGGATTTGAGTTTGGCATTGTAGACACCCCAATTCATGACGTTATCGTCAAAGCTGTACTCATTAGCTCCGACGGAGGTGATGGCTCCAGTGACTTTGATGTCGAAGTTGTTGGCGAGTTGATAAATTAAGTGAAAGAAGGCTCTACGACCTTTTTTGCTCTCTTTTTGTTTCCGGTTCTGACGCCGAGAACGAAGCTAATGGCGTCCATTAGGTTGGAATTGCCGCCACCGTTTGAACCATTGATGGCGGTGAAGTTAGAGAAGGGACTGATGACTTGAAAACCCTTATAAGATTTGAAATTTTCTATCTCTGGCCTGATAATTAATTGGTAAAGTGCAATTTGGATGCTGTGAAGAATGAAGATGTTGAACTCTCATATTTAAGGTTTATTAGGGTCATGGATTTAAGGATCTAATGAGTATTTATTTTTAATTTGATTGTTTTTTTATTTAAATTTAAATAAGTTTAAAACAATTTATTTATTAAATAAAATTTAATAAAACATTAAAGTCATGTCATTTGCTATGTGACTTCAAAAGTGGCATAGTCTAATCAGACTTTCATTATCCTTCTCCTTCATTTTGAAAATGATCAAAATACAAGAGACTAAAACACTTCTTAAAATTTAATAGAGATTAAATTTATAAACTCTTAATTTTAATTTTATAAAGACTAAAAAATATATTTTTAATTTAAATATTAATTATCTCTCTTGAATGATAAAGTTGTATAACAATATTAGTAATAAATTATTTTTTAACCTCATAGTTATAATACACATTTATAAACACAAGCATACTAAGGAAATGTATATTTATAATCAAGTATAATGATGAAAAATATTTTAATTTAATAACTATAAATAATATAGTATTTATAGAATTATAAATATAATTATATCATATAATCTTATTTAAGTATTTTTTAATTAATTATTATATTTTATATTTAAATTAACAAAAGTTGCATAAAGAGAGGTTTATTACTACATCTATATCTATATGTAAGACCATTTTGATCAATGCATAAGAATTAAAAAAAAAATAGTTTTTCCATTAAATTAGTAAATAATGTACATTCTCTTTTTAGAACTATCCTTCAACTATTAAGGGAGAAATATTGTAAGATCTGCTTTAGACAATAGTGTTCTAAGTATTTTTGTAATTATAATGAGCTGAATTTTTGTGTTGACGGCTACTTTATCCGTTAATGTAGTAATTTAAATTCATCCATATGTACTAGTTGCCTTTTAGAAGTGCACTTTTTCCTCTTCACCGTGGTTTTATTTCTTTGGATTTTCTTGATAAGCATTTTAATAAGGTAGTTGTTGTGCACATTTTCATTGTTGTCTTGGATTTTAGCCTAGTCCCCCAAGTTTTTTTTTTTATAGAAATATATTTATTAGGTGGTGCAAATGATAGATGTTAGTATTTGAGTGTCAACAGAGTTGATATGTATTTCTTAACATGTGATGCTTTTGTACTCTAATTATTGCTTAAAACAAAAATTCATCAAGACAAAAATTAGGGTTAAATATGGTTTTAGTTTTTATAAAATATAAACATTTAAATTTTAATCTTTGTAAAATAAAAATACAACTTTTAGTCTTTGCAAAATTATTCAACAAACAATTTTAATCCCTGCTGAAATGAAACATGTATAATTGTCCTTCAACTTTAAATTTTTTGAATAATATTTTACAAATATGTTTAAAACATTATAAAAAGGTCTTCAACAAAAATTTAGAATTTTTTAATAATTTCAAATGAATTGAATATGAATTTTTTAAATATAAAAAATACAAGATAAAAGTAGCAAAAATATAGACTTAGAAATCGAATTTTGAGCTTATTTTTTGTTGAAATTCTTTTTATATTGTCGTAAACATGCTTGCAAAAATTCCTTCAAAAATATATGTTCAATTACCAATAGAGACTAAAACTACTGCATGCATGATTATTTTGTAGGGACTAAAAATTATATTTTTATTTTACAGAGACTAAAATTGAAAGGTTAAAAGTTAATAGCGACTAAAAACATATTTAACCCTAATAATTTATATTATTAATCTATTATTCCTCCATCCCTGAACTTTGGTTCTTTTAGCATTTGACACACATATTAAGAAATAATAAATTTAAATTGATTTAGATTTAGATTTTTTTACTCTTCATTTATTAAGTAAAAATAAAATTAATTTAATGCATATTTTTGGGTTTTTAAGGGTACAAAAGAAAAATCAACATTAATTGCATCTTGATTTTCTAAAAAAAAGTTTATGGGACAAAAGTAAAAAGCTTAAAGGACCATAGCTCGGAGACGAAGGGAGTATGTTTTATAAAACTATGGTTGAAATTTCGTCGAACAATCTCTAATAATTTTTTTCATGTTTTGAACTGTAAGACAATTTTTATCCGACAAGTAAAAAATCAAATGAATTCAAAATTTGATGAAAATCGAACCATCGCTTGTAGTAATATTTATTGTTAGAATTAAACTAAAATTATAATTTTCTATGGAGAAAATACTTGTGCATATATTTTTCTTCGTGTATGTATTTTATTCATTAAAATATTGTCGGCAAATCTTTGTTTGCAAAATTTATGAGTAGAATATTATCGTTAGCCAGTCGAGTTACACAGTTGAATTAACTTGAGTTATCATCAACAAAAGGGAAAAGGTAGCACAAAAAGAACTATGTAAAAAAAAATGTGAAAGTAACATTTAGTTGCTAGTAAGGAAATAAGGACAAAATGATCAACCCAACCCTAATTAGAGGGAGAAAATGATCCAATTAGCCATACACCGGATCAAAATTGCAAATAAACCAAGAAAATCCTTCCTTTAATGTGCAAAAATGGCTTATCCCCCAATAGTATGCCAAACCCCCCAAAATACCCCTTACCGGATCCTATAATCCGGTTTGCTAATTTATTGGATTCACGTATCCGGTAACTTAAGTTACCGGATTTTGGAATCTGGTAGGTACATACATATAGGTCAGAACGCCTCCATTCACTCTATTTTTCAAATCTTAAATTCTCTAAACCTCCAGTTCTCTCAAATCTAACTTAATCTCATATTCTTACCTTAAATCGACACTAAAACCCCATTGTGTTGATTCATCAACTTTTAATCATCAAGGTAAGTTTTTATATTTTGATTTTAGTGTTTATGTTTTTATATTTTGATTTTTTTTAGGAACGCGTTCCTCTAAAATGTGTCAACAATGGTAGAAAAATATGTTGGCTTTAGGTTCCAACTTATACCTTGACTTGGTTTTGGAATTCAATCAAAGCCTTTGACTTAGCTGATTTTGGACACATGCTACAAGTTAATAGACGCAGGTCTATTGTCTACATTTGATGAGAGATGGCATAGGGATACTAGCTCCTTCCATATTTCTATTTGTGAGATGAGAGTTACTTTGGACGATGTGTCTTGTCTTCTTCACTTGCCCATCACCGTACACCTCCTAACACATACACCTCCAGTGAAAGATGAAGGGTTGAGTGGATGTGTAATGATCTTGGGTTCAACTTAGATGATGCGCTGATAGAGGTTGAAAGAACTAGATGAGTGCATGTCATATTCTCAAATCCTGAAGTCCAATTTTTTATTCATCTAAAACAAATCTGTCCAATTTGTTGATCATGACGAGGTGATGGAATATCATCGACTTAATGACATCAGATGTTATCTATGCGTCTCACGAATTCATGCTCTAGTAAATATATATAGACACACACATAAATGTGAGTGCTTCAGTGGACTAACATGTGACACTCTAAACCTTCAAAATAATTTTTTAAAAATATTTTCAAAATTAGGTAAAAAGTGATAAAAATTTGGCTTTTTCGATAAACCGTTTGTGAGATTTAAGATATGAGTGATGGATTAACATGATTGACCCAAGATATAGAGAGACCTAAAATAATTTTAAATACGAGACCTTTAGGAGCCTATATTTATACAGTTTAGAATAAAAAATTATTTATTAAATTATAATATAATTGATTTTGTATAATACTTCTTTTTCAATAGATAATCAAGTCGATTTATTTAATATTTGTTGAGACAATATAAATTTTAGATAAGACTTTATTATTTTAAAATTTGAAAATGTGAGAATATGATTCTTTTGGTTGGTCCTATGGGTTAATATGAATGGCTATAACAATTAATAGGGTAGTATAAACATGATGTTACGTATAATTCCTTCTTTCTATTGAATTTTGAAGGCATTAGAATTTTGATATGCATTGCATTAGTGTGAAGGAAAATCGATGGTCACTCATAATTAACATGATAGTGGAATAATTATTTAGTAAATAACAACAACAACAACCTACAAGCGATGACAAGGGACAGTTGTACATGCATTCACGTCAGGTTTGAAAGGGTCACATGAAGATTAAGTGAGATAACCTAGACTTTTAGATTAAATGAGATTCAACGATCATCATTTGGTGTCAAATTAAATGTTTTACACTATTGTCAAATGATCGATTTTCATATAAAATTATACAACTTTTATACTTCATAATTACCTTTGTTTTTGCTTCGCATTTATACCAACTTGTATATATATAAAATAAAAAAAATAAAAAAAATTGACCGTAATAGTTATTATTTTTTGTTACAATTAAACACATTTATTTTGTAAAACATTTTATGTTTTCATTTCTTGAAATGTGTTGATGAGAGACTCTTGCATGTTAATGAATTCACATTTACATAAATAATAAAAACTATTTTTTTGTTGTTGACATTTTCATGGTTTTTAGATATATAAACAATTGTTCACTTTAAAAATTTATATAACTTCTTATTATCGAGTAAAATGAGCACATATTTTAGGAAATGAAAACAAGAAATATTTTCATAAAGTAAACGACCCCTAATGCCCTCAACTAATTTGGCAAATACATTTTTAATAAGATATTTTTACTAATATATAAATGTTATATAATTTTGATAAAGAAAATTGGAGAAGCAGAAATTATTATTATTATTAACGTTGACATTAATAGTCATTTTTCAACTGTCTTATATTGAGTTTAGACATGATTCCTTGAGATTATAATATCAAACTCTTACCGATAAATTGACAGTAAATATTATACAATTTTTTATACAATGAATTGACAATAAATGATTCACAATTAAATATAATAATATGATTTGTAGTAACATTCAAAATGACTATGATAAACCAAAATTACAAAGGCATTAAAGAATTTATGACATGCCACTAACACGTTCTAATAATAGATAGTATAAGGAATACGAAGCAACAATTTTTTTTACTAAATAATTGTGTTTGAAAAAAAGTGAAGATCTATTAAATTTTAAAACTAAATGCATTAATATTGAGTAAATTATTTTCGAAGAAACTGAGAATGGAGACCAATTATATACTTAATACTAAGTTAATTATTCAAATATTAAAACATTAATCATTTTTATATTTTATTGAAATAGAAAGCTAATATAAAATATTTAATTTCAATTTTTTGTTTTGTGAAATAAATTTATAGTAAGAGAATGGTGTCCTAGTCCAAAGTAATTGATTTCTTCTAACTTATTAATTTTAGAATTAACCTCAAAATTTAATTATTTTAGTGTATATATATATATAACTAAAAGAATTAAAATATAAAGATCTTAGCCGCATACTTTCTTCACCTCTCTTCCTTCTTAATCATATAACATAAGAGAGGTAATTTGAAATCATTTTTTGTCTGGAATCCCCGCTCTATATTTTGTTTCTTTTATTCTTTTATTTAAATAAGTGATTTTTCCACATATCTATATTTTTTTCTTCGTATTTTCTATTATTTCATTGTCTAAGTGCGGCGTTGTTTTGTTTCCTTGGTGTGGCATTATTTGGTTTTTTCGTGTTATTGCAGTGCTCATTTTGTTTAGATCGATAAATTAACTTTGATCTAGTGCAGACATATTCAATCAATTACTTCGTTGTTGTTAACATTGTAGATTCAGATGCATGAATATTTCGATCATTTTAATTTTGTAGACATTTTTCTGTTTTTTGTTATTAACTTAAATACTATGAGTTTGTTTGTAAATTCATTCTTTATGGTTTTAGTGAATTTGACTTGTGTTGTTCTCGATTGATGCATTATCTTAATTTCAATGAATAAATATATTTTTTAGTAAAAAAACAAAACTAAAAGATGTAGAAAAACTCATTACACATAAAACAAATGGTGGTCCAAACCCGTTAGTGAACCCTCCAACTATTTTTGAGTGTCATCCGATCCTGCAAGATTGTGTTGAACTGCACTGTTAAGTTAGTTCAAATGAAACACTGCAACTCGTGCTTCGACATTATATCTAACGTACCCTCAAGGTCCGATATGATACGAAGGAGGCGTGACTCAATTCTTAATTTAATTTCTATAAGTATAATTACTTAATTAGTTGGCCAACATCATATAATATATTGTTGTTCCATCATCTAAATGCCCTCACCAGGTTTAGGTTTGGCTCATTGGAAAAAGAAAAACGAAGCACCTAACAACGTATCTTCACAGACCAAGAAATACGAGATCACCCCTTTTATTTTGGGGTGACGGAGGGATCGTACCATTCGAGCCTTTTTCATTTCATACTTTTCCTTGGGGTTTGGAGAAAATTGTAATCAATAGGATTTTCCTAATCCTTCCTTCGCAAAAGGAATAACGTAAAATTATTTTTCCTTATCCGTAGGGACTTGGATATTGGATCTAGCCATAAGAAGAATAGAAGGCTTGGCTTTAAAAACTTCTTGATCTTTAACCCCGATCATTGCAATGGGATGTGTCTATCTATCTATCTCTTGACTCGAAATGATATCAGGTTTGAAAAAGGATCTTAGAGTGTCTCTTAATACCTTCTTTTTTTTTTCTCATCAGTATGTCTTATCGAACAAAGACTTACCATGGAAAGGAAGAAAGGGGAATAAGCAAACTTGGAGAGCGCAGTACAATTGATGGTTGTATGTTGTGTTTGGGAAGGAATTTTTTGATTCTCTCCCAATTGGATGTACCGTAGGTGTGTGATTTACTTCACGGGTGAGGTCTCTAGTTCAAATCCAGGATGGCCTAGCTGCATAAAAGAATAAAAGACTGGTTTGACTCCTTCATGCATGCTCCAACTTGGCTCAAGGGGATATAGCTCAGTTGGTAGAGCTCCACTCTTGCAATTGGGTCATTGTGATTATGGGTCAGATGTCTAATTGTCTAGGCGGTAATGATAGTATCTTGTACCTAAATCGGTGGCTCACTATATCTAAGTAATGGGAAAGAGGACCGAAACATGCCATTATAAGGCTCTACTAAGAAAAAGATGGTGTTGGAACCAATTTGATGGAGAACCTTTGAGTACTTGAAGGATATGTTGAGAAGTTTCTTTATTTCACAAGATCCTGAACTTTGGGACTTGGTGGAAGAAGATGGTTATACTACTCCAAAGAATACTGACGATATTGAAATTCCAAGAAAGGAGATGAATGTTGATCAAAAGAAGATGTGCAAGATGCATCATAAGTCCATAACATTCATGATAAATGCAATCAATCACCTTCAAGGAGTTTGACAAGTGTACCGATAAGGAGACAACAAAGAGTATTTATGATAGTCTGATTCTGACCTATGAAGGAAACAAGCAAGTTCAAGAAGCAAAGGCCAACCTCAAAGTCAAAAAGTATGATTTGTTCAAGATGGAAGAAGATGAAGACATTGAAATGATGTTTTCCAGATTCTAGACTTTGGTCTCAGGATTACATGTACTTGACAAGAGTTATACTACTGCTGATCATGTGAAGAAGATACTAAGGAGTCTAACAACCATGTGGAGACCTAAGATCAATGTCATTCAAGAAGCAAAGGATCTGAATACTCTACAGCTTGAAGAATTAATCATCTCTCTCAGATCACATGAAATTGAGCTTGCAGATGATAAGCCCAAGAAAAAGCAACCAACCTTGGTTTTGAAATCCAAGTAGAAGAAAGTTCTGAAGGCAAAAACAGAATCAGAGGATGATGATTGAAGTAACAATGTCAATTATAAGGAAATGGGGCTTGAATTATATTTGCCCCTTTTTAAAAATTCCTGTTTAAAACTAAAAGTTTTACTCAAGATTGATCTTGGTTATAACGAAGAACGATCTTGTTTAGTGTAAAAACAGCAATATCAATTTTATCAATGTAAAAACTGATTGTAATGCATGTAATAAATAGAGATAGAGATAGAGAGATTACACAAGCATATATCCTGGTTCACCCAAACAAGGGCTACGTCTAGTCCTCACAAATGTGAGATTTTCCACTAAGTGCTCAAGGCAAGATTGTTCTTGGTTGTTACACAACTTTTCGCAGATCAATCTTGATCTTTACATAATTTCCATCTTTCTACTTTAGAAAGGATTTCCACAAATTTTCCTAACACTCTTTCAGAAAGGATTTTTTCGAACTACCTCTTACAACATAATAGGATTTTCACACACTTCTCAAGCTATGTTAACACAATAGCCTTGAGTTACAAAGTAATGATTATGAGGATGTTAGAATCTGAGTATTGCTCAACTCTTGTTTGAGAAATAGATTTTATAAGTTAAAACCCAATTGTTACTGATTCTAACACAACACAAAGAATGGAGATGCAAACTGAAGAATGATATTGAGAGAACTCGAATATGATTATATGATTAATGCTTTGCTTGGCACTTTGAGTTGTGATTTGTTCTTCATCTTGAAGCTGTATTTATAGGCTTCAAGAGAGTTTGGGACATCTCATATATCCGTTGAAATGAGGACAACTGTCATGAGAAAGTAGGTGGAATGAATCAGACCAAAAGCAAGAGCGAACAAGCTGAATCCAAGAACGTTCTTGACATCCAAGATCGTTCCTCAAGTTAGTTGGAGATGATCTGACTTGTACTCGATCTTGTTAGTTTTCTGAGATGACTTACTTGCTTTAAGCCAATGTGCAGGCTTTGATTTGAAAGTACAACTGTAGTGTACTTTACAGCCTAAACCTTTGTACTTGCATTTGTTCCAAATGAAGAATGATCTTGCTTTTATATTTCTTCATGAAGCATGTCTTGATTCTTCAAATTCTGGAATCATTTTGTTTTAGATTTATTCTTGCTTATTCTTGATGAAGATATAAGATGAATAAAGCTTCTAGGATGCAATCATTCACAAAGAACTGATCATTCTTGATTATGACAGAAGTGAAGATCGATCTTCGTTTTACAGACATATGGCAGGATCAATCTTCGTTTTGCTGTTTTTGCTTTCTTGATTTTAATGAGATCTGTTTTGAACTGCTTGGTACCTATCTTGTTTTAACACATTCAAATACACAAGTTAAATACCAAAAAACTTAGAATCATAATTATAATTCTTAATTAACCTTTTGTTTAATTATCACCAAAACATTTAATTAGGGATTTTGTCTTAACAGATTCATATTATCAGAATGGAGACTCAAAGGATGAGGAACTGGCGTTTATATGCAGAAAAGTTCAAAAGATGTGGCACAATAGAAAGAAGAAATTTCCCCAAAGATATTTCAGGCAATCCAGTAGAGGAACTGATGATAAATATGACAAGAAAATCATCATCTGCTATGGATGCAATGAACCTGAACATATCGGGTCAGAATGTCCAAATACGGAGAAAGGGAAACATCGTAGGAAAGATTCTAGACCCAAGAAAAAGAGTCTAATGGCTACATGGAATGATTATGATGAATCCTCTATGATGAAGAGCACGCATATTTGGCTCTAATGGTTCATACCAACTCTATCTCTGGATCCAACACAGATTCTAACTCTAGAAGTGAATCAACAGATGAAGAAATTGAGGTATTTTCTGACTTTACTCGATCTGATTTAAATACTGCTATAAATGATTTTTTCAATAAGAATCACAAATTGTCTTTAAAACTGAAAACACTTAGGAAAGAAAATACAAATCTAACTAAAAAAGTTAATGTTTTAAAGAATCAAAGTGCCGAATTTAAAACAGAAAATGCAACTCTAAAAACTGATATTACTGAACTTAAGACATATAATGCGGCTCTGAAGATTGATATTACTGAACTTAAAACAGAAAATGCAAATCTGAAAACTGATATTTCTGAACTTAAGGCTGAAAATCTTACTCTGGAAAGTAATTATAATTCAACATCAATTGAAAATACCACATGTAACTCTGATAAGCATGAAGAAGTATTTTAAGATTTTCTTGATAATGGTATGAAAAGAAGCAAGTATGCACCTATGATTTATGGTGTTAGTAGGAACGGTAAAAGAGGAATATGATTTCAAGAAAAAGTAACTGAACCTAAATTTGTTCCCTCTAATAATTTTTGTACTATTTGCTATAAGAAAATTCACACTAAAATATCTTGTCCTATGCTAACCACATGAAAAGACAAGAAACCTTTAAGAACTAACAAACCAGGACCCAACCAGATTTGGGTACCAAAGGATAAAATTGTTTATAGTCAGGAAACTTCTTTGAACACTCTAATCAAATTCATCAAGACTACAAACCTGGATAGGAATTCAAATCCCTTAATCTAGACCCTCTAATAAGAGAATATGCAAATTCAGAATCTGAAAACCAAATAAGAAGAAATAAGAGGGTTTTCGGAGTAAAACTAAAACTGTTGGCATATAGGTTATATTTTTCTTTAAATTTAATTATTGTCAGATATTATGTTTATTGTGATAACAAGAAGTTTGATCTTAAAAATCAAAGCTAGATAAGTATTTTGCAAGTTCACAAAAATTTAGAGGAACAAGGAGATCCACAAAATCTGAACACTTCAACAGAAGTAGCATACAAGTTTGGTTTTCAGAAACAAGCAGAAACCACTGGAAACAAAACTGATGTTTTGGTTGTATTAATTTCATTATTCAATTATCTAATTTATATTTTTTTATATGACAAACAACTTGACCTTAAAAAGTCAAAGCAAGTTGAGGATACTGCAGTTTTACCGGAACTAGAAGAAGTAGATGCAGACAAACCAGAAGATGACAAATCTTTAGAAGATGAATCTAATCAAGTTAGAAACAGTCAAGATAAGTCAGAAGGAAGATTTGGATGAAAGTACAAGTCATCTCATCTTATTGGAAGTGCAAGTGATCCTTTGAGGATCAGATCATCATTAAAAGATACCACTTTGTTTGGCTCACTCTTATCAACTGAGCCTACCATTGTTGATGAAGCATTGGCATATGATGGACAGATTCTTGCAATGTCAACAACATAGGGTGAGTATATTTCAGCAGTTGGCTGCAGTTCTCAACTACTTTGGATGGAATATCAACTTGAAGACTACAAAATCCTAGAATCCAACATTCCCATATATTGTGATAACACTTTTGCCATTTGTCTAACCAAAAACCCTATCTTACATTCTAGAGCTAAACACATAGAAATCAAACACCATTTCATTAGGGACTTTGTTCAAAAAAGGGTACTAAACATTCAGTTTGTAGACATTGAACACCAATGAGCTAACATATTCACCAAACCACTACCTGAAGATAGGTTTGACTTCATCAAGAAAAAACATAAACCTTACCTTCATACCTGACTGATGTTGTGATAATTAAAAAAAAAAAGAACGAAAAAAAAAATGAAAACAAAAGTTTCACTTTCAAGTCTTTTTGTCTGATGACAAAAGGGGGAGAAATATATTTGATAAAATGAGAAGAAAATGTTACTTAGACTTAGAGGGAACCCTAAGTTAGGGGGAGTCAAAGAAATATAAAGAAAAGTTGTTATCAAAAATACAATTTTTGTCATCATAAAAAAAGGGAGATTATTGGAACCAATTTGATTTTATACTTAGAGTTTTTATAATAACAAATGTGTTTTATGAGAACAATATATTTGACTTCAAAGAATATGAAAAAAGATATGGTCAAGATTGGTAGAAGATTTGATCAAAATTTATCTACAACAAAATATGAACATAATCAATCTGAAGAATTTACAAACGCAATCTGAACAAAATATGAACAGAATTAATATGAATAATTTACAATCTCAATCTAAACAAAATAGGAACAAAATCAATTTGAAGAATTTACAATTGCAATCTGAACAAAATACAATTCAAAATTAAACAAAGACTAAATTGAAGTCCAAATTTTAACTATAAATAGATACTCAAGGCTGAAGAAGAAAGTTATCAAAAAGCAGAAAAGAGTAGTCTTAGAGTTCAAAGAGAGAAACACTTGTTCAAATTAGAAATATTTTCTGAGTGTTCTTTTCTTAGAGTGTGAGAGTTATTATTATTATCAGCTTTGTTAGAAGCAACTACTCAAGTTCCAATCTTTTGTATCCAACCCGATAATGGTTTAATTCCTTCTTCAATTTGGGGTTGTCAGGTTGTTAGGAGAAAACTTGGCTTGTAGGGTCAAGGTGGTTAGTTCCTTCTTCAATCTGGGGATGTCATATTGTTAGGAGAATACTTGGCTTGTAGGGTCAAGGTGGTTAGTTCCTCAAAAGTCTGGGTTTGTCAAGCTGCTTGGGAAGACTAGTTTGGAGAGTCAAGTGCTTTGTAATTCAAGGTAATTGAATTAGTGGATTAAAGCCTTCTAAATGAGGGGAATGGATGTAGCCAAGTTAGTGGTGAACTAGAATAAAACTATGTGTCAAATTATTTATGCTTTCATTGTTTGCTACCTCTAAATTCGATTGCTTCTTATCCAAGTAATTCATAAAAATCAACCAACCTTCATCAAATTAGCAAAAAGTTGTCAACTTTGTCAAACACAATTTAACCCTTCTTCTCGTGTTTGCACCTTCAGATCTAGTATGGATTGTACATGGACGGTAGTTGGAGTCGGTGGCTCTCATAGGGTTTGCTCATATGAGATCTTGGGGAAGAGGATCAAGCTGACCCTTGCGAACAACTTGATGCACTATCTCCCTTTAACCCTTTGAGCGAAATAGGGGAAAACAAAAGGAAAGAAAATCCATGGACTGACCCCATTGTCTCCATCCCATAGGAATTACGAGGTCACCCCAAGGACGCCTTCGGCATCCAGGGGTCGCGGACCAACCATAGAATCCTGTTAAAAAAAAGTAGAAAACAATAGTTAAGGGTCGAAGAAGTGCAATTACTCATTCTTAACTTAAAACCCACATTCTTAAGACCAAAGAGTCGGACGTGAAAAGGGGGATAAGCTTGAAAGACGTGTAATAAGCGATGAAATGTGGCGGCCTATGCCATCAATAATATTTAACATAAAAAGTATGGTCCAACTTTGTTAGTGAACCCTCCGACGACTATTTTGAGTGTCACTCGATCGTGTAAGATTTGTGTTGAACTGTTCTGTTAAGTCAGCTCACATGAAGCACAGTAACTCGTGCTTCGAGAGATCATTATATCTACCGTATCTTCAAAGTCCGATGACACTTTATGAAGGAAGTTCTCAAGTATAATTACTTAATATATTGTTGTTCCATCACTTTAATACCGTCACTAGAGTCATAGGATTGCATTACTAACCCCGGTGATTACTATTATTGAATAATACTTTATATATATTATCTTTTTTTTGTGATATAACCGATGTGGGTCCCAGTCCCCTTCTAAATCATTATTCATTAGTATCTCTGGACCCTTCTTTCGCATTCGCATTCGCAGAAATCAATAATGGCTTGTTTTCAATTTCAATTGCTCCCTTCTCATTCTACTCAACTTTGCGTCTTTCCATTCTCCAACATTTCTTCTTGTTCCACACACACTTTTCCAACGGGCACTTGCCGTCAAAATATCTCCAACACCGTATCTTTTTATTCACTCACAAAACCAACTTCTTCTCCATCATTCTTTGTAAAAGCTTCTTCTAACAACACGCTTCCCCCTTACAACGTTTTGATTACTGGCTCTACCAAAGGTTTGAAGGAAATTGGAAACCCTCGTTGCTTTTGAATTGGGTTTGGGGAATTGGGATTCTCCTGTTCTGAAATGGGTTTCTGAAAATGAGTTAGTTCTTATTTTATATAATTTGTTCTCCATTGATATATCATATATTTTTCTTATGATTCATTAAGGGATAGGGTATGCTTTGGCAAAAGAGTTTCTAAAAGCGGGAGACAACGTCTTAGTTTGCTCAAGATCAGGTGTTGAAGAGTAACTCTTTGAACTTCAATATGTTTCCAACTATGCTATATACTTTAATATCAATCTTCCAAAGAATATAATAATTAATTCAAATGAGTTATGTATATTTATTACATTCATTTTTAATGTATATTTGTAGTCAAACGAACATTTTTATTGTTTATCACGGTCCCCTTATTTGTGCTTTCTCTTCAAATTAACTTATGACTGAGTGGCTGCAATTTCATAGTCTTATTTATCTGATTTCTATAGCCTTGTCTTGCTCTATATATCTTGGTTTTCATTTAAAGATAAAAGGGTAGAGACTGCTGTTCAGACCTTTAGTGAAGAGTTTGGGGAGCAGCATGTGTGGGTACCTCCTCTTGAACTTCTTTCTTAGTAGAAAATAGAAACCCTTCTATGATAAATATATACCTGGCTTCTGTGTTCTCATGTTCACATTTTGTTTCTTGCAGGGCACTACATGTGATGTGAGAAATGGAGAAGATGTGAAGAAATTAGTTTCGTTTGCTCAAGAAAAGCTGAAATACATTGATATATGGGTATTAATATGTCTGATTTCTTTTGCGTATATGGGTAGAGAAATATTGCTAGGATTTAATTTTAATTGTATCTCATTGTTAAATGTCATTGTCTGATGTTCTTACCAAAATTCTGTCACTTATACATAGCATCAAGCATTTCTCTTCCATTCCTCATTCTTCCACTGTTTATAATATGACATATTCTTGCAGTTATACCAATTTTTCATTTGTTTCAACTCTCTCATCTTATTAAATGAGTACTAATTCTGTTTTTTCTTGCCCTATGTTGGCACTGGTGCAGATCAATAATGCTGGATCGAATGCATATAGCTACAAGCCACTTGCTGAAGCATCAGATGAGGATCTTATGTGAGCCACAATAGACCTTTGACCTTAGATGTCATTTTTATATCTTTTTTCTCTTTAATATTATCAATTATGTGCATGCAGCGAGGTGGTTACAACAAACACACTTGGCTTGATGATATGCTGTCGAGAGGTAAAATATAATCTCATGTAAGAGGCACTGTAAATAAAGTAGGTGTTCTGTTATACATGGATGTTTAGTTTCTCTTTAGGCAATAAAGATGATGGTGAGCCAACCTCGGGGAGGTCATATTTTCAATATTGACGGAGCAGGTTCAGATGGAAGACCAACTCCCAGGTATTCTTTCACTTAATTGGGTGCAATTTCCTGGTTATAGTTATAGAATGTTGATGTGCATCTGTTATTGTCTTCTAGGACATACAACCAAATTAAACATGATTTCTAATGGGCGTGCACTGATTCATGTGCTACACAAATCTAGAAGGAATGAAGGATTCACTTCTATTTGGTTTGCACTTTGCACTATGGTGTAATTAGCAACATCATAAAAACAGTTTACAAAATTAAATAACCAATCACTATTGGCACAAATCATCTTTTGTCGATCATTTGGTTAAACATGCTGTGTTCTTTATGGTCTTATTGATTTAACTCCCATTTTGAGGAAAGTCATAGATCATACGAGTAATGAGTTCTTTCTTCAGTTCATTGATTTCTTATATTCTTTACCAATACATGATTACATGCAAAGCCCATGAGTTGGTATTGTATAGGCAGTGTCAACTGAAAGGTAGTTTTTGGATGAAAACCAAAAATGCACCTTATATTCCATTATATTATATATTACCATCTTTATCAGTAGTCTTATGCATGCCATAGGGAAAATTCTTGATTTCTGCCCTTTTTCTTAGGTTTGCTGCATATGGAGCAACAAAGAGAAGTGTGGTGCATTTAACAAAGTCATTACAGGTTAATGTTTAAGATGTAAAATTTAGATAATTGCAGTTGTTTCATAATTTACTTAAAGCCATCTAATCACGTACGATCAAAATATCAAATCTGTATATGTAAGGGAAAGAGGGATATTAGGGAAATCTTAACAAACCTTTTTGGTAATCAAGCCAGGTTGCTATTCTGAGGTGTTTCTTACTGATTCTTGCTTTCTTTGACCCCTTCCCGTGATAATAAATGTGAGACTTCATCACTATAATTAGCTTGATCTTGTTAAAAGGATGCTACTTTTTGAACTAGTACATGGAAAAGAAAATGTAGTCTGACAAAAATATTTTTTTTATTGTCATTCTCTAAATGTAATTATAGGTATTTAGTGAGAAATGAGCTTATCAGATGAAAATCCTGAATAATAATAAAACTAAACAAGTTACCAACATTACGTTGGTCTGAGTGGAGCTAGACTAGGATCCCTTAAGCATGGTTTCAATTTGAGCTTTGTGGATAAAAAAATGGTTGGGAGGGGAGAGCTCACTAAAGGTGGTCATCCAAGTTCTCTGTTGGAGATTAGCCATTGGCAAAATCAGTCGGTACTTTGCAGTTGACACTGTTAACAAAATAACTAAAAATAACTAGAATTGGGTTATGTGTTAGCTATCCTACTTAGTTGACCTGCAATGCCTGACAGTTTCTTTAATAGTATAGTAAGCTACATTATTCTGCACAAAACATTTTCCTACTTATTGTTTAGATGATTAACATTTCTAGCTATTCATCAGAGATTTATATTAGTGAAGAATTTTACTTTTTGCATTCATATATATGAGATGTTTGCTATGCAGAAATACCACATTTAAAGTATCCTGTAAATTTTAGTAAAACAGCCTTTTGAAATTTCACAGGCAGAATTGCAGATGCAAGATGTTAAAAATGTGATGGTTCACAATCTTTCGGTATGTTTTGACTTATTTATCCTTTGATAATGTATAATCGGCATTTCCACATGGATATGTGTCTTCTATAATATAAGCACTCTTGTAGTTATTTATTCATATGATGAATTTAATATACATGACTGCAAAGAATTAGTGATTTGACATGCTTTTTGTTGTGCCCAGTGATTCCAGTCCTTATTACTCTATTAGAACTGATGAACCCCTTCGCATTTGTAGCCACATTTTCTGAGTTACTGGTTTCGATATGTTCAATTGTAATGAACATATGCATATTTATTACCATATACTTTCTGAATGATTTTGTTAGTAAAGGAGCTTTAAACAAAGCTATGTTAGTTTTAGCAATGATAAAATCCACCATGCTTATCCAACTAGTCCAACTAGTTGAAATAATAATGTTAGCCTCATCCATAAAACAATTAAACAATTTAGCCGTTGATTGAAAAATCAATGATTGAGATTATGATAAAATACATTCACTCACAAGTATAACAAATATGAAGTTGTCAGAATCACAACTGTTAATATGTCATCAACATGTATAACTCTCCATTGTACCCTTTAAAGTACATCCCTTATTGTAGAGGAAGTAAAACTAGCAAATTAAGCTTAATCCTTCTGACCAAAATGTAACGATAGTAGAAAACATTGATGTTGTTCTGGAGCCTGACCAACAAAAAGTTAACCCCATCTACGAAGAAATGCTGAAAAGTATAGTATTCGCCGACTTAATTAGAAAATTTACAATAGATTCATAATGTCCTGGATCCCACCATTTTGGGAGCTTTGTAACACCAGGTTGCCCATTATATTGTGCCAATCCTATTACAGATTTTTCATGCCTTGAACAATACAGTGGTTTTGAGGGTGTCTTTATCAAATTATAAGAGAGCAGATCATACTTGAGAATAACGCACTGTATATGTAGATCATGTGGGGAAACACACATGGATATGATTTCCTGAAAAGCTGAGTGGCTTACTGCCATTATTAAGTGTAATTTTTCATGTGAGCTCATGAAAAATTAAAGAGGAGAGAAGGAATCTAGAGAAAGAAAAATACCTTTTGTGCACAAGCTGAATTGCTATAATTCTTTAAAGGCGAAAAGGCTTGATATAAAACTTGGGTTCGCTGCATTAAAAAGAATTATGGTATTATATCTTAGTGGAAGCTTAAAAATGTGCACAATCATCAAAACCAAATGTTTCTAACTGCAATCCATTGCCAGAAAAATTTTGATTTCTTAAACCCATGTCACTTTCATTGTTTACTTATTAATTTATTTATGGTTTTTTAGTTTGTTCTAATGTTTTCATCATTTCACGTTTCACCTTAAAGATGAATTAAGAAAACACATCAGGATGGAATTCCTGTAAAAGCTTTAATGGTTGATGCACTCTCATTTCATCTCAACTGTAAGGACTTGTTTTTCTCTCTTTACCCCCTTCTTTTTTGGAGTTGCAGCCAGGAATGGTTACAACAGATCTGCTCATGTCTGGTGCCAATACAAAGCAGGTAAATATGCAACTATCTTATAGTTTCCAACTAGTTCTTTGGACTGACTTCTTTCTTTCTTCTTTGTAGGCAAAGTTTTTTATTAATGTCTTGGCCGAACCAGCCGAAGTGGTAAGATTTTCATAGCAAGGATTGGTGATAGATAGATAAGCTAACATTGTGTCCTATAGCATTCCATCCAATTGTTTTCATCACTGAAGGAGCCAATGATTTCTTCATTCATGTTTCATAAATTTGCAGCTTTATGAATAACTTCATGAAAATAAACTCAAGTTGAAGAATGGTATAGACATCAGTAAAATATTTGAAATGAAGGAACATTATTAACATTTCATCCAAGTGGAACATTATTAACATTTCTTCCGAGAGGAACATTATTACATTTCTTCCATAGGCTTAAGCTGTTAAGTGAAGGAACATTTTACATTGCTAACATGTCTGTCATGACTTGTAATACGGATGACAGTTGCACCTCATCTACATATTTTGCTTTCCATTTTTTCAGTATTTTGTGACTTTTTTTAACTTAGTTTGCTTTTTATCTAATGCTATGGTGATTCCCAGGTTGCAGAATACTTAGTTCCAAACATAAGATCTATCCCCACCAACAGAACAATGAAGCCAACATACATCCGATTCCTCACTGGTTTGAAAGCCTATTCCCAGATATTTTCAGTTAAGAACAAGCCTAATCTTGTGTAGTCTAAATCTCATACTTGCATTCCCATGTCCTAAATTTTCTGAATCCATGGTGCTATTGACCATAACATAAAATAGCATTTCTATCATGTTCAGAACTTAATGCCACTGTTCTGTTACCATACAGAGATTTGCATTTGGGGCAAGGAGGAACCGCTACATTCTTGAAGATTGAACAGCATAAAAATAGGTGCCATGTTCAATTTTTGTCATCCCCCTCTTCATTTGTGGTTTTTAAAGTTCAATGTAACATTAATTATTGTTTTCTCAATAATACCCTTCAACATTTATTACAGAGAGAGAAGTAAGTGGAATGAAATAATAAATAATTAAGGGTCTTATAAAAGACATAATTTTATCAAATTGATTGTCATAGTATGTGTAAATAACCTTCAAATGTTAAAAAAAAAGGGAGGGAGGATTTGTTAGGAAAACCTTTGCTCTAAGTGGTGATAAGACTCTTTTTTACAATTAAAAACTGACTTCAACTCTTCAAATAAACTAATGCATGAATAAAGAGAAATCTTCGTTTAATTCTGCAATATACTACATTTGTCCTTAATTATAAGTACCTTTTGAGAAAATAATGTGTCTCTAAATATAAGCATTTTTTTTAAGCTATGAGGTGCATTTTTATTTTTTTCAAATATACTCTTTATTAATAATACTAATTTATTTTGAAAAACAAAAAGTCAAAATAAATACGTATAACATCTGCATATAAAATTAATATTACTAGTAACATTTACATGTAAAATTTGTACATTAAATTCACTTCATATTTTTCTTAATATACGTGAAAAATGAGAATTTATGATTAGGGACTATTGTACTATTTGTACAATGCAACTCAGTTTCCAAAACATGCAACTCAATTTCACTGTTTTGGAAACGCGTTGTATACTCCATGGGAGAGAAAAGTTCCAAAAAGAAGTCACGGGTGAAATTCTCATTGACAACGAACTAGAAAAAAGAACGATACGCAACATCATATCCGGTTCTGGTGAATTCCAAGATTCTTCAATCATTGAGATGTGGGTATCCTTTAATTTAGTTTCTTGTTCCTCGACATGTAATTTGATAGCTAGCTAAAAATTAATTTAAACAATTAAGCAGCTTATATATTTTCGAAAATCATATTAGTAGATTGTAAACATCTAAAATCACTTTAATTTCGATCTTTGAAAGAATATCCATAAAGGATTAGGATAAATTAAGTGATTGAGTTCACGTGGTTTATAAATTTTAATTAAAAATAAATTATAAATTTTAATTAAAATAAATCATCAAAAGTACTCAGCGAGTTTTAACTCTGACTTAAACAATTATTGCCTGGATTTTGGATAATCAAGACCTTTTTTCCCCTAAGAATTGAAAAGCTAAAACAAAAACTAAAAAGATGATTGAAAAGCTAAAGCAAAAACTAAAGATAATAAAGGAGGTTTAACTTGTGTTGAAGTAGTGCTAGCATTGTTCTTGTTTTGGGTATATAATAAAGGAGGTTTTAACACCAAAGCTTAGTCATTGTTAATTCTCAAACAACCCAAGTGCGTGTGTAAAGTAATATTTTAATTTCATGGTGAATAATTTCTTGCGGAAAGAAGTGAAGGACTTTGGAGGTGAAGGGAGAGTTATAAATCTTTTACTTAATTTGAGTTATTTTATAAAAATAAATCTTTATAAAGTATAATAAAAGAAATAAAAATAAATCTTTCACACCTTATCACTAGAAATTTGTAATTCAATTTGCAAAGTTCTAAAATCATGTTATTCTTCTCTTAATTTGGGTTAAGTTTTGTTTTATGAAGTTTTTTTAAATAAAATAAGGAGGTCAAAGAATTCGATCTCCATTCTCAATATGTTACTAATAATTTTTTACAATAATAACATTCATAACATTGACTATTTTAAACTATTTTAAAATATAAAACAAAGGATTCATTAAAAAATTTCATGGATAAAACGCGAGTTCAATTTTTTATAAAGGATTTGTTAGTATTTTTAATGGATAAAAAACTACATTTGAGAATGGATGCGTATTTTAAACATCCAATTTGTACCCAATATTCATAAATTGGTTGGGACAATTGAACTTAAAATTTAGTATAATACACACATTTTAAAATTTCTAGATACGATACTAATAGTTATCATCTTTATTTATTATCATTTTCTATTTCTAATTTTTGCAGCATTCATACAAAATGTATATATCACCTTTCTCTAACAAGAAAATGTTAAGAGCTGACTAACATAATTGTTAGTCCTTCCTATTTTATTTTTTTATATTAAAAACAGCAGATAAAGTTATCAAGAAAAATGAAATATTGAGATCAGTTAATTAAATTAATGATGATAGTATAATTTTGAATTTATTCACAAATATAGCCTTTGTGTTCTTTCATATCCTTCTTGTATGGGAAACTTGTTTCTCACAAAAATAAAGGTATAAAAAGATTATTTTTACCAAAGGTATAAACAATTGAACAATTAATATTGTTTTGTTGAAAGGAAACAATTAATATTGTTGAAAATGAGACTGTTTGTTTTACATAAAACCAAAAAATGCACCATTTTATAGTAAAAAGGACATGGGATATAAGAGTATATATTTTATGATAAGCTATGTATGGTTCATGGTTATATTTATAAATATAGGTTGGTTCCTCTTCATTTATTTGTCGTTATTGTGTATCATTTTTCACGAGAACAGAGCACTGATAGCAGAAGCAGACCCGTGAGGCTTGGTCCCACGTTTCTTTGTCTTTTTCATTTCATTCACCAGACATAAAGGGATGCACAACATTTTTTACAATTCACAAATGTGTCACGAGTATAACAAATCCTCTGTCTATTATGTACTTTTCATAGTGTGACTCGTCGTGGGTGCTATTGAATTTCGAGGCAATGGCCAAATCCTTAATTTATTTAAGATAATAAATTCTTATTTATTCATGACATGACATGTTTAGTGGAATTGTGTCCAATTCAACTTATGAATCCTTTCACCAATTCACTGTAATGTTTGCATAATTACATTATAAACGTACCACAACACAACTAAATCAATAATTAATTACGATTGATTAGTGAAAGTCTAAAACATGACAAATCAGCTATGGCTCGATTAAAATGACATTTTTGGCACCACGTATGAACTTTTTAGGTACTTGACAAACAACTTTTATATCTGTGTCATTTTTTTTTCTGACAAATTTTTGTATCATGTTACTGCTACACAATTATTTAATGATATATTAACGCAGTTCACCTCGGTAATGCAGAACCTCAATTTTTTTTGAAGTATGGTGGTTAATTGTCAAAAAAAAAAGTCAGGGGTTAAAAAAATAACTAAATTAATTTTTGTTTTTATATTCGAAAGCTGAGGCAGTACACAATTTTTTTTTCCATATTATTATCATTAATTTTATTTGAATTTTATCTTTTTTTTTTTAATTTGAATTCTACTATTTGACCTTTTTTAAGAGGAATTCTAAATTTCTTATTTATATAACTTGTTTTACAATTTCGTTTTCTTTAATCATTTAAAACCCAGTTGTTGTTCTAACATATTTTCCATAGAATATATAGATTGAAACCAATAGAATCAAAAAAATAAAATTAATCTTGAAGATGGACCAGTATATTAGGTTTCTAAGAGGAAACACAAGAGAGCAATGTATGCCAAACCAAAATAACCCAAATTTCAGTGAGATACACAACAAAAGAATACACCTTTTAAAGTATTTAAAAATGACATTTAAGTGCGGCCAAACTTGAAGATCAAAAGAAAGTAGATTGCAAAAAAGGGTACCGCTGGAATGAGAATGCGGTCCTAAAATACTTCTTTGGTTTTTCATTCCCTAGTTCATGCAGTGTAATCCCACGTCTCAAAACTATCGACATACTGTAACTAAGTTGACAAATTATTAAATATATGATAAGAGTTGATTAATGTATTCGGAAGAAATGACAAACTTTTAAATAAATCTCAGTATTTCGATTAATTTTTGATTTATGATCAAAGATATCGAAATTCAATTTAAATAAATCTAAGCATCTTCAAATATGTCATCAAATATTCAATTTAAATAAGTCGATGAGAACATCTATTAAAAAATATCAACCCTTTAAATTGATCTCATTATCTCATAGAGAGTAAAATAAAAAATAAAAAATTCTCACACATTACTTTTACAAAATGTATGCATGAATGAGAAAGAACCAACAATGAATGAACAGATAGTTCATTTGAATTGAATGAATGGCAGAGGCTGCATCTTGGTCCTAGAAGCTTTAGCTCAAAACCTCTTGTATTGTAAACTTTATTATCTCTCTCTCTCTCATTCCACTTGAAGAAAAAATGGCAAAACCATTTTCACATTCAGAACAACTACTTCTCATTCTAATCTTGTTTCTTTCCATCATCAATCTTTCACAACAGTTACAATTTTCTCAGTCTCAAACACTCCTCAAACTTCAGCAACTTCTTGGCTACCCAACATCACTAACAACCTTAAGCAGCACCACAGATTTCTGCAACATTGAACCAACACCTTATTTAACACTAGTTTGCTATGAAAACAACTTAACACAATTGCATGTTGTTGGAAACAATGATTTCACCTCTTCATTATTGCCTCAAAATTTCAACTCATACACACTATTTTCAACACTTTCCACTTTATCAAACTTAAAAGTCCTCTCTTTGGTTTCTCTTGGTTTATGGGGTCCCTTACCTCAAACCATTTCTCAATTGTCTTCACTTGAAATACTCAATATTAGCTCAAATCACTTTAGTGGAAACATTCCAATTCAACTTTCACATCTCGTCAATCTTCAATCATTAGTACTTGATGACAACAATTTCAATGGTGAAATTCCAAATTTGTTAGGCTCACTTCAAGGTTTGGTTGTTCTTAGTATGAAGAAAAACATGCTTAGTGGTAACTTGCCAAATTCATTGAATAATCTTGTTACTCTTAGAGTATTGGATCTATCAAATAATCAACTAAATGGTGAATTACCTAATCTTCACAATTTGGTTAACCTTCAAGTTCTTAACTTTGAAAATAACACATTAGGACCTCATTTTCCTTCTCTTAACACAAAGTTAGTTTCACTTGTGCTTAGAAACAATAGCTTCAAGCTTGGAATTCCTTCTAATATAAGTTCATTCTATCAACTTCAAAAATTGGACCTTTCTTTGAATGGTTTTGTTGCTCCATTTCCACCATCTTTATTGTCACTTCCTTCAATCAATTACCTTGATGTTTCTTCAAACAAGTTCACAGGCATGCTTTTCAAGAACTTTTCATGCAATGATGATCTAAAATTTGTGAATTTATCTTCAAATCTTTTGAAAGGTGAACTCCCTACTTGTTTGAGACCAAAGAAGAAAAGGGTTGTTTTGTATGCTAGAAATTGTTTCTCAAACGAGAAACAAGATCAGCACAGATACAATTTCTGCAGCGGTGAAGCTTTGGCTGTGAATATCACACCTCACCAACAACAGAAGCATAATAAAGGAACAACAAATAAAGCAGTGCTTGTATCAAGTATGGGAATTGCTGGAATACTCATTGTTGGTGTTGTTATCTTGGTTATTAACCAAGTTCATAAGAAAAAAGTTGTGAAAACACCTTCCATATCTAAATTGGAGAGTGTTATTGTTAGTGAGATACAGAATGAAGATAAAGAGAAAACTACTACTGCAAGGTCCATAGTGGAACATATCATCAAAAAGGTTCCTGATAAAAATGCTATGAAAACATTGACAAGATCCATAAAGGAGCATATCATGAGCCGAGTCAATAGCGGACGCCATGTGAGGACACCTTCAAGGTCCATAATAGAACATGTATCATCTGTAAACACTGCAAAACTACTCACAGATGCAAGTAAATCTTCAAATCCTTTGCTTTGTTGGTACATAAACTTTGATTCTGCAAAAATGTGTGTTTATTTGGTTTTAGGGAAATACAAGTTTCTGGTAGTACTTTTTTTTCTTAATGTAGATGTATCAATGCATGACAAATATTTTGAACTTATAGTTGAAGAAATTTTTGGTTAAAATAAGTGCACAATCTATTGTGCTAAAGTGCAGAACTTTTAATAGAAACCATGCAATTAGAACATGTCATTCAAAAAGCCTTTTCCTTTCTATTAAGGACATGTTTGGATAAACAACTTAATTATGTGTTTATAGCGTAAGCGTTTATCATATAAGTGTTTACGTATAAGTTTTTTCATAACAAAAGATAAAATATAATCAAACTGTTTTCATATAAGTTATATGTTGTTTTCATAGGCTATCCTGCGGAGCTTATGGAAATAAACTAAAAACAGGTTATGGACGTCATAAGCTGTTACTATAAATTCTCTCAAATAGTTTTACAAGTGCTCATGTCAGTAGATGAACTCAAATAAACCAATCCAAATAGGTCCTAAGTATTCACATCACATATAGTCACTTTATATTCTTTGTGAACAGGGTGCATATCTCAAACAATGAAGATGGGAACTGGCCTTCCTGCTTATAGGACCTTTGCTTTGGATGAACTTAAGGAGGCTACAAATAATTTTGATGCATCAAGTCTCATAAGTGAAGGTCCAAATGGTCAGGTATGAATTTGAAGTTATTGAGGCTGATAGAATAGAATCATATTTGTCTACCAAATATTTGGCATTTTCTTTTTAGTTATTACTTGATACTTTCCTTATGTTGTAACTGGATAATTTTGTAATGTTTTATAATCTTTGTGACTTATAAAAACTCAATTTGTTAAACTATGATGTCAGATATATAAAGGGGTGCTCTCTGATGGGATGCATATTACAATTAGAGGTATGAAGATAAGAAAGAAGCACACCCCTCAGGCCTATATGCACCATGTTGAGTTGATTTCAAAACTTAGACATTCACATTTGGTTAGTGCACTTGGACATTCTTTTGAGTGCAACCAAGATGATTCAACTGTCAACACTATATTTCTCTTATTTGAGTTTGTTCCAGACACAAGTTTAAGAAGCCGCATCTCTGGTGAGCAAAATTTTCCACTACATTCTTCCTTCTAATTTATCTTTGGCAAAACCATGCCAGGGTCCTTAAACTTAATTTAAAGTTTAAAACAGGTTCTTTATCTTTGTTTTCATGTCAAATTAGTCATTTATCTTTAAAAATATTTACATCGTTTATCCAAATTTTTTGTTACAATGTGTGTACATGATCACTGAATGAAATACAATAAAGAATGTTTCTCCACTCAGCACCACAAAAACTAAAAAAAATCATGTTAATTTTGCTGGATTAGATATTCTAACAGTCATTATGATGTAATTTACATGTTATCTTGACAAAACGAAGATGTTATATCTATTTTCCTTTATCTTTTCTGCCATAAATTTAAAAGAGTTAGCACATTAGGAAATGAATATATGGTCGCTAATAACATTTTCTTTCAATAGGATCTACAGGAGAAAAGCTTTCTTGGACACAGAGAATAGCAGCCACAATTGGAGTAGTGAAAGGCATTCAGTTTTTGCACACAGGAATTGTGCCTGGACTATATTCAAATAATCTCAAGATTACTGATATTCTTTTGGATAACAATCATAATGTTAAAATAAGCAGTTATAATGTGCCACTTTATGCTGAAAACAAAAGAATGGTAAATGGATTAAAAAAAATCAGTTTGTATCTTCACTTGTTTATGATAATATTATTTCTCATCATAATTGTTTTCTTCAAAATATTCAGGTCAACCATGGAACTTCTCCTGGAGTAAAAGGAAATCTCCAAGCAAGGTAAAAAATTGTGTTTCCTTGATATTACAATGGTACCTAATTTTACCTAACTTTGCTAGCCGCATTACAGTTTATGGTAAATATGTAATCTGAATCGTTGTATTTAAACAAAGTTTTGTACTCTATAACCCTAAGCATTGCATAATGAAAAAATGCAACAACTACTCTGTTGTCAGAGACGTAGGCACAAGTGGTCCAAGTCTGTGATCAATTGTTGTTCTAGGAAGATGATTGCATTAATTATTTGTGCAGGATAAAGGATGGAGACAAGAATGATATCTATGATATTGGGGTAATCTTGCTTGAAATCATTCTTGGAAGACCAATAATGTTCTACAATGAAGTTGGAATATTAAAGGATCTAGTAAGTATTACCTTCAAGTTTCTCATTTACCCTTTAACCAACTTTGTGAAATTTATCTAAACTAACTATTTCTATGATATGTCCAAATGTTTTTTCTTCATTATTTTCGTAAGTTTCTCGAAATAGCTTATTGTTGTACCAAATTGGAACCTCTACACCTGTCTATGTGATGCAACCGGCTTAGACCGTTGAACTAAGATAGAAAGAGAGACTCTCTTAATCTAATCTAATGGTTCTCTCTCCCTTTCTCTTAATCTAGCGGTTTATAGCCGACCATAGAGAATCCAAATTCAAATGCATATACATTAGTTAATGTATGTTGTTTAAAATTTAGATCCAACATATCTATTTTTGTTGACCCAATTTTTTCTTATATATAAAATCCAGGTAGTAAAAGCTTATTCTATTAGTGCTTAATTAAGCTCTATATCAAAATGTCTCATAAATCTTAGTGAAAATACATCTTTAATCTTTTAAATTTAATTTAATATACGTTTAGATCCTTTAATATTTTTTTTTTCCGATCTTTTAAGTTATATTCGTTTGCACCATTAACTTTTAAGATATATTAAATTATGTATATAATCTTTTATGTTTAAATTTTTTCTCTAATTACTATCATGAAATGTCAAGATTTAATCAAAACATGGCAACAAGTTGACCTACTTTGTATGTGAAGGAAGTTAAAAATATTTATTATGTAGATATACCTTTATTACCTTGTTTTTAAGGCTATGCGTAAGTTTAAATTGGTGTAGAGAAAATCAAGAAATATATATCATTTATAAGATTTGATAAATGTTTTTTGAATGATTAGTATGATGACATATTGTTGCAGCATTTGGTAGAATTTTAAATTATCAAAAACTTTCAATTGAACTAATTATTATCGAAATTGAGATAAAAAACTCACACTGCAAACAAAATGTAACTTAAATATCAAATTGAGATAAAATAAATTTAAAGAACTTAAGCGGGAATTGAATTAAACTTAATTTTTGCCTAAATCTTAACATTGGTTTATATATGGTTATTCTTAACATTGGTTTATATATGGTTATTATGCAGTTACATGTAAGCATAAAAACAGATGATATAGCTAGAAGGAGTATTGTAGACCCAGTTGTTCATAAAGAATGCTCAGATGAATCATTAATGAAAATGATGGAGATATGTGTAAGGTGTCTATCTAGTGAACCAAATGATAGACCTTCTGTGGAAGATATTATTTGGAATTTGCAGTTTGCAGCACAAGTTCAGAATACATGGAAAAGAGAGTCAAGTGATCATAGAGAATCGCCTATATCATCCTCAAGGGAGACATAACATAAAGGTTACTATGAAATTCTCAGGAACTAATATGGTCTGTGCTACTATGTACAAAAAGTTTAATTCTATACAGATTTGTATGAGCATATGATTTAATCATATCAAACCAAGCCAATATGATGAAGGTTGATTGAGATTGGCTCTATTGGGTTAGACTGGCATCAAACTTGTTTTAGAAAAAAAAAAGAAAACAGGAAAAGAAAAATTATTATTAGTTAATATGACACTAATAATTATTGTACAACTGTTTTTGAGTGTATTTAAATTTTGTCTTTTGAAGTTTCAAAGTCAAATTCTTAGACGTCTCATTGACTCAATTTTCAAAACTTGTTTAAAAGTTCTAAAAAGTATAAAAATGGAATTTAATGTCAATTAATCAGACCAAGAGGATAGAAAGAGGATGCATGGGTGAGGGTGGAAGGGGTGGAACAGGGTGACAATCGATTTTTAATCATTTTGAATGTCATTTTAAGTCTAAACAGGTGGTTTGACTAGGAATTGAAAAATTGCAATTTCAGGCTTTAGACAATAGGGAAGCCTCAAAATTGATAAAAAAGGTTGTGTGGGCTTGTGACAGCCGTAAAAGCTCTAGACCAGAGGAGATTAATTTTGGTTTTTTGAAAGAATTTTGGAAGGATTTTAAAGTGGATTTTATGAGGTTCCTTAGTGAGTTCCATGTGAATGGGGGATCAAAGGATCAAACAACACATTTATTGTGTTAATTTTGAAGAAGATAATCCAAATATTTGATTGATTTTCGACCTATATCTCTAGTTGGTTGCATGTATAAGGTTTCAGTCGAAAGTTGTTGCAAATAGATTCAAGGTGGTCATAGATAAGATTATTTTATAAACTCAACTAGCTCTTACTAAAGGAAGACAAATTTCGGATGATATTCTTATAGCCAATGAAATTGTTGATGATGTTAAGAGGAATAAAAAGAATCTTATATTGTTTAAGGTTGATTATGATTTAGTGGAATTGGATTATCTAGAGGTGGTGATGCGAAAATGAATTTCCCTATAAAATGGAGGAGGTTGATGATTGAATGCATTGGCTCAGCATCATTGATCATAGCACTTGGGCACATGTTTCTAGCTTTTTAATTTGGTATTTTAAAAACTCTTTATAGTTTAGAATAATTTTTTAACTTGTTTCTAAACTTTGGGTCGAAATTGAATTATAATTTTATTATTTGCATTTTGACCCATGCTCGCTTTGTAGACCATAACTTGAGCTCTAGATATCGGATTGATGCATGCGAGCAAGCGTTGGAAAGCTAAATATCAGAGCTACAACTTTTGTGTTGAAATAAAAGCCCAATTCCGAACTTTACTGGGCCTAAATTGTAGATTTCGTAATCTGGACTTTTGTAATAATTTTTAGCGGACCACTTGTTTTTAAAGCCCAAAATCGAATACTATATATTGGGAGTTTCTTTCCTTTCTTAGACATGCTGTTTTCGGATTGAGAAATATATATAAAAACAGATTTCTTTATTTTATGGAAGGCTAAATTTCTTAGATTGTTTCATTGTTTCGAAGTTTCATCAACACCTTGAGATTTAGGTTATAATGTTAATTTCGCGTTATGATTCTATTTCTCTTTATTCGATTTTATTGTTATTCTGATTGCTTAATTCGAATTTCAATAAGATTGATTAGGTTCATTTAACAGAATTCAGTTTCGGTTTCTATATTAATTGAATTATAATTTTGCGACGCTTGATTGTTAATTGTAATATATCGATGATTGTGATGCTTAATCCAGTCAAAGAAACCGAATTCACAAAGGGTTGTTGATTACGCTTGTTTGATCAATTCTATAGTCAAATAGGAATAGAATCACAAATTAGAAATTAAACTCGTTGATAGAATCTGTGATAGGTCTGAAACTCGAATCAGTGGATTAATCGTTTTGCTCATCTGTTTAAACAAAAATCTAAAAAAAAAACCCTTTCTAATTTCAACTTTCAATTTGGTTAATATTATTATATCAGAAGTCTTTGCGAAACGACTCGAGTTATTACCTTTATCTACATTTTATTACTTGTATTTGACCCGTGTACGACAAGAGATCAAATTGGCGTTGTTGCCGGGGAATCTCTAATAACAATATTAACCACTAACCATCTTAACAATTTTTTTTTCTTGTGTTGTTGCTCTACAGGTCGGATAGGCTTGTTGCTAGCTCGTAGGCACGTTGCTAGTAAAAAAAAAACGGTTTTCAGGCGATTGCCTCGGATTGCTCCGAAATTTCGCCAGAAAATCCTAAAAAAATCAAGGAACAGTACTCCCTTATAAGGCTTTTAGGGATTGACACTCAAATTCCCAAATTCCTTCATCTAGACCACTTTTTTAATTTTTTGAATTTTTCATATTCTCAAAAAATTCCAAAAAAAGTTTGCGTTATCATTATTTGATTTTTAGAAATTTTTGGTGGTATTTTTAAATTTTTTGGATTTTATGTGATAGTATTTTCCATTTTTCACTTCAATTTTAGCAATAGGGACATTGTTGGAATTTTTAGAATTGTAGTTTTACATTGCATTGTTATATTCTCATGATGCATGACTAGAGCTAGTTCTGTGAATCTGCACTCCCTTGACCCTGAAATAAATAGGACCTTTCATTTACGTCGTAGACTTAATAGAGCTGTTGCTAGTGCTAACGAGTCAGATAGTGATAGTGAAAGTGACATTTTGCTACACAATATGGCTGATATGAATAATAGAACCTTAAGACAACTTGTTGCACCTGATGTCACTTATAATGCATTGTGTATTGAATATCCTGAAGTTACTGTATCATTTGAACTTAAATCTGGTTTAATACACTTGCTTCCAAAGTTTAATGGTCTTGCAGGTGAGGATCCCCACAAACACTTGAAGGAGTTCCATGTTGTGTGTTCTACTATGAAGCCTCAAGGAGTCACATAAGACCATATCAAGCTGAGAGCCTTCCCATTCTCACTTCAAGATGCTGCCAAGGATTGGTTATACTACCTTCAGTCAGGTTCTGTTACAAGTTGGAATGATTTAAAGAAGTTGTTTCTAGAAAAATTCTTCCCTGCCTCAAGAGCTGCTTCAATCAGAAAAGAAATATGTGGTATTAGGCAGATTGACAGGGAATCATTACATGAGTATTGGGAGAGATTCAAGAAATTAGTGTCTAGTTGTCCTTATCACCAGATTTCTGAACAATTGCTCATCTAGTATTTTTATGAAAGCTTGCTACCTATGGATAGAACCATTTTGGATGCTGCTAGTGGGGGAGCACTTGTCGATAAGACCCTAGAAGCGGTAAAAGCTTTGATTGAGAACATGTCCATTAATTCCCAACAGTTTACAACTAGAAGCAATTCAGCAGTGTTGACAAGGGGAGTGAATGAAATTCAAGCTTCTTCCCACAAGAATCTAGAAAGCAGACTTGATGAGCTTACGTCTTTAGTTAAAAAATTGGCAGTAGGTAAAGCCCAAGCAGTGGTCTGTGGTATTTTCACTTCTCTATAACATTCTACAGATTCATGTCCTACATTGCAAGACGATCCAATTGCTTATGCTCCTCA
Source organism: Cicer yamashitae (assembly GCA_037974755.1). NCBI lineage: Eukaryota > Viridiplantae > Streptophyta > Magnoliopsida > Fabales > Fabaceae > Cicer > Cicer yamashitae. The sequence continues at coordinate 40,807,081 of JBBPBQ010000002.1, forward strand.
AGCATATGCAGCAAACATATACACTCCTCAAGCCAACTATGATTTGTCGTCTAACAGGTACAATCCTGGTTGGAGAAACCATCCCAACCTGAGATGGGGGAATTCTTCTGCACAACAGCAACAACAACCTAGGCAGCAAAACAGTTTGCATCAGCAGAACATTCCACATTAGCAGCAAAACAATACACCTTCACTAGAGGACCTTGTCAAACAAATGGCTGTCCAAAATCTCCAATTTCAACAAAGAACATATTCCACAATTCAAAATTTGGAGACAAAGATTGGTTAGTTGGCCACTTCAATTAATCAGATGCAGACTTAGGGATCAAACCAACTACCTGCCCAGTCAGTAGTAAATCCAAATGCCCCTAATGCCAGTGCAATTACATTGAGGTCTGGGAAAGCTGTTGAATTACCAAAGGTACCTGAAACTGCTATGAAAAATAACAAGGTTGCTGAGGACATTTTGATACCTGAAACTGTTGATGTTGAGCAAAATATACCACTTCCTTTTCCTCAAAGGGTAGTGAAGACTAAGAAAATGGACGAGCCAAATAGGGATAGGGAGATCTTGGATACATTTAGGAAGGTAGAAGTGAACATTCCCCTCCTTGAAGCAATTAAACAGATCCCAAGATATGCCAAATTTCTAAAAGAGTTGTGCACACACAAGAGAAGGTTAAAAGGTAATGAAAGGGTAAACATGGGGCGAAATGTTTCAGCCGTCATTCAGCCCATGCCTCAGATAATGCAAAGATCCAGGAACTTTTTCCATTCCATGTACCATAGGCAATAGTCAATTTGAAAATGCCATGTTGGATTTAGGAGCTACCATTAATGTTATGCCTACATCTATTTTTAACTCTCTTGCTCTTTGACCTTTACAGAGTACAGGTGTTACCATTCAATTGGCGAACAGAAGCAATGCTCGCTCTGCTGGACTTGTGGAGGATGTACAAGTGTTACATTCTGGACATGGAGGGAGAGAATAAGTCCAACAGGGCGCCTATCATCTTAGGCAGACCATTCTTGAAAACTGCTAAAACAAAAATTGACGTTCATTCTGGAACTTTATCCATGGAATTTTGTGATAGCATTGTAAAATTTAACATCTTTGATGCTATAAAACACCCCATGGAAGAGCATTCTATTTTTCAAATTGAATTACTTGCTGATTTGGTTGATGAAACTTAGCCCGATATGTTTGTTGCTGATTTTCCTTCATTGTCTGATTTGAATGATACTTATACTTATAAATTTTGCATAGATACTCAGTTGTGCTATGTGTGTGCTTAGATCGAAGTTGCTTTGCAGGTTGATCATTGTGCTGATGATGATATTTCTACTAACATAATTGATTTTGCAGACTTAGCTTCAGCCACTGGTGTTGTACCCTCCATTGAGCAGCCACCGACTATAGAGCTTAAACCACTTCCTGAAAATTTGAAATATGCATATTTAGAAGGAAGTGGCAAGTTACTTGTGATTATTTCAGCCAAACTTGAAGATGAACAGGAAGAGAAGTTGTTGCAGATTTTGAGATAACACAGGAAGGCAATCGGATGGACCTTGGCTGATATTCCTGGTATTAGCCCATCCATGTGTATGTATAGGATACTACTGGAGAATGGGGTAAAATCAGTTAGGAAGCCCCAAAGGCGACTTAACCCATTAATTTTGGATGTTTTAAAAAAAGAAGTGACCAAGCTCTTACATCAATCTTAGAAATCACATGTCCCAAAACTATGCCATTCGTAGAGATCACATGTCCCAAAATTATGCCTCTCAAAACTATGAGGCTAGATTCATACTTCATTTTTGTCATTTTTTACTCTTCATTTTTGTCATGCCTCTCAAGCTGGGGGACATTTTAGTCCTCAGCGGACAACAAGAAAAGTCTTAGACTCAGGTTTCTTTTGGCCCACTGATGACTCTTCATCATATGCATAGTTTTCATTGTTTTTAGTCTTATTTATCTTTTATTCATTAGTTAATTTAAAGAGTTATTTGATATATTTTGTTGATTTTAGGTCTTTGATTTAATGACATGTTTATGTTCTTATTTCCTTGATTAAGTAGATATTTTTCGTAGTTTTGCGTTGTTTCTTTGTTTTAGTGCAGTGCTAAATTTTAGTGAGAAATCAACATGACCTATATGGAGTATTTCAGCCATATTTGGAGCTGTAGATGTCCAATTGGAGTCCAACCAAGTGCAAAGGAAAGCTAAGATCCATTGCTACAACTTTCATGAAGACATCAAAACCAAATTCGAACTCAAAATATGAGAAAAATGCACTAAACGCCAGACAGAAGATGACGTGCGCATGAAGCGCATTTCGCGCTAATGCCACTATCGTTGCGCGCTTGAAGCGCGCGATGCACAGAAGAACATATTAAAGCTCGTTTTCTGACTTTTGAGGTATCTTTTTGGCTATTGGGAAGTGGGGAGACTTGTGCCCTAGCAGAGAAACTCAAAGACAGCTGTTACTAACCTTCATTGGAGCAGTTTTATCAAGAATCATTCATGAATCCTTCTTCTAATTCTTCTTTAATCCCTGTCTTTTGTATCTCTGTCATGAGTAACTAAACCCTATATGTTAGGGATGAGTGTAACAAGATGAAACCCTTATTTTTCTGATTTGATTTCTAGTTATATGAATGAGTTTATTGAATTATTTTTCTCATCTCTGTGCTTAATGCTTTTTATTGCTTGATCAACATTAAAATGTTCTACGATTCGTATTTTGAAACGGAAGTGGACTTTACGAATGCTTGAGATGAGAAATTCATGAATTTGTAGTCTAGGGATAGATACAGGTCATGAAACCAATTAAATTAGTTGCAAAGGCAATAGTTTAACAAGAGAGTTCCTGTACAGTAAGGCTTAATTCTAATCTTAAATCCACTAAGGAATTAGGGGTTACTTTGGAATTAAAGGTTTTGTCACTAAGACATTAGGGCAAGAATAATAAAGAGAATTTGGTAATAATTCAATAAAGGAATTCAGTAACTAGGATCAAATTAGACACCAAGGTTGGATTCGAAGTGAAACTCATCGCTGACATTTTTCTCATTATAAAGGATCAATTTTATTACTGTTGTTCAATTTTAGTAATTAAATATAATTCGATAGTAAAATGCAATCCTTGAGTTCGACACTCGGTACTACCGTTTTATTATTACTTGCAACGATTCAGTACGCTTGCTGAAACGCTATCAAGTTTTTGGCGCCGTTGCCGGGGATTGTCATATCACTATTGAGTATAATTTATTCACTTAATTGAAACTTTTTGCTTTGGAATAAAATTTTTGTTTTTATTTTAATTATTTATTTTTCTTTATTTTAAAACCGTTTATTACTCACAATTTGTCTAACCTTGTATGCGAGGCCAGTCCTCAGCTGAACTTCTCTTTGATCCAGAAATCGAAAAAACTGCGAAAGCAAATCGAAAGGCGGTTCAAGAAAAGAGAAAAAGGGAAAGACAATTAGTAGTGGAAGAAGAGGATTTGGGGGATTTTTTCATTTTGGCGGAAATGGCCGATCCACCACCACCTGAACGTACCCTCGGTGAGTAAATCGAAATAGAAATCGTGCTCGATTGGCTATCCGTAACATACCGATTATAGTTAACAAGTTTGAAGTGAGCCCCGCTCTATTCCGAGAGTTGAAGGAGATTCATTTTTCCGGTTAACAGAACGAAGACGCCAATAGACACCTCACAAACTTCTTTTAATTATGTGAAACAGTGAAAGTTGATGGTTGTTCTGAAGAAGGCAAGAGATTGAGATTATTTCCATTGTCATTGAAAGATGATGCTAAGGAGTGGCTTAACTCCTTTCCTGCCAGTAGCATCACCACGTGGGATGACCTTGAAGATAAGTTCTTAGAATAATACTTTCCCCAGCTGTGTTCGTTAGAAAGAGGCAAGAGATTTCCAGTTACAAACAGAAAGAGGGAGAATCTCTTTGTGACACTTACAGGAGGTTCAAGAGTTCACTAGCAGGATCCCCCAATCATGCTTATGACGACACTGCTCAGATGCAAATATTCTGTAATGGTTTGAGACCTAGCACTAGAATTATGTTGGATGCTACAGCAGGTGGTTCTTTGAATTACAAGACCGCATTAGAAGCACGCAAAATTATTGAGATCATGGCATCAAATTAACAAATGATGTTGTATGACAGATGTGGTGGGTCAACAAGTGATATATTGGAATTGAATGTTATGGATGTTGGGTTGGCTCTAGGCACGTTGCTCTCAAAACATATAGAAGATGTTATCGCCGTTGAGATAAAGAAGGGGATGGCAGCTCTAAATATACAACCCCAAGTGGCCCCTGTCAAATTATTGAAACATACGGATTGTAACTTTTGTGGGGGAGCACATAAAAATGGAGTTGTGAAGCACTGGATGAAAATGATATAGAAGAACTAGAAGAGGTGAATTTTGTGGGTAATAATGGGAAGCAGAACAATCCCTACTCTAGTACGTACAACCCTGGTTGCAGAAAGCATCCAAATTTTTCTTGGAGAGATCAACAGGGTGGATTTCAGGGTCAACAAGGAGCTCAAGCAAATCAAGCTCCACCTCAAAAAGCTGCTTGGGAGAGCACTATTGAGAAGTTAGTAGCAAGCACAAGTTCTTTCATTGAAGAGTCAAGAGCCATCCAGAAAAATCACTCAGCATCAATAAAGAATCTGGAGACCCAAGTGGGTCAACTTGCTCAACAAATGGCACAAAGAGTGCCTGGAAATTTGCCTAGTGACACAATTCCGAATTCGCGAAATAATGTCAATGCCGTGACAACAAGGAGTGGCAAGGTAAGTGAACAAGTACCTCCTAAAGCCAAACAGAGTGGAAGTACTTCAACTTCAACCCACTCAGAGGAAATGGTCACCCCGACATCAGTTGAGGAGCACATCGCTCTTGAAAAGGAGGAAGAAACTGCCAAAACCTGAAATTCGACTTCCGTTTCCTCAAAGATTAAAAAAGGAAGAAACTGAAAAATAATTTGGTAAGTTTCTTGATGTTTTTAAAAAATTGCAAATTAACATTCCTTTTGCAAAAGCACTAGAGCAGATGTCGACATACGCCAAGTTCATGAAGGAGATTCTTTCAAAGAAAAGAAAAATCGGTGGTGAAACAGTGATGCTTACCGAAGAGTGTAGTGCTATCCTACAGAGGAAGCTGCCACCTAAGCTCAAGGATCCCAGGAGCTTCTCTATTCCTTGCGCTATTGGGGATAGAACTTTTGGGAAAGCCCTGTGTGATCTTGGGGCTAGTGTGAGTCTTATGCCCCTTTCCATATACAAAAGGTTAGGCATTGGAAGAGTCAAAGACACACAACTGATGTTACAGTTTGCGGATCGTTCAATGAAACACTCATATAAGGTGGTGGAAGATGTGTTGGTCAAAGTAGGTAAGTTCATTTTTCCAGTGGATTTTGTGGTACTAGACATGGAGGAAGACAATGATATCCCCTTGATCTTGGGGAGACCATTCTTAGCAACAGGGAGAGCTATGATTGATGTGGCGGATGGCGCCTTAACCTTTAAGGTAAATGAGGAAACAGTTACATTCAATATTCTAAAAGCCATAGAGAATTCAAACGAAAGAGAAGGGTGCAACCGAATTGAGATTTTCAATTCGATAGTCGATGAAGAATTTGAACATCAAGGACCCATTCTGCCGTTAGAAAGAGTGTTGTGCTTACCCCAAGATGTTGTTAAAGATAGTGAAGATCCAAGAGTGAATGATATTTTAGCCATGTTAGAAGCATCACCATCTCACTCCCCTCGCTTCCATACTAGATGGGAGGAGTTGAAAGGGAATGAAGACGAGTATGTACAGAAAAAGAAAGAGATGTCATTGGTTGAGCTCAAGCAATTAATTGCCACCTCACTTGAAATATGTATTCCTTGGTGAGAAGGATGATGTGTTCTTTCTGTCATATATGCCACCTTGACAATGGTTGAGGCGTCAAGCTAATGACCATAAAGAAGCGCGTCGTGGGAGACAATCCATAGGTAGAGGTAACTTTTATTTTTGCAATCTTATTTTCGTTATTTGAATTTGTTTCTTTTTTATTGTGTGTTAACGTGCACTATGATGAAGAATTTTTAACAACTTGAAGTTGATCTTAAGCTTTTGTTTGGATTTTGAAAATTAAATTATATTTCTTGGCTCACTAATGCATACATTGTTGATTACTTTGTGGTTGTAGAAGTCTAACTTGCCATCAATTTTTCAAAAAAAAAAAAATTAAACTTTTCAGTGACATGTTTGGCATTATTTTGACAGTTCATACTCTCTCTTATTATCCTAGTTGTGACCTTTTGGGCCTAAACACTTTAATTCTTTGTTGTGTAATTATCTAAACATGTGTTATCCCTTCAGAACTTGCACTAATTCTGACTTGCATCACTTGTGATTTATGCATACACTGAGGCAATTTTGTTTGGTCGTTTGAGTCTTTCTAACTACTCTATGCAAATTTTATCCTTTGCTAGTCCCTTTGAGCCTTGCCCTTTTATTTCGGTTACTAGCCACATTACAAGCCAAAGACCTGACTTTAATTAAATCACATTACTTGGATTTAGGTAGGAAAAAAAAAATTCTCGTCTTGGTAAAGTTCTAAGTTTGGGGTTGCTCATGGGATAGCAACCTTTTAAGTTTGGGGTGGTAGTTCTCAAAAAATAAAAAATAAAATAAAAAAAAAAAATCAGTTTGTGTACTTTGATAAATAACATCTTGGTTCTTTTGTCAATGTTCGAGAATCTCCACATTGAAAATGTGAAGAAAAAAAAGTGGTAGAATAATTTAAAAATGTGTCCCTAACTCCAAGTAGTAAAACCTACCCTTACCTAAGCCCTATTACAACCTGAAAGTCCTCCAAAAGTGTATGTGTTTGTTGCATTGTGTTTGCTAACTAGAATTTTTTCAAGCCTTTGGTAGCATGATACATGTTCTATAATTTGAGTGATAAATTCAAAACCCTTCTAAACACTTGAGAGAAATTTTGGTGAGATTGTGTGAAGAGAGAGTTGAACTTGATGAATGAATGCTAAAGTGTACAAATTGTGTTGTTTTTTTTTTTTTTGTAACCATGGAGCATGATGAATGTTTTGTAGTAGCTAAGACTTTGAGAATTGAGTTTGATTTTATTTGAGAATTGAGTTTAAGTTTGATTTTAACTGTATCAAATTTGAAATTAATTGTTGCTTGGGGACAAGCAATAGATTAAGTTTAGGGTTGCACTTTGTTTAAAGATGTTTTTTGAGACTTACAAAACTTGTGAACAGTGTCAAATAGCAGGAACAACAATCACTCGTAGGAGTGAGATGCCTTAACAACCTATGCTTTTCTGTGAAGTATTTGATGTGTAGGGCATTGATTTTATGGCCCCTTTTCCTGTATCTTTTGGTTTTGTCTACATTTTACTTGCTCTTGATTATGTTTCGAAGTGGGTGGAAGCAATACCCACTAGGACTAACGATTCTAAAGTTGTTGCAAGTTTTATCAAATCAAATATTTTTTGCAAGTTTGGAATATTCTGGGCCATCATAAGTGATCAAGGCACTCATTTTTGCAACCGCACCATGGACGCTTTGCTTCGGAAGTATGGGGTTGTGCACAGAGTTTCTACACCTTATCATCCCCAGACTAATGGGCAAGCTGAAATCTCAAACAAGGAAATCAAACAGATCTTAGAAAAGATGGTGCAGCCAAACAGGTAGGACTAGAGTCGTCGGCTAGAAGATTTGTAGAGAAAGCTTCAATTGCAGCAACTTGAAGAGCTTAGACTAGAAGCTTATGAGAACTCCCGGATCTATAAAGAGAAAACTAAGTATTATCATGATAAGATGATTTCTAGGAAGGAACTTTCCATTGGCCAAAAACTTTTACTGTTCAACTCCGGCCTTAAAATTATGGCGGGGAAACTTCGATCCAAGTGGATTGGCCTTTTTGTTGTTACTAACACTTTTCCTCATGGTGCAGTGGAAATAAAAAGTGAAAACACCGACAAAGTGTTCAAAGTAAAGCCATCTTTCTAGGATACTCCACTAATTATAAAGGTTATAAAATCTATAATGTAAGAACAAAAGTAGTGGAAGTAAGTATGCATCTGTTCTTTAATGAATTTGATGATCTTGACATACAAAAGATTGATGATGAGGAAGAAGATCAATCTCAACAACAAGAACAGTAGCACCAAATCATTCTTCAGAAAAACAAGATTGGTCATCAATCTCCAGTTCTAACACCTCCACGAAGTTGAAGAATTGTAGGGGATCATCCACAAGATCAAATCATTGGAAATACTTCTAATGACATTAGAACAAGAATGTCCTTCAAAGATGACAACAACAGCATGACAATGATCTCTCAAATGGAACTAAAGTATATCAAATAAGCCATAGTTGATACCTTATGGGTTGAAGCAATGCAAGAAGAACTTCTTCAATTTGAGAAAAACCAAGTCTGGACTCTTGTCCCAAATCCTCAAATTATCATTGATACAAGATGGGTATTCATAAACAAATTGGATGAAGAAGGTAAAGTATGATGAAACATTTGCTTCAGTTGCAAGGTTATAAGCAATAAGAATTCTTCTTGCATATGCATCTCATAATCTTATTAAACTTTTTCAAATGCATGTTAAAAGTACTTTTTCAAATGGGTGTTAAAAGTTATTTTTAAGAGGTTTATGTTCATCAACCTCCTCGTTTTAAAGATAAAATGAAACCAAATCATGTTTTTAAACTCACCAAATCTTCATATGGACATAAGCAAGCTCCTAGAGCTTGGTATGAAAGGTTGAGTTCTTTCTTGATCAAAAATGGTTTTTCTTGAGGAAAGATTGATACTACACTTTTAAGAAAGATTAATAAATCTGGTTTATAAATAGTTAAAGTGTATGTTGATGATATTATCTTTGGTTCCACAAACAAAAAAACGTGTGAAGATTTTTCAAATCTCATGCAAAGTGAATTTGAAATGACCATGATAGGAGAATTAAGATTTTTTCTTGGCTTACAAATCAAACAATATGAAAATGGAATTTTTATTTGTCAAGAAAAATGTTTCAAAGATCTTTTCAAAAAATACAAAATGAATGAAGTCAAATTAATGGCAACTCCCATGCATCCATCTTCAAATTTGGACAAAGATGAAAAAGGCAAAACCATTTATAATTGGTTCTTTATTATATCTAACTGCCAACAGACCATGTATGGTTTTGCAGTTGGCTTATGTGTTAGATTTCAATCTTCACCTAGAGAATATCATCTAATTGCAGTAAAAAAAAATATTTTTAGATATCTTGTTGGTAATACTAATCTTGGCATTTGTTATAGCAAAGGTTCACATTTTGATCTTGTAGCTTAACGTGATGTTGATTATGCTGGGGTCAAAATTGAAAGAAAAAGCATAAGTGGTGCATGTCGATTTCTTGGAGAAGCTCTCATAAGTTGGTCATACATAAAGCAAAATGCAATTGCACTGTCAACAACTAAAGTTTAATATGTCTAAACTGTAAAATGTAGTTCTCAAGATCATTGGATTAGAAATCAACTTGATGACTTTTCTGTAAATTATTCAATTGTTCCGACTTATTGTGATAATACAAGTGCAATTAATTTGTTGAAAAATCACATTCAACATTAAAGATCAAAACATATTGAAATAAAACACCATTTCATTAGGATCGTGTTAACAAGAAAGATGTTGAATAAATTTTGGTTGACACTGAAAATCAATTTACTGACATCTTTACTAAACCCTTGGTGGAAGATCGTTTTGATTTCATTAAAGAAAAATAAAAAATCCAAGTAATTGTTAACGAAAAATCTAACCAGAATGTTATGGTCCCAAACAAGAACATTCTCCATCTGAATCCAAGCAATTGTTGACATTTTTGTTGTTATTATCAAAAATCTTCACCCAACAATTAAAGCTAAACTTTTTTTTTCCCATTTTTCAAGTAAATGTAACGGCTATTTTAGCCAGGAATATTATCATCCCTACATTTCATCTTTTCCAAAACATGTCATTCATTTCAATTTTATCTCTCATTGTACTTCTCTCTTTCTCTCCTCGTATTATCCCTCTCTTTTTCATTTTCAAAAATTTGATAACTTCCTTTTTTCCTCAACAAACTTCTTACTCATTTCATTCTAAAATTCTTCACTCATTCAAACCAACTCTCCACCATGGCAAGAACCAAAGGACCCACAAATAAATAATCTACCAAACTTCCACCAAGATCTTCGTCTCCTCCTCTTTGACCCATACCACCAGGATCATCATCATTTGATCGAACCTTCGCCAACAATCTCTCTAACTCTCCTAAAAAACTTCAACTCATGTTGCAATTGTTCCTCTCACCATTGTTCTTGCACCCCTTTATCAATGCAACATTTCAAACCTAAACCAAGCACCACCATGGTTCATCAAAAAACCAAAAAAAATTAAAATCAGATAATCCTACTTGCCGAAGAAGATCAATGAGAATCATGGTCGGCATCCGTACATCAAAAAAATCAAAGAGTGTTGACACCACCATTCTTACAATTTCATATAACTCTGTTAACGACACCTCAACACCAAAATGGTTAGAACCATTTCCATCTCCTTCATTTCAAACAAACAACTCTAAACCTTCTTCAAAAACATTTGAACCACTTTCAACCACCACTAAAACTTTACCAACAAATCCATCTCCTCCACCTTCAGAACCACAAATAGAACCACCATTTGCACCGTCTAAACCACCACATTTTGAACTTCATCTTGAAATCACTGAATCTATTCCAACTCACTCCAAACTGTCACCAACAAAAACCACCAAACAACCAAAACCTAAAAAGACCATTTCTTCAAAACACAAAATTGCTTCCAAAAAATCTCCACAAAAATATATCCCCAAAGCATCCTCAAAAACTACCTCTAAATCTCCACAAAAAATTCACACACGCTCTAGTAAGGGAAAATCCCTAAAATCAGAACATTCTCCACCACTAAAGTCTAACCAACAATGTTCTCCTAATCTAAACAAAGGCAAAAACAAAAACAAAAAACCACCCAAATTTTCTTCCTCCAAAAACCCAAAGAAACTCACTCCATCCCTCATCTTCTTTGAGTTTGAATATTCCTTCAATGAGAAATGGGCTAAAACACCATTGGGATTGGAAGACTTTTTGTTTTTGACAAACTCCAACTTGAAAAGGTTTTCATCAAACATTATACTGATGCTCTTGGCTGGACAAACTTCCTCCAAATCCTTGAGAAATATTACCCCAAGGTCATTCGAGCCTTCTATTTTGCTGCCACCACTTACCCTGACAAATCACTCACATTATCTTAACTAAAAGGTACTGAAATTTGCTTGACACTTGATTTACTTGCAAAAATTCTGGAGCTTCCAACTGAAGGTGCTACCATCTTTGGGAAAGACTGGTATGAGGCCATTGACCTATAAAAGGATGAGGTATTCAATGAACTCTTCATTTTTGGGTCTACCTCTTTTTGTATCTACTAATTTAAAACCTCTTCCCAAAACCTTCAATAACATCAGTCAGTATTGCATCATCCGTCATTGTGGAAGCCATGAATGTGTCTCTAAAAATGATGTTATGCCCATTCATCATCTTCTCCATCGTAAGAGGTTAAAACTGCCTTTTGTGATCATTCAATACATGATTACCTTAACGATGCACGATTACCGAAAACTCACGGCTCCCTATGGAATGATGCTCACCAAAATTTTCAAACACTTCAAGAGGCCTTTGGAAGGAGAAGGACATGTTTTCCAAATTTCAAAGTTTGCTCCATAAAATAATGTACACATGAAAAAGGAGCCATCATTCTCTCTTGTTGTGAATACCACTTTTTCCTCGCCTTCACTCCAATTCTCTCACTATATTTGTGGATCGTCTTACTTATTTATTGTTGATTAATCAATCTCAAAAAATATTTGAGAAGCTTTTAAACCCCAAATACTTTTATCATACACATCATTTAGTAACAAAAGTTTATCTCTTAAGTTAGATTGAGTGTGTTGTAAAAATCCTTTCTTGTTTGAAAGATACTTTTAAAAATCCTTTATGGACTAAAAGGTGACTATAGAAATTCCCTTCAAAGTTGGGAGGTGAATGTTTTAATTGATCAAAGCATGATCAAGAAAAATAGCGCAAGGAAAAAGAAAGTTATGCTATTGAGCATATTATGGAAAATCTCATAGTTGGTGAGGACTAGACGTAGCCCACTTTGGGTGAACTAGGATGCGTCTTTGTGTGATCTTCTTATCCGTTTTCTATATTTATCTTGTTCTTACTAATCACATTTCACTTATTTCTAAACTAAACTGTTTTATTTAAACTAACACATCCAAAACGTTCTGAAGATTAACTTATTTCAACCAAGATTGTTCTTGGGTTAATTAAAATTAAGTGCAGAAATTAAAAAGGGATCATAATTCAAACCCCCCATTTCTTGTGAATGATATTGCTACTTAAATTTTTTTGTCATCTCATGTTGACTAGGATTACTCAAACGCATGTTCCATAGTTTAGATTGCATCATCATTAGACTCAACTAATGCAACATCACCTTACAACCCAACAATTTGTAGATGTTACCTGCAGTCCTATTTGCTCTCATCACTATTAATGCACCCTTGTTGACCTTCAGAATATCCCTACATCCACCAGGCCTATACAATAAACCATTTGCTTGCAGAATACCTAGGGTGATCAAATTATTTCCAATTCTGGAATATATTTAATATAATTCAATGTTCGCACGCTACCATCATCCATAGAAATTTTAATTTGTCTCATTCAAGTGATAGCACGTGCTTTATCATTACCCAAATAAACCAAACCAAAACTTCATGGCCTGAATGTGGTAAACCACTCCCTATGTGGAGTCATGTGGTAAGAACAACCAGAGTCAAGAATCCACGTTTTTATGCACTTGCTAGATGAAACACAAAGAATATCTCTTTCACTGCCAAAGTAATTAGTTTGATCCACATTCGTAGAATTGGATGCACCATGTTGTTTGTTTGGATATTCCCTTCTCCAATGCCTAATATGTTTGCAACTGAAGTACTTTGTTGTTTTTCTATCTTAGAATTTAGACCTCTTCTTCCTAGAACCTACTATATATTAGTTCCTCCCATAGTCTTGACCTCTCGCTACATTTAGACCTTCACCTGAAGATCCTTCCTCTGCATTTTTTCTCCTTTTAGAATGAGACTAAAGTGCAGTAGTAATATTGTCCAGCTCAATAGTGTTTTTCTCTTATGTAAGAGTTGTCACTAGGTGATCGAATGAATGTATTATTTGGTTTTGAAGGTATTAACATGTTGCTGTAAATTAGATCCTTCTTGCATCTTCAACCTGTACAATCGTTGCTTCGTGAATAGTTTGTTCAAGAGCATTGTGCACAGATACTGACATTCCAATTTCTCCAAGACCTTATGTGGAGATGTAAGGTCTAGGATATGATACATCACTTCATATGATGCACACAGACGAATCATGCTTGCAGCCTTATCCTTCATCTCCATTCAATCGACTTTTGCCATGTATGTCGATTTCTGCTCACGCACCGCCTTTTGAAGACCTTGTTGTGCCAACAGATCCTTAACCCTTATTTGCCATAATGCAAAGTTTCCCAATCCGTCAAACCTTGCCACTTCGAATTTTGCATCAGAGTTACTCGTCATCTAAAATTAATTGTTAGAGCAACAACACAATCTTAAAAGAATAGAGAGAACGAAATCACAAACAAGACCACAAGTCGTTTTGGTAACGAAGTTCACTCAATAATGCCTACGTCTTCGACTATAAAGCAATTGTAGTTCTTTTATTAGATGAACGAATAAGGATTTAAAGAGTTAAAGTTGTGCTTAAATATTAATAATAAGGTTCATAGTACAACAATACCCATGAACCCACACCCTCAGTCATCCTCTACAACAAACAGTTGGGTTAAACCGTTCATACTACCTATGAGTCATACTCAACAATAAGAGAATTGAAACACAAGAGGATCCAAACTTAATGACAAGGGTTAAGAAAACAAAGAATGAAAATGACTTGTTATAAAGGTGCACATAGGTTGAGTCAATTTTAACCAAATTCATTATCTCGTCCGATCAAATTTAACACTTGAACTAACATAAAACAATTATAAGTTCCTCGCATAATAGTCATATACTAACTTTACAAAAATAAAATATTTTGAATTTTTTTTTTCAAGTGGTCTAATTCGCAAGTTTGCACATTAATTTGATATCATAAATCTACTCCGGAACCAAATTACCTCAAGTTTGGACAACGAATCAAACTACAAAAAAGAATCAAACCAATTTAAAAATAAAAAATAAAAAAATTTGAAACAAATATTAGGAATTGAGTTGGGTCATGAACTCAAGATCTGGAATCTCTAAACACCCCTAATTTGTTATTAGACATACAAGAAATTGTGTAGTGGTTTGTAACATATTTTCATTTTAATTTTATCACATCATAATATCATTTCTTAAAATCTATTTATACTAAAACAATATGATTAGATACATGTACAAAATATATTTGGCTGAATATGATATGCCTCTACTATAGAAAATAAATATCATTCCAGATCTGTAAAACCATGAATTCGGATTCCTAGCTGTCAAGGATTTCGTATTCACGTAATCGGGGAATTTAGTGATTTGATCCAGATCGAATGGTTAAAAAAATTAATTTTAACTTTAATTATTTAATTTCATAATTTAAAATACTAAACTTGAATTAGGATTATCAAATTTTGATCAAACGGTAAACTGGTAAACTCATGTTCCGACTACATAAATACATAGAATTGCTAGTTTTAGGAAAGTCAAATACGTAAAACCATGGTTGACACAATTCCTTAGATGAACATAATTGTGGCTAATTGAAAATTCATGCACACTAAAATCCCTTAGTAAGGAAATAAGTTGTGGTAAATAAAATTTGATAGTTTTTTAAGTATCGTGAGTTTGCACTTAGACGTTAGATTTTTTACCGCAACTCCACAGTGCAATGACCGTAACAATTGATTAGATTTAGGAAGAGAAAATTTCTCTCTCCTGTTCTGAGAGTTCCTAAATTGTTCTACTGTGTATTATTTCGTAATAAATCAATATCTTATTTAGAGTTTATCTTTGAACAATAGACATGATAAACTTTTATTAAAAAAATAAAATCCAATGATATGAGATGACATGACATGACAAGTTTCGAACCACTCTTGCACGAAAGCTTTAAGTGTCTCATAAACTTGATGTTCCACAGGAGTACATAGGTCTTAATCATTATTCTTGAAATTTCTATGATTCTACCATTTGCTAACAAAAACATGTCAAATTTGTTTACCCCTAACGTGCACACCACTCAAGTGAAAGTACAAAATCTACTCAAGAGTTGTTACTGAAAAAATGTTGGTTATGTAATATATAGTTATGAATAATATTAAAAGATAAATGTAGACTTCTATTTTTTTTTATACTTTTCTATATTTTTTAACTCTTATAAATAAATAGTTTTGCTCATTGTTATTGACATTTAATCTCAATATTAATTTAAACTTTTCATGTGTTTGTAACTTACGACACTTTTATTCTATAAATAAGATTTATATATATTACATTATAAAATTTACACTTGTGAAAAATATAATACAAAGATTATCTTCTTTACTTTTCTCTCTTTCTTCTTCATTTTTACTCTTGGAATATAATATTCGAGTTTTAGTTAATTTTATAACACGTTATCAGCACGATTATTTATCATAGGAATGATAAAAAAAAAATATCTTGAAGGTTACATTGCAAGAATATTTGTTGTTCTTCTTCTCAATATCTTTGTACTAATCAACTTTTAATCTTGTTATATGTTTGCTCTCATATTTATTTTTTTCATGTCAATTATTTTTATTTGTTCATATAATTTTTTTTGAGAAACTTCTTTTGGATTTTTATAATTATCATATTTTTCTTTGGTTATTCTTGTTAAAATCCGAATGAGTTTAACATTAAAATCATCCCCAAAGAATTATTCAAATACTAATCTTTCTTGATATAATTGCTAAACAACTAAAAAATTAAAATTAAAGCATCCCTAAAGAATTGCTCAAAGAGTGAATTATTGTGATATAGTTCCTAAAGAACTAATATTCCAGCATTCCTCTAGGATTGCTCAAAGTATGATTTTTTTGTTTTTGCCATCATTGGAAATTTTAGTATAGTTCTTGAAGAACTAATAATTTAATACCAAGCATCCTTGTAGGATTGCAAAATGTGCGCTTTTCCATGGTCATCGTTTATGAAGATTTGTGGTTGAATTCTTAAAGAACTACATATTTATACCATGATTGAAATATATATGATCTCTTTGCTCTTAGTATTAATTTAAAATAAATGAAATAAGAGAAAATGCATATATTTTTATGTCATTCAAATATGCTCCTGAAGTAAAAAAATTGTGAAAGACTTTCAAGATTATTTTGAAAGATTGATCACAATTTGTCATTGAACAAAAGAGAAGTTATTGATTAAAATGTGAAGGTTCGCATGATAAAATTGAAGGTGCTAGAAAACACAAGAAATGGGGGGTTTGAATTGTGTTTGCCGTTTTCAATACTATTTCGCTTTTCTTTCAAAAATTGTTTTTTATCACAACATTCAACATACTCTTAAAAGAGGTTTAGAAGAGGTAAGATTGAATCATAAAGAACTAAGATGTGAGAGTAAAAAAAGAACAAAGGAGACACATATATTTTATACTAATTCACAACAAACTGTTGTTACTTCTAGTTCTCTCCTTACAGAGAGATTTTTCCTTAGTACAATCGAGAGCTTAATCCACTATTTTCATAAATAGTTGTACAAGTATTTTTTACTCTACCTCTTTAGGCTTTGAACATTTTTCTGTAACCTCTCTAGGCTTTCATTCCCATAACCTTTCTTCAACATTCTAGCATTCTGACATTGAGGTTCATGAAGGTCGTTGTACCTTTTTCAGGTACCTCTTTGAGGATGTGAAGGTTGTGCCACAATCAGAATGATTTACATTGGTTCTAGTTTGTGTCTGAATTGACACAAAGTTTGTTGCTAGAATTCCAACTCTCAATGAGATGATGTTACAGATTAAATCCTATATAAGTGCAAGCGTGTGAAAACACTTTGACTGATTTACATCAACTCTAAAAACTATCTATGAGAGGATAATTCAATTATTCTTTTGGTTTAATGCATACTTGTCTTTTCTGATTTTCTTCATTTAGCTCATAGCCCTTTTTATTTTCTCTTTTCATGCTCGCTCACCGTCACTCTTGGTAAAGGACTGCGTGAGTTCTTCTTAAATACAAAGAAAAAATTTCCATTGTGAATGTTATCGTTGGTGATCTTAAAACACTATTTAAGAAAGATCGAACTTTAATTAATATCCATATATATCTCTTTGAATGACTCTGCGTATCTTGGGTATTCAAGACAGGGAATCAAAGGATATTGTGATCAAGTCAAATATTAAAGGCTTTCAAACACATAACAGATTTAGAATGCTTGTCAGAGGATGTGAAGTTGCTTTGTCTTTTTTGGGCGTTGACTTTTTTATAGCGTTGATTTTTTTAGAGGATACATAAACGTTCAGAGTCAGACAATCAGACGCTTTATGTGATTATCAGAGGCAAAGGTAGTAACTTGTTTGTCACACTTGTCAGAGGTAGAGGCAGTAATTTGCTTGTCACGTTTGTTAGAGGCATAAACTAACTTGTCACGCTTATCAGAGGAAGAGACAGATTAATTCTTTTCACACTTATCAAAGGCAAAGGCAGAAGAACTCTTGTCACGCTTTTCAGAGGCAGAAGAACATAATCCAAGAGTCATCATAGGCAACCAAGGTGTTACGTTGTTCGCATCCTAGAGTCAATTGAAGCTTGTGACAATAAAGGCGCGTGTCACCAGACTTACGTTGTAGCTAAAGTGACGTCTTCATTTCTTTTTCTTTTGTCTAGTCATCAGAGAATAAACCTTATGTGGTGACGCATGCTTTGTTGTACTTGTTTCCGCAGTATTTCTTTTGGTCTTTTATATCTTGCATCGATAGAAGATTTCTAAAATGCTTGTAATCTAGGCTACTTTTATAAATAGTTATTAACATAACTCTTGCCTTTAATATGCATACTTAGCATATATAGTTAGGGGATAGTTGTTCTTTATTTGTTTGTATTTGTTGTGATCAAAACATCAACCAGAGGATTGTATTTTAAAACATTTTTGCACTAACAAAAATGAACTTTATTCCTAATAGTAAATGGTTCATACTACTTATGTATAACCATTGTTGTGATTATGGTAATTCATGTGGTAGAAATTATAATTTATGTGATATTTATGAATTACATGTGAAGGTGATAAACATTCCATGAGAATGATTTGTGGTTATGATCTTTATTATTCCTAAAAGTGGTGAAGTAAATTGTTATGAGTATAATAGTATATTAATTCATATATATTGTGGTGATATTTAATTTCACTAAGTATAATTTATCTTCTTACTTATGATAGAATTTTATATAGGAACATTATTTCATGGAAAGAAATGAATTTCTAAAGACATAGATCATTTTATGTTCTTATTTTCTTTAATTTTTTATTTAACGACGAAGTGACTCATATACATTATTGAGAAGTTTAACTTACCTTCCTACTTAAACTTGAAATTCTAAGGGAATATTTTGTAAGAAGAAATAATAATAAGACTTATATTATTTTCTTTTATTATTATTTCTCTTGTTGACTTGTACCAAGTACAATATGATATTGGTAATACTTGTTAGTTTTATGTCAAAATTTTAC
>JBBPBQ010000002.1:40826248-40839747 GCA_037974755.1 Cicer yamashitae
TGGATATGGTTTAATACTCAAATTTTAATTATCAAAGTTATTTAAGTAATTTTGATATTATAAATGCATTGTTGACATTATATATTTGGAGATAAGTTTTATTGATAATTTGAGTTTCTAAGTTATTTTCTTTAAATTCTCACATTTCATTTCATGTGTATTTTATTTTGAACAATATGTGATTAGCAAATAAACAATTTATCTTAATTTGATATATTTTATAGTTATTTAAATAAAAATATGTAAGTTTGTTGTATTGAGTTTTATTTGTTCAAGTAAATTTTGGGTTCTCTTTTATTTAGATGCAAAATGTCGTCTTTGATAAATGCATATGATAATGCAAAAGGTAAATCAAATCTTTAAAATATCTATTATATAGTTTTATTGGAATACAAAATTTTGAAAGATATGATTGTTTATTATTTATTCAAAGAGATTAGACGATTGAAACACATATCATTGTAAACTTGAAGTTTACAAATCATATTAGAGTTTGTTGTTGGCAAGACTAATTAGACCATCCCGGATCTATTATGATGCAAAAAATAGTTACAAATATATGTGAACATTATATATTAAAGAACCAGAAGATTCTTCAATAAAATAACTTTTATGTATTACTAACTCCCAAAGCAAGTTGGCAAATTTGAGGGAACGAGTCTCTCATATTTTTAGAATGTATATAATGTGGTATTTGTGAATCAATACACTTATGATGTGGATTAACTCACAACCAGAAGTTTGTGAGATTGTTGTGTCAACTAATTTGATTAAGAGTCCATTTTTATAATTATCTAGAAATAATTGTGAAAGTAGTGAATCTATTGGATTTGATATTGGATATCATGTTGCATATGTTCATACGCAAAAAATGGACTTGAAGATCCACTTTTTAAACATGTGAAGTTAATTGTATATCCAATACTTATGAGATCATAACTTCTAAATTATACTTTGGGAACATGAAATCATGTATATTGAGATATTGATTTGCATCAAGTCACAAGTTACTATAGCCCTCCCCTTAATTTACAATCAATTTTGGGTTGATAACCTAATATTTCTCATTTAAGGGATTTCTTAGATGTGTTGTGTATGTTCCGATTGCTCCAATATAATGCACTAAGATGGGTTGTAAAAGAATATTGGGAATACATGTTGGATATGAAATATCCACTTATAATAATTAAACCAAAAAATTGGAGACTTGTTTACAAATGAGTTTGTTGGTTATCATTTGATGAATTAGTATTCTCAATATTAAGGGAAGAGAATAAGCAGATAAAAATGATGATTGAAATATATCATGTTATTTTGATCCTCGTACAAAGACAACTCATTTGCAAAGTTCAAGAAACCAATTATTAAGCTCCAATCAAAATTGAAGTCCCTTTTTGACAATGTATCATTGCAAATGAGTCTCATCCATGTATGATGCATGATATATAATAGGTTCCAAACTTACAATAAAAAATCCTTGAACAAGGAAATGAATTAAAAAGAAAGATGATTCAAGTGAGGATATGAAAATTCCAAAAGAGTATTTGACATAATTGATTTTTAGTTCCAGAAGAACTGAACAAGAACCTGAAATTTGTGAAAATATAGAAATTTCAATAAATTATGTAATGAATCGAATATTATGAAATCGAAAGGAAGTCAACGTTGACAATATTTTTTTCATATATTTAGCAATATATGTGATCAATGATAATGAGGATCATGAACAAAAGCTTATTTAAGATTATAGATAAAGAAATGTTTGGAAAATATAAAGAAGCAATTGAAGTGGAATTAAGTTCGCTTTGCAAATAAAAAAAATTTGGACTTGTTGTTCTCACACTTGAAGATGTGAAACTAAAAGAAAATGATAATGATAAAAGTCTATCATTGATGTTCATACTTGATTAACATTTAGTAGCTGTGAAAGACTCAATTTATATGAAAGATGTGTTTGAATTAGTGTGGTTCACTTGATAATGAAAATTATATGAAACTCCATGAAGGATATTATTCTCGTGAGACATACAATTCATACACTTGAAGAGATGATTTAACCAAAACAATAAGTCTCTTTATTAACTCAAACCATCTATGATTGTTGTATGAGAGATATAAAAATAACATTATTTGTCCATTTTTAAGAAAATATTTGAAAATGAATTATAACTTGATGTATATGTTGATTATATAAATATTATCAGAACTCCTGAAGAGCTTCTGAAATTAGTTTGATTAAAGAAAAAGTTTGAGATTAAATATGTAAGAAGAGAAAATATTTGTTTTGAGATTACAAATTGAGTATTTGAAGAATAGTATTGTTGTAAATCGTGAAGCTTATGTAGCAAAAGTTCTAATAAGGTTTTATATGGAGAAATCACATTTGTTGTGTACTACAATGCTATAAACTCCCTATATGTGAACAAAGATCGTTTTAGATATCAAGAAAAAGACGAAGAACTAATTGGTCTTGAAGTGTCATATCTTAGTTCAATTAAGGGCACTAATGTACCTTACTAATTATACATGTTCTAGTATATTATTTGTTTCCAATTTATCACGAAACATTTAATTTGGTACCTTAGATGTGCAAATTATTTGTCTAATCCTCCCAATAAAATTTTAGCACTATGTGAAGCAAGTCGAGAATATGCTTGGTTGAGGTCTATGGTTCAAAACATACATGATGCTTGTGATTTTTCTTCCATAAGAATGAAAGCAACGGTCTTTTATGAAGATAATACTACGTGTTACTCACTTGAAAGAATGACTTGTTAGATGGAACAAAATATATTTCTCTAAAGTTCTTTTTCACTCGTAATCTTCAAAAAAAAAAAAAAAAAAGATGATTCAAATATTCAATAAATTTGTTCTTGTGATAATCTTGCATACCTTTTACAAAGTCACTCCCAAGTAAAACTTACAAAGGATCGGACTCGTTGTCTCAAAGATGATTGTTCAACTAAGGGAGACAAATGAATATGTTCTGCACTCTTTTTTCCTTCACTATAATTTTGTCCCACTGGGTTTTTCTGGTAAGATTTTTAACAAAGCAGATTTAAATAACAGATATTGTACTCTTTTTTCTTCAGTAGAATTTTTTCCTATATGATTTTTTCTTAGTAAAGTTTTAATGAGGCATATACTTCATGGACATCCAAAGAGAAGTTTTATGAATAATACAAAGTTGAATGTGAATGTTTATTTTTCCTAAAATTTTCTAAATTTCTTAACTCCTATGAGTAAATAGTTTTACTCATTGTTATTAGTATTTAGTCGCAATATTAATTTAGGTTTTTCATGTGCTTGTAACTTACAACACCTGTGTCCTATGAATAGGACCTATGTTGCATTGTAGTTACACTTGTGAAAAATATAATGCAAAGTCTATCTTTTTCATTTTTCTTTCTTCTTCATCTTTACTCTTTTAATATATTGTTCTAGTTTTAATTAATTTTATAACTACAATTGTTCTTGAAAGTATACTTTTTAATCATTTTAAAATTATGTAATATTAAATCTCCTCAATAGTTGTTAGTGAAAGTATACTTTTAAAAAAAACAATTAATTGTGTTGATTTTTAAAATAAATAATATATGACTAACAAAAATATTAAGAATTAGTCATTTTCTTAAAAAATATACTTTTGCTAACAACAGTTGAATTATGTAATATTACCAATCCAACCATTGAATTAAGTATATGAAATTTACTACTTAAGAATTATACTTTCACTAACAATTGTATTGTTTATTAAGTAATAAATAATTTTTAATAAAATGATAAGTTGCATTCATTTTTAAAATAAAATAAAATATGAAGACAAAAATACTCACAACAATTAGAGTAGTTGGAAACAGTAGTAATGAAGCAATTAGATGAACTATTTAATATTATGATGATATTATTGACAAAAGTTAATAAATGTTGTCTTAATATTCTAAAGTAGCAAATAATTTGAGACAAAAATATTCTAAATGTGACACTTTGTGTCATTTTATCTTATCCCTAATTCAATAAATTTTTAAAAAATCGTTGTATACTGTGCTCTAAAATATGCGTTGATGTGACTTAAATAAGTTTCTATTTTTCCTCGTAGTTATGAAGATCAATGTTTTACTTCACCTGTGTATAAAAGACACAAGAAACAGAAATTTGCTACATAAATAAGCCTGAGCATTTTTCTCTATGCTATGACTAACTCAACAATCAGAATCCACAGAAAGCAATAAAATACATACCTAAGAATTCTGAAACCCAAAAATGACACGGACACTGAACACAACTAAAACACAGATAATAATTTAAGAAATGAAAGTGATTGGTGCTGTGTGACACAGATAATAATTTAAGAAATGAAAGTGATTGGTGCTGTGTGACACAGATAATAATTTAAGAAATGAAAGTGATTGGTGCTACATAGCATGCGGACTTGTAACCTCGAATGGCTAATGATAAAACAAATGAAGATTAAATAAAACATAGAAACAACTCAAAGGAGTTAACATCTTTATTGCAACTGCTTGGAAGTACCAAACATCATACGTCAAAGTCAGGATTCATCAACTTCCATGACTCTTTATTCATGAATCATGGTAATGAACTTCAACTGTGAACTCACAAGTCTTATCTTTACCATGAAGCAATTATTGTCACAAAATTGAAATTCTTATTGATCAGAGAACATATAAGCTTAAAATTCCCTCAATGTTCTTATCATGGCTACTTCTTAAACATCGAATTAGCCGTGACAAACAACGGACTTGCACAGATCCTCAATGCCTCATCCAACAACAAATGCTACTTCCAACATAAAATCGGAATCAAACAAAGAAAACTACATGCTTTCCTGAAAGGATCCCGAGCGACAGAAAGCAGCAGGGTTTGCTCTTAGAATTTGATTATCGTCTAAGTTACGAGATTTGGCATTTGAGTTAGGTTCAAATGATTTAAAAACACTTCCTTTCATAACAGGTTTGTTCTGTTGAGATTTTGTTGTCAAAGTTGACCATATAGAACTCTTAGCAGCCTCTTCTGGATCATTGATTCTGATAGTTTTAGGCACCCAAATATTCTTCTTCATTGTATCATCTTCTGTT
This sequence comes from Cicer yamashitae, assembly GCA_037974755.1. Classification (NCBI taxonomy): domain Eukaryota; kingdom Viridiplantae; phylum Streptophyta; class Magnoliopsida; order Fabales; family Fabaceae; genus Cicer; species Cicer yamashitae. The sequence goes on from JBBPBQ010000002.1 coordinate 40,831,348, forward strand.
AATGTACTTCCATCTCTACAATGTTTTCCTAAAGTTGGTGACCTATTACCTGAGAAAGTGCCACTGCTAGCCGAAGATGAAGGCGATGGAATGCCATTAAATGAATATTCTTCAATTTGGCGGCCAGCCCAATTCGGCATGCAACCCCAATATGAAGAAGTTGACATAGCATTCCAACATGGATTCCATTGACAAGTCCATGATGGAGCAGTATAATAATGAAGTGAATGTAAAGGAATTAAGCCATTGCATTGTTGTGTCAAACCAACATGCTCTATTCCATTTTCTGAATACTCTTTCTCCCCGAATTCGGCGGCTATCACAGAAGGGTTCTCGTCAATATCCTCTTTGACAGTAGAAGAATCCATTTCAATTTTTCTATGGCTTTTGAGATTCAAAACAGTTTCTAGTGATTCACAAAGAGGAACTTCCTCCCCAAGACTCGGAATGTTCGCAGAAGGAACTATGCTAGATGAAATATGTTTATCAGTAGCAGGGTTGAGATCTGTGTGTATGACAACAGGTACTGCATCAGAGGTAACAGAAACTTGACAGTGCTGCAAAGCCGAATGCTTACCTCTGCGCTTACCGGCTCCGACAGGAACATTCCGAATTGTCCCACCGGCTGTCCAATACCTCTGACAATTTTTGCAGAAATGTCTTGGTTGGTTAACATTGTAATTGTTGAAATAGCAAAACTTTGTCTCCGAGCTATTGCACCGAGGACACGGAAGAACCTTGTCTGGCTTCTTGAAAACTTTCTCTTGATTGTCAGTATCTCTTTTGGGAGTTTTGTGTTCATTAGTTCTGTGAACTGCTTTCCCCACCGGTTTGGATGTACTGGTTTTGTTCATGGTTGGAATAGGATTAGTAGCATCTTCTTGAGGATTTTCTTGTTTGCTAGAAACTTCATTCATAGGAACACCAACATCGGCATTAGTTGATTCTTCAAGTCCCTTCTGCAATTGAGTACCATACTGTGTCAGTTCACATATATTGAATAAACAACTTTCATTTCTTTGGTCTTAACCCTCCATTTTGCAAGGGAAAAGGACCCTGGTAATTTGGAGTTCAGTTGAAAAGTAAGTTAAGTCTAGCCAATCATTGTTCAAGTCAGGGTCCAAACTCGGGTAGGTCTCAACAATTTGACCTTCACTGAAATTTATTAACCACATGAACTCCTTCATCTTGCATTAGGACCAAAAGTTATAAATGATTGATAGAAAACAAAGGGTAGCACCCCTGACACAAAATATGCATTTCTACACATAGAAATTATTAAACATGAAATAAACACAATTAAACACATAACATTATATCATGGTTTTGCTGCAGCACAGTAATCAAACAGAATATAAAAGAATAGGACAAGAAGAATCAAGTTGAAATGACATTGACCTTTAACTTGTAAAATAGCAAAAATACATCAAAAATCTTCTTTTTATCAAACCAATTCCATTGCTACAGTAGATAGAACACACCCAACTAATTTGGTCTAATTAAAAGCTTTTCATGTTAATTACTGGTTAAACAGTGAAGTCCAACTTAAAATCAGATTCAAACACAAATAATTCAAATTGAACCCCACCACACACCACTTATTTTCTGTAGTTGCACTAAAAATTCCAACCTTACTTTTCTTTCACTTTCTTGTTTGATTTCAGAAACAAAACTCAAGTCTCACTCCCTCCAAAACAAATTACCAAACAACTTCATATACCTAAAACCATAAATATTTTTTGAGTTATGAATATGAATACAAAATCAAAATATTCATTATACAAGTATAAATAAGCTTCAAAGATTAATAACAAAAAAAACAATTACCAAGAGAAATTGTTTTTATACCATTTAAACAAAAAAACGAAATCATAAAAATAAATTGCTTTTTTATCCATTTTGAATGAAAATAAAATTCTGGGTTTTCATTTTTGAGTTTAAAAATGCAAACTTTATCATTAAGTTTGGTGAAAATTTTCAATGGAAAAGAAAAAGGAGGAAAAAGATGAAAAGGAAAATGACCATGATGATGAAGGGTTGTTGTTGTGGAAGAGAGTGAATCTGAGAGAGAGAGTATTGTGAATCTGTTGTGGTGGGAATATGAATTTGAATATCACTTCCAAAAAGCTTGATTGAAGGATCTTGTTTAACTTGGAACATGCCTCAAAATGGAACTTGTATTAAGATAGAAAGAAGAAAGAGAAAAAGTACAACTAAAAGTGATGACTAAAAGAAGAAAAAGATGGCACAACAAAACAATGAAATGAAAGAAACCCAAAACCATGGGAATTGGAAAATCAACTGTTTACTTGCCATAACAAGAATCAAAAGACATTTTTTTTTTTTTGTTATATCATTTTCAATTTTTTTGTGTATGGATAAAGTCAAATGAAATTAAATATCATAATAGTAGAGTAGAATAATCAAATTGCTCAAAAAAAGAGGAAAATAATAGTAATCTATGAATGAGATGGTTCAGGTATATTTTAGTTTAATTACTAGTTTTGAGTAAATTGGTTAGGTTAAGATGGTTAGTGAATTTTAGTTTGTGAGAAAAATCAAAATTAATTAAAATAGATAGTTTAGTTTGATTTGGTTTGGTTTTTCCAATTAAATTGGGAATAATAAGTTGAGATTGTTCAGCTCAATATGATTGACGTTTTTAAAAAAATTAAAATTTTATTATGAAATATAAATTTATTTTAACATATTATAGTTTTTTATAGTCAACATATTTTGATTGATAAGGATGTAGCAAATGGGTTAAAAAAAAACTTAATGTCTAGTACAATAATTATAATACAATTATATAATCATGAAACAAATATTTAAAAAATATTATAATACAATAGTTATAATTTATTGTATAAATTATATAAGAGACAAATATTTGTTACTGTCAATTAGTTAAAATAAAAATATGTATTTCATTAATATTGTGTCTGTTGAATATTTTTTATATAAACCTTTAAAGAAAAAGATAAGATGAGAAAAACACAAAAGGGTTTAAATTGTATCTTAAACTTTTTCCTTTTTAAAGAAATTCACTTAAACCCTTAATAAAAATAAAATCTTTTAAAGAGGACGAAATAAAGGAAAGAGAGAGATAATATAAGCAAATTTATCATAGTTCACTAGCATCACGGTAGCTACGTCCAATTACTTCAACCTAAAGGATTTATCCACTAAAATAAAATTGATTTTTCTTTCAACCACTACAACATACAACTGTTAAACTGACTATGTTATAATCTTCTCAAACTTCTAGATTAATGCAGTCAAACTTTTGAAGATGCAATCACTACTGTGTCAAGTTATAAAGAAGTAAAATTTATGTATGAAATACAAAGTAACTCTGAAATCAAAGGATATCGAATTGAAAACTCGGAAATACAAGTTAAAAACTTTCTCTTGAAATAGTTCTAAATGTGAGATCACTTGAATGAAATTAATATTATTTCTTGATGATATTTCAGCGTAATAATTCAATGATTTTTCTTTTCTTTCTTGATTTTTTCTCTTTTCTTCTATGTTTGCAATATCGCTTGAGTACCTTTTTATAGTACATGGATGACGTTGTTACTTTTCTGACCATTGCAGACAATGTCGCTCATTGCTTGTACGGGCTATACTATTAGAACAACTGTCGTAGATTTCAAAAAAGATTCCTTAAACTTGTTCTTTTTCACCGTCAAAATAAAAATATCTACTTCAAAGAATATCTTGCTCTATACAAAACACGTTAGATAAAGAGTTTCTTTAACAATTAGAAGAATTGAGTATCAGATAATTGTCTTCAATCAACTTGTTGATTAAATGATACTTAGATGATGAACTTTGCAGAAAATGTTTGATTAGACAAATGACTCATATAAGAGAATTTGACTTTTGTCAGAGCAATTATTAGATTAAAAATACTTTGAATCGTCAGAAGATCTAGCTTAGCAACTTAGCAGAAGGATAATAATGAGAAAACATCGACCAAGTGATTGACTGAAACAACAAAGGAATTATGATATATGTTTCTTTGGCCAAACGAAACGCTAAAAACTCTTATCAAAGGATCTGCACACTTAAAAAATACGTTAAACTATACATTGTTCTCACATATACATTGTTATCATCAAAACTAAGATTAAATGTTATTGTTTTTCAAAGCAACTTAGTTTTAACAAAATATAATACACTAATCATAATAATGATTATTTACTACCTAAGCTATACGCATGATAAATTGTTTTCACTTGTATATTAGTTAAAAGATAGTCTTTCACGAATCAACTATAATACAATAATTTTAATTTACTATTAAATCATACACGAGACATATATTTTTTATTGGTCAATTATTTTTAAAAGAAAGTAATGTAACCAAAAAAAATAAAAGAAAGTAACAAAAACACATGGGACAAAGACCAAACCCAAGGAAAAGGAAAAATAACAAAAGAAAAAAAAAAAAAAAAAAAAAAAAAAAAAAAAAAAAAAAACTAAACTGCCTTAACATATTTTGTAACAACAAAAATATATATTTAACTATTAGTGTGTCTATTAAATGTCTTCTATTAAAAATATTATACTACATTCATAATTTTATATATAAATTATTCACGAGATAACTATTAATCATTAATCAACTAATTAAACTAAGTTGTGCATGGTAAGTAACCTCTTATCATCTTTGGATAAGAGAGTTACACTAAATATAAAATAAGCCCCTTTACATTGAATTTTTTCCCACTCTCACTCTCAAAAAGTATATGTAACTGAGTAACTGGCCACCTCCTCATCTCCGTCACCGAACCGAAAAAGTGTAACTCTCATCCACCCCTACCACCCTTGCCTCCCCATAAATATTATTCTCTTTCTTTGTGTATCAAATACGACCCATTAAGCTTTCGACACATATGGTGTTCCTCTATGCTCAATTAAACACAACAAAATTATAATATTGTCTTTCAAAAATTAGAAAGTTTTATTCAAATTTATTTATGGTGTTGCTCATTATTGTGATAAAGAAGCAATTTTGGATCTTGGGTTTTTAATAATAATGATAAACGAGAAGAATGGAGCAAGTAAGAACTTTATGCATGTTACAAATAACGAAGGCATGTGAAGCGTGCTGATGAGTTTGTATCTTAGGGGAAGAATATTCTTCCATGGTTTATGGTTACCAATTTGAGACTTTTAATTTTTACTTACTTTAATGAGATCTATCCAAATTAGTTTTGATGATGAGTCTCAAAAATGAGATATGTTTTTACAATATTCCATGGTTACCACTTATCAATTTTGATTTGAGACTTTCAGTTTTTTTTCTTATGTGTTGTGATTGTTTAGTCACTTCGATGGAAGTGGAGGATGTGGATTGCTACATGACGAAGGAGAGGTGGAAAGGAAAGAGAGGAGGGTGGGACATTGGTTTGGGAAGGGTAGGAAGCTAAAAACTTAAGAAAAAATAAAAAATTAGGAGACATAAACCTTATCCAGAGAAAGAAAAGGAGAAAATTAAAAGAAAAAAATCCTTCACAGTTTTCTTACTCTTGGGTGGATATTAAATAACTTACTTTTCATTTGCTTGTTCTTTTTTGTTGTCTTAGAAATCACTTATGTAAAAATCTCTTCATTGCAATAGAATAATTTTGCAAATATTTAATAGTTGTCGCGTTCTCTTTCTCGTTAGTATATCTATTGCCATTTGTCTCGTTAGCATCTCTATCGTTGAAAAATGTCGCAATACCTCTAAGCCATGAACAATTCTGAAATTTAAATTATCATTGTAGCCCTTGAATGTAAAATTGCATCCAAATTATAAGGGGTTTGATGATTTTGAACAACATTCTCATTTGACATTCAATATACATATTTAGATATTGATTATTTTTTCTTTATTGTTTTGTGTTATCTGAATGAGATTAGTTGGATCCAAAGACCTTGAAATGACATTTTTAAAAATCTCTATATTAGAAAAACTCAAATATTCATTTCAGTCTCAATTATCTTCCACTACAAAAAAATTTCAGATTCACGACACTTGGCCTACGACGGTTCTGAAATAACCACCCTCAAAACGACATTGCGACGGTTCCTGGGGCGGTTTCTGTCAACCGCCGCCGTCGTTTATAGCACGTGTCCCCTTTTCCACACTCTCACGACTTTGCGACGGTTGCTGGGGCGGTTTTTGTGAACTGTCGCCGCCATTTGAACCATAAACCACGTTTCATTTTCCAATCCCGCGTGTGTTCCTCTCAACCCTAAAATTTCTCACTCCCGCGTTTCCTTTCTCAGTCCCGCTCAACCCTAAAATTTCTAAAAATTCCCAAATCTTTCAACCTCTATCAACGCTGAAGGAAACGAAATCGATCTTTGAAGAAAAACGCTGAAGGTGATTTATCATCTTGGAATCAAAATCAGCTCTTGCAAAGGTAATCTTTCAATCTATCAATTTCACAGTTGCTGCTTACTTGCTTTAAAGATTCTGATTGTGGGGTTTGGTTACATCTTCTACTTCTGGCATTATAGGTCGGAGATTCACAGTTTGAGGGCCGTGAGCGTGTGCGATATACTAAAGAAGAGCTTTTACTGATTAAAGAGGTAATTGATAATTTGTTCTTGCTGCTTAATGTTTTCCTTTCTGAATTAGTTATACTTTTTCTTAATGGTTATAATGTTTTGAAACTTGAATGTTGATACAATGCATTCTGGTTTGTAGATACAATGCATCAGCCATCTCCTGCATTTACCTTTTGTTTATGTTTGTAGTTTGTTGATTCACTTCAAATTGGGTAGTGAACATTAATGAAGCAATTAATCTCATTTTATTGATTTACATCCACACATTTTTTATACTCTTTCTAAAATTTTCTGCAAAAACCTCCATTAATTCAACACATTTTATATCTTCTTAAAAAGTACATTTAAGCAAAAAAAAAATGTTCACCTGCTGCCTATATGCAAATTATTATTTCACAAGCTGTTAAGACGACCCCCTGATGACATTTTGAAGATCAAACATGGTATTGATGCTGAACTTTTTGGTGAAGATCAAAGTTGGGGCCGTTTAGAAAGCAACGTGAGTGTGTTTTCTGTCTTTTATTTATGCTGTTAGCTTTCTAAGGTCTGAATCCTCTTTCATCCTCTTCTTCTTCTTCAATATTTGTAAATTCAACCATTTGAGTACCTTGTCTTCATGTGGCAAGATATCAATGCTAACAACCTCCCTATTAACTACAGTTTTTAATGTAGTTGAGTTCACAATTCCACGCATGGCTACTTTGTCAACATGATGATAAGTGAGAACAACTTAAGCACTACTCACTCGAGTCACTTTCTCTTTAGCCCAACCATCCTTCTAGACAGGGATAACTTAAACACACTTAATAACCATTTGCTTTGAAATTTTGACCTTTTCTTGAAAATAATTATCGTGTTCCATATTTACAACATTCAACACATTTTTCTTGCAAGTGGCAATAAAATACCAATAATGTGACAATGTGAGTAAAAAAGAGGTAAATTTTCATATTAAACATTCACACACAAAAAAAAAATCTTTGTCTATCAACACATATTTTAAGTCTAATGTTAGATGATAAATCAACTTTAATTAGAACTCTAGCAAAATATTCAAAAGATTTATCAAAGAAATTCTGACTTGTTTCAGCATCAAGACTCACTAGAATTTCAAGACTTTAAAAAGAATCTTCATACGCTTTCTAAGGCAAAACCAAAGTTGTGATGTTGTTTGTTTATGATTGTTAGGATTAAAATCTGAATTCCAAGCAAATAATTTGTAAAAGATTGTCATTTACAAATTAATTAGTTAAAATATTTTTTATTAGTCGTGTCTTCTTGAATATTTCTAGATAAAAATTTGCAGAGTATTATAATACAATAATTATAATTCAATTTATAAATTATACATGAGATAAATATTTGTCATTGGTCAATTAATTAAAAGAAAATATGTATTTTATTAATATTGAATATTTTCTAGATAAAATTTTGAAGAAAAATATATTACATTAACTATATAATGTTTATTTACTAATTATACTATACACATGATAAATGATTTTCACTGGTATGTTAGTTATGTTAGTTAAAATATGGTTTTCACAAATCAATTATAAAAAAATAATTTACTATATAAATCATAAACGAGACAAATATTTTTCATTAGTTAATTAATTAAAATATAATCTTTCATTAACTATTTTGTTAAAATAGAAATATGTATTTACTAGTGTATCTATTGAAATCTTCTGCTTAAAAATTTATAGTATTATAATACACTAAGTATAATTTTATGTATAAATCATATATGGAACAAATATATAGTCATAGATAAACTATATGATTTGTACAATAAAATTATCATAATAATTATAATTTATTATACAA
>JBBPBQ010000002.1:40839757-40868433 GCA_037974755.1 Cicer yamashitae
AGTAATTTTGATAAAATAAATAAACTAAACATTTATAGTTAGTAATTATAACTTCATGTATCGATACACTAAATATAATTTATTATATAAATCATACACAAGATAAATATTTGTCACGTCAATTATTTAAAAGATGATTTATCTCGGATTAATTAGTTAAAAGATAAATTTATAATTGATTATTATTGTATATCTTGAATATCTATTTGATAAAAATGAAATAAAACTTATACTACACCAATTATAATTTAATGTACAAACTACACAAAACAAATATTTGTCACTTATCAAATATTTGTCACAAATATTTCACTGTTAATTAGGTAATAGAGAAATGTGTTTTTTATATTAACTTTTCTATTTATTTTTTGAGATACAAATGTACATAAAATTATCATACAAATTAATTTATTGTATAAGTCATACAAAAGGACAAATGTTAGTCACTAATTTTTTAGTTAAAAGGTGGTCATTTATGAATCAATTAGTTAAGAGAGAAATATATATTTGATTATTAATGTGTATCTCTTGAATTTATTTATAGGCAAAAGTGAAAAAATTGTAATACACTAATGATAAAGATGTGAAAAACATTATAATAAATTGAATATAACTTTCTGTAAAAACTAAATATGAGACGCATATTTGTCACTGATGCAGATAATGTGAAACTTTTGTTTAGAACGTGACTGAGAAAAGTGTGCAAAAAATTGTCACAACTAATAATAATTTACTATACAATCCATTTGGGGACAAATATTACTCATTAATTAATTAGTTAAAAGGTGATCTTTCATAAATTAATTAGTGAAAAGAAAAATATACACAAAGATAAATGTTTATCCCAAATTAATTATTTAAAAGATCATCTCTCTTCACGAGTTAATTAGAAAAGAAATGTGTATTTGGTTATGGTGTATCTCTTGAATATATTATAGGAAAATCATAATACATTAACTAAAATTTATTGTATAATAATATACAGAACAAATATTTGTCATTAATTATAAAATATACAAAAATGTTAAAATTAAATAATTATAATCTACTGTACAAACTTACACGAGATCGAATTCATATTCTAACACCCATTTTCAAAGCTTCATTTTAAGTGTTTAACTTTATTTTATGTTTTAATTATATTAGACTAATAGCTTTTACTTAATTAACCCTTCACTTTATATTTTCATAAGTGATTACTTTTTTTTTTTTTTTTTCATTTTAACATCAATTTTGCATTCACTACCTCAAGACAAGTAGTACTTTCATGGCCTATCATGTAGTACTTTAGAGACCAGCTATTGAAATTATCGACGTAATTTATGCTGAAAACCAAATTTTTAACTATAAAAACTTGATATTTTTAGGTCGAGTAAATAAAATAACTAATATGTCCTTCATAAATTAATAAATTTATTCAACTAAAAAAGTGAATTTATTAATATCCAACGTTAACGAAAAAATGAAATTTCCAATAAGCCTATGAAACTAGTTTTCAAAATAAATATTCTTCTTACTTATTTTTTGAAGTGAAGTATATAATTTTCATATCAACTAACGGTACAAAAATTGAACTTTCTCGATGATTATGATAATTATAATACACTAAAGTTCAATAGATCAACGGACAAATTGTTACCAATGAGTGTCTTCAAACTTTTAATATTTATTTTAATCCAAAACTTTCATTATAATATTTATTCTACCATTAAAATTATTTTTAAAAATTAATATTTATTAGTATTAAGTTAGACTATTTAATTTACCGTCAGACTTATGTATATGCGCCAATCTTTTGCTAGTATAGATAGAAAGTTAAAAACCAATATTTTGTTTTTTAAAGTTTATTTTGGGATTCATAGACTTTTAAAATATTTTATAAAGTCTATTTTGCCCTCAGACTTAAGTTTTATAAAGTCTATTTTGCCACTTTAATGAAAAATAATTTTATATATTCTAATAGCATTGCTTCAGAACACAACCTTCTTCGCAGCCACATCGACATGTGAACTAATAAAGGACTCATTTTTAAGACTTGTAGGATGCAGGACGAACCAGCGTTCGAAATACTTTTACAGCTACCCATTTTATTCATTCCTTCAATAAGAATACCTATAGTCTATATAAGTGGTGAGATTTAAGATGATGCTCTAAAGATATAAAGAAAAGACAAAGGTACTTTGTGCTCCTTTTGAAGAGTCCACTTGTGTGTGATGCAGGCCAAAATAAAAGGATGGACCCACTTATGACATATATGGTGTTTCCGTGATGTTAAGAAATGAACAAAAAAGACACACTGACCCTTGTCAGGTGACACAAGAATAATTACACTTGTTATACATAATTTATTCCATTATATAAATAGAGACTAATATTGTCCTTTTCATAAATTTAGTTTAAAAATGAAATTGACTTTTTTAAAATTTATTTAGTTACAATCAAATTTGAAGTAAATTGGATTTTATTTGGATATTCATAGTTTGAAAATAAATTTAATGTTAAGTTTGATAAATAAAAAATTATAATTAATCCAATGCAAAATATACTTTTTATCATGTATGTAGTTAAATTGGAGTTAGGAGGCAGAATAGCCAAACTATATTTATCAACAAAAGAAAAAAAGAATAGCTAAACCATTTTCACTAGAATCATGTTTTATGAATCATCATTTAATTTTTTTAATAAAAAATAAAAAATAAAAAAAAAAAAGAAATTATGATTAGCAACTATGACACTACTAGTTATTTTATAATTGTTACTTACGGAATTTGAATTATATATTTTCAAACTACAATATCAAACTCTAAGTACTAAGTTAACACCTCAAGTACATGTTTATGTATGATTGACATTCATGCACAGCTTAATGGATGTATCATCCCATCTAGATCAGCAAAATTTATAATCAGATATTGTGCAAGTGATCAATAACAAATTTAAAATTAAATATCAAGTATATCAAATGTAATAATGATATTATTCCCTTTACCATGCTTCGGTTACCGAACATTGCACTAGTAGAATTTACTTGACAAGAAATATATCCATAACTGTACCATAAACTTATATGTAAAATATTTAGTGGTGTGCAAGTTAAAGTTTGCAATGCAACTACTTTATAAATAACAAAAAGAAATAGGCAAAGTTGTTGGAACTGGCAGAGTTGAATCAAACCAACATTGAACTAAGCAAACTTTTGAGGTAAAAGCATGAACATCATCAAGAAGGGAATGAACAGAACTCTTCATGTTAAAATTTGATTAGTAACACGTAATCAACTTTTCTCTTTTCTACTATAATCAATATAAATTTACAACAAGCTAATTTATCAATACAAAAAGAATTAAAAATACAACAACCGGCTATGAAAAAAAAACTCTACCCTTTGGATTAGAAAACAATGAAATGTTGGAAACCAATAGAAATAATATTGTGGCTTAGCCTAAAGAATGAATAATAACTTTACAAAAGAAACAATACAAGAAAGGGAAAAGAATACTAGTGTTATCTTTGTGGACCATTTGTGATGTGAAGCATTTCTGTTTGTTCACTTCCATTGACCCTTAGAGTCCCAAACTTCTCAACTTCTCTTGAAATCTGAATATCGTCCGGACAATAATATTGATAAACAAATTTTACCACGAAGCGTGGAAGCAATGCTGCTATTTGTATTCCAAGCAAACATAACCAGAACAATGCGGTGCCTGCAGCGTCAAAGATAGCCCTGCAATGTTTTGTACAAATGTTAAGGTCAGATTTATAAATACGATTAAAAAATATCGCACAAATGCTCACACTTATAACCACTATTCAAACCATATCACTAGTCAATGTAGAGCTCTCAACAAACACACCTGACGTCCAAGATTGGACATCTAGAGTGCGACCTAGGCGGTCCAACGAATCTATGATAAACTCCAACATCATCTTAGAATTTGAGTTAGGTTTAACGCAACTCCAAAAAACTGGCTTGAAAGGTAAGGATTTCCTCCCCCGCTTATAACCACAATGCAGAGTATAGCACTATTCAATATAGGACTCTCAACCATTTTACAAACATAATCAAATGACTTGTTTTAATGGCCTTAAAAATAAGTAATTTTATTGAACATATTCATTACTAGCCTTAACATGCATGACTAATTAACAAGGTATGCAACTTAAGAATATTCATTGAATATCTGACATTTGCAACATGCCTATCCTTTTCCCCTCGTGCTACTGCATTGGAATCTATTAAATGGACTTGAATCTCACTCTCAAAAGTTGGCTCATTAGATGAGAATGCCCAAACACACACACACATATATATAATGCACAACCCAGAAGCTTTACCGATGTGAGACTCAAATTCAACTTCAATAAGTTCATCTGTATTAAAATTTAAAAAGAGCGAACGGGAAAGATAGGGCATACCAATAACCGCGAAGTGTCGGTATAGCATCAATAATCACAACACATATGAAAGTTGCAACGATAGATCCCCAAATGGATGCATGAGTAATCCAACTCCACCTAATTACATCCATGGCCAAGTGCAAATTAACCAAAATAACTACCGAAAGAGTCCAAAGATCCCCTATGCTTGCTACATCAACAGTGCTTCCCCAATACGCGAAGAGAGGAGCGAAGAAGACAACAATGCTCTGCCATAAAGTATCAGCCATCGTCAACCAAAACAATTTTTTGTTGTAGGCCTCTTGTCTTTGTCCGGCCCCGTAAAGCTGCGGGTTATTTAGGAGAGTTCTTTTGCTAAGATCCTTGTCGAGAACACCGACAACAATAGTTGGCACTGCAGTGTAAATTATTGAATACAACATGCTGCTCCATTCATTTATAGCAGTTGTCAAAGTGAAGGCAGTGAAGAGCACATACCTGGTAGACAGAACAAGAAAAATAACTAAGAAACAGACATGCATGCAAGCGTGCACGCTTGTGCATATAGAAATAAATTTGTTAACGTTGTGTTCTTAACATACTTGAATAAAAAATTGCATGATGAAATGAAAGCATCTACATATATTCATAAGGTGAATTTTAACTTACCAAAATAGAATTAGAACAAAGACAGCATTTCGGTAAAAATTGTATAGAACCATGTAGCCTAGCCGTTGGTAATTCCAGTGTCCGTGTACGAATAAGAGAGGAACTAAAAACCTAAACTGCCCCATTGCAAAATCTGAAGCCATAACAGCTTGTCTACCCTCCTGCCCACTGATGCCAACACCAACATCAGCCATTTGGATCATCGATACATCGTTAGCACCTACAGCACATGAACGCTAAAAGATTATTTACACAACTTAAATCAGGCAATGAAAATATTTTTCTTTATTTTTAACCAGAGCTTTTTCTTTCTTTTTCATCTTCTTTGTCCTTTGTTATGTTCTCATTTTTTGAAGGGAAATGATAATCTGATACAAGTAAACTGAAGATATCATACCATCTCCAATGGCTAAAGTCATGTCGGACGTCCTATTCTTGACAAGAGAGACAATCCCGGCCTTTTGCAATGGAGCCACACGACAACATAGAACAACAGAACATCTACGTGAGAGTTCAAAGAGCTGGAATCAGCAGCATTGGGCAAAGTCAGCACATAAGAGATAAGCATGAAATGAAATGCATTGTGAACACCATCGATCTGAGATCTGTCAGCACATACCTCTTCTTCAAGTTTGCTGTCAAGAATATATACAAGGCTAGTCCCGTCAATAATCAAGGCCATCGGAGTCAAAACAGCATCGGCGTCAGAACTTCCTTCAAAATAGTTGCCAACCTCACGTGCAGCCATATTTTTTCTAGACATGATAAGTGCATCTTGTAAATGTCTCTGACATGACTCTCGATTATTGCTCTTAATTCTAATTTGAGTCATGCTGCTTGTAAGTAACTTTGACGAATAGCCAATTGATATGGCAGTTTCCTGTTTGTCCCCAGTCAACACCCATACTTTAATACCGGCTTTCCTTAGACACTCAATAGATTCGGGCACTCCTTGCTGCAGTTTATCTTCGATAGCAGTAGCACCCAATATGCATAGGTTATTCTCTACATTGGTAGCAACCTTGCGAAGCAAAGCAGCCCTACCAATCAAAGAAGTACTTGCTGCCTCAAAGGCAAAGTGCCATTGCTCAAATTCCGAAGGATTCAAGTCACGCATCCCAATAACAAGTGTCCTCAAACCGACAGAAGAATAAGAGTGAAGATGGGTTTCAGTTGCTTGTATTACAGCTGTGTTCAATGATTTATTGATCACACTAAACATTGATGTATCCGCCCCTTTGACAAAGAGTTTCACTGAATTGTCACTGCACCCCAATATAACTGACATCCTTTTCCGATCACTGTCAAATTCATGCAAACCCAATACATTGAACCTGCATAAGCCCATAATAGGAACATTAATTATAAAGAGGACAACCCAAGACTTGGAAGATTTACTATGCACACTATATTGCTACCGACACGTCGAAGAAGGAACATAGAGAATATACACGCAAGACTTAATTTATCTATATACGTTAAAAACCTATGCAACACCGACACTTCAGATCTGGGTTGTCTGGTGTCCGACATGTGTTAGTGTCTAACATTGATAGTCTAACACATATATTTACATTCAATTACTTCCATTTTCTCATATTATTACCAGCTTCAACGTGTCAATGCCGTGTCTGGTGAAACACAACATACATTGGAAACTTAGAGAAAATAAAATTTGCAGATACTCTTGCAATCTACTTAAACATCGTTAATACAAAACCATTAACACCAAATAATTTTATATGGTCAATTTTCAACATAAAAATGTCAGTTAGAGGAAGAAAATGAAGCACTAAAAAAATAAATTTACCTTTGTCTTTCACCATGAATATCAATGACTATGTGACCTGAGGTTCGTTCTATAAGCATAAAACCATAGGCAGCAGCAGCGTATGTCAATGCTTGTTCATCGGGAGATTCGCCTTGATAATCTATCAGCTTGACTGTAGGGTCAGATGTGTCAACAACAAGAGGCACAATAGTATTACATGCTGCCAATGCAAGAAAGAAATCATAAATCCATTTTCCATCTTGGTTTGCAAATCCATTTTTTGATAATCGCAAAAGCTCTTGATTAACTTTCACCTTCATCTTTGGCTTCAAGACCTTTCCATCCACTGAGACCAAATAATGACACGAAATAAACATGCCAGTTTAATTAAAAAAAAATACCAGATACAATAAAGGATTTCGTTTATATATACTGTCAATGTAAAAACTTTTTACACATGCATCCATTCACATTTCACCGTGTAGATATTTGTGAAGATATTTTAGGTACACAAACATAACAAAAGGGCATCATTGCATGGTTTGATTGGATGCATGTGTAAAACCGTTTAGTGCATAGAAATTAATTTCTACAATAAACTTAATGCTAAAAGTATATTAGAATAAACAAGCATATTTGAAGAAGAAATTGCACCTTGAAGAGAGTATTCATCTTGCTCATTCTCAAGACCGGCTGTTCCAGAACTGTAATCAACACCCCAGATACTCGCGCATTGAAACTCCATCTTGTTCTCAGTTAGTGTACCAGTTTTGTCCGAAAAAATATATTTAATTTGCCCTAAATCTTCATTGATATTCAAGGCCCTACACTGAAATCTTGAATTGGTTGACTCATCATACAATCTGGAGTCTTTGATCATGAAGTAGGCCTGACCAACACGGACAAGCTCCATCGAAATGTACAACGATATAGGGATCATGACCTGGAACACTATAACCGACATGAGGAACGTGAAAATGATTTCCACTCCCCATCCATAATATTGATAGCTTTCCTCTTTTCCCTTTGAAACATCGAGTTTCCTATAATAAGGCAATAGATTCAACTCCTTCTTGTTTCGCTTTAACCAAACAGCAGCACAAACTGAAGTGACTATACACAAAGCTACAAGAAAGAAAGAAAGCATGATGATCTCAGAGTTCATCTGAGTCTCGAGACGGCTCCTCTTAGAAGGAGCACCCGAGTTGTTGAGCATAGCTTTAGTCTCGCAACCACAATACACGGCAACACCAACCGCCCAATTAGTATTCTTAAGTTCACATCCTCTAAGTACAATATTGGATGAACCAAGAGACAATCTCTTTCCATCAACCTCCATTGTAGCTTGAAATCCATAAATATTCCTATTGGGTTTCTCACACTTAATCAACCCGATAAACCTCTCCTTCTCATGAAATTTAGATTGCGTCTCTTGTTTCGCATACCTAGTCTTCAAATTTGATTCACCATCTAGATTAAGTGTTTGAACATAAGCAACACCAGTAGGGTCACTAGTTGACAACAAAACAAAATCACAAGGAATCGGTTCATTCGCATTGATTTTAATGATCTCGCCAACTCTAATATCCTTCCATTTCTTCTCTATGAAATTACCATTAACAAAAACCAATCCAAACCTATTATTCTCAACTTTATCAGACCTATGTCTCCTCCAATCCTCATATGCATCTTTAACAGCAGTAACAAGAAGAACAAAAGCCAACGGCAAAATCGAAACACCTCTTCCGAAAACAGCTAGTTGAGGTAACTGATTAAGAATAGCAATTATAAGGAAATAAATATAAGCAACTCTATGAAACTGTTCAAACAAATTCCTAGGTAGAAAAGTGAAAATTGAATATTTTCCAGTACGAACTGAATTCCCTGCAAATTCAAACTTTATATTTGTTCTATCAGGATCATCAACATAAATCAACCTAGCATCTTCGTCACTAATTTCTTTTTGTGACATGCTATAAGGTTCAGAATCAGCAGTAGTACCCTTTGAACCATACCTCACAGCTTTGGACTCTGAGTGACCAAAAGTCACTTCCCTTGTTGAATTCCTCCGTGATGATGAATTTTGCATGAAAGTTTCAAACTTTGAAGAATTCTGAGATGGGTTTTTTGTTTCCATCATATAGTTGACTTTTGACTTAACTAGATCTTGAAAAAACCATACTTTTTACAACTATAACCCTTATTAGGGTATTGGGTTGTATTAAAAGATTGGATCAGAAGATAATATAATAATAAAAAATAAAATTAAAATTCATGATCCGTTATGTAACGGACATGAAAACATGAGACAGTCACAAAAGATTCCAACGTTGTTTGTTGTACGACACTATAGAAGTTTGTAGAGACAAGTGTGAAAGGAAAAATGAAAAGTTGGAAAGAAAATAAACCCAGAAATTGAAATCTGGAGGATTTTGTAGAGGTGGGAAATGTTGGATTTGAGAAGTGAAGGTGGTGAGTGAGGATTGGGTGGGAAGTTTGTGATGATGGTGAAATGGTTATTGTTTGGGTTTGGGGAAGATAAAGAGGAAGCTCGTTGGTGAAAGAGAGGTTGCGAATTTGTTTGCAGAACACAAAGGTCAAAGGCGCTGTAGAGAGAGAAAGAGAGAGAGAAGAGAGAGAAAGGACGGCAATTGCAACCTCACTAATGGCTAATAATGTTAATTTTTGTCCAAAAAATAAATTAATGTTAATTTTTTAATGATAAGTGTTATCAAAAATTTATATATACAGTAATTCGAACTCTAAATATAATATCTAATAATATTGACATTTTTTTTAGTTGAATTCTTAAACCTCATTTATAATATCTATTTATCTTATATTATCTTTTAGTAATATAAACATAAATAATTTTTTACTAATATACTTTTATTACTCTATTAATCAAATATTTTAATAAAAATAAAACTTATTTTATTATTTAAATTAATATAATTAATTATTTTTATAAAATTATGTATAATTCAAAAAAAATTTATAATAAAAATTAAAAAGTATTATTTAATAAAATGTTATTCTATCATCAATCGTGTAAAATGAATCATTCATTTGATTATTATACATAAATTAAAAATATATATAAATGCAAAAGATTAGAATCATATATTTATTATATTACTCATATTTATTATTAGTGTATTTCTACATTAATGTAAATGTAAAACAGAACACAATAAATCAATAATTAAGTTGTACTATTAATTAAAACATATAATTGAATAAAAAAATTAATATTATATTAAAAATTAAAATACTCATTTATTTTATAAATTTTTTTCAGATTAATTGGTTTTTATCTATACATGAGTACAAGACACGATCAAATAAGAGTACATGCACTATTTTTCTTTTTTTATATGAAAAGTATATGCACTATTTGTTTTTTTAGCGCCTTTTTGTTAATGTAAAATAAAAATTATACTCTCCTGTTCATTAACTTTTGTTCATTATTGTGGTTTAAAGTTTTTCCACGCACTTTTGACATCCTTAGTATAGATTAAGAGAGAAATAATAAATTTAAATTACATTATTTTACAGTGTTGATTTTTAATTGCTAATTATGTTGCAAATTTTCAATAATTGTAATTATTAGTTTTGACTATTTCTATCAAATTCAAAATATGATATTTAATAATATTAACATTTGAGAAAAAAATAAAAGAATTGTTAACATATAGTTATATCGATAAAGTAGAAATAATTTTGTATCTATTAATATTTAAAATCTGATTTATCCAAATCAGATCTAAATTAACCTTAAAAAAATTTAGGCAGAATATTAAGAAAATTTCAAGTTTGGTGTCAATTTATGTTTTTGATTTTGCAAAGGTATAGTAGGAAAAATATCTTACTTAATATGTCTTAATTTAATTTTTACTCAATATATCTTAATTTAACAACAACAAAATTGTGACAAAATTAGAAAAACTTAAACACCATAGCTCATATAAGATAATTTGTGTGTGATTTGAGGGGGAAAAAAGTTGTCAAGATTAACTTGAGTAGAGTTGAATTCGTGTCTATTATTATTTAATACTCGATTTATATTGTGAGCCAACATGGTCCAAACTATTAATGGTTGGGTATGATTAGACCTAGGCAATGTATATAACTTTAATTACTGAGTTCGACTATTTCTCTTAAATCTTTGATGCCAATATATGTTACTGAATGGAAAAATATCTTAATTGATGTATCTTAATTTTTAAAATAAGATACATTTAATATGGACCTTTAAAGAAGAGTTCAAAAGTGGACCTTTAAAATAATAAATTTTATAATAATTAAAAATAAAAAAAATAGTATTTTATTAAAATTTACTAAAAATGATAAGATCTACATTTAAACTATTTTTTTAGAGATCTATATTAAAATTCTTTACGACAATAAAAAAAATTGTGACAAAATTAAAAAACTTAAACCAGCATAGTTCACGTGAGAAAAATATGTATGTGATTTGAGAAAAAAAACTTTGCCATGAGTATAATTAAGTTGATTCAGTAAAGTTAAATTTTTTATCTCTTAAATATTTAGACCCGCCGGCAATCCAATCCAACCAAATTAGCATAGGGAAAGATTGAAAAAAATAAATTTAATCCAAAGTATTGACTAGTCCTATCAGTATAATAAATGATGTGCTTTTTAATTAATATTTTTTTTAGTTTTTAAAATTTGACAAATCTAACACTAGTTTTTAGGTTTTCATAGTATTCAAAGGTTTAAACATGTTTTTTGTCATTACAAATATATTTTGTTTTGATTTTAGTTTTAATAAATTTTTTTTATTTATACTTTTATAGATTTTAACAAATTTTAAAAAAGTTCTTTATAAATCTTTTATAGTAAAACAATAGTGACATGACTAATTTTGAATAAAGTGACACATAGTAAGTGTGTAA
The DNA here is from genome assembly GCA_037974755.1 of Cicer yamashitae. Taxonomy (NCBI): domain Eukaryota; kingdom Viridiplantae; phylum Streptophyta; class Magnoliopsida; order Fabales; family Fabaceae; genus Cicer; species Cicer yamashitae. The sequence goes on from JBBPBQ010000002.1 coordinate 40,851,494, forward strand.
TTGTTGTTGACTAGACAATATTTAATATATTCATTTTATTAACTCATTTAATTATTTAATTAAAAATATAAAATAATTAATTAATTTTAATTAATAAACTAATTAAATAATAAAAATTTAATAATCTTCATCTTCAACTCTAAATTTTTTAATAAATATTGAATAAGCTTCATTTTCAACTCTAATTTCTTAGTAAAATTGAAGGTGATCAAACCACTACCACCTAATACTTCAAAAAAATTATCATTAGCTCTCATCATCATATTCATCATCATTTCTCTCTCTTCTTGTTTCTCAACCTTCTTCTTCAAAGAAAAATGGAGCAAACCTAAAACTCTTCTGTAACAACCTATCTATTTTGTAAGTCTAGAAATTAATTATTAAAATTGTTAAATATAAAAATAAAATAAAATAATTAGTTTAAAATTTATTTAATTAAGAAAATGGCACTATTGTAATATTTAGACAAATGAAGGACAATCATATAATTTCCCTTGTAAACCTTAAATATCATTTTTTCTTTCCTTTTTTCTTTTTCTGAATCCTTCTTTCTCCTTCCTCAGAAACGCGTTCCTTCTCTTCTTCCACCGTGAGCAAACCCAAACCCCAGTTTCATCCAATCTTCAAACCTCTCATTTTCCTTCATTTTTTTCAAATCCTTTAAACACAAAAGCTAAAACAGTTTTTTTACCTTGCATGTCTATGTATCTCCATTTCTAGAAATAGCAAGGGAAAATGACCCAAAATTGGAGGAGTTGAGCTAAACTGCAATTCAAAAAGGAACTCAAAACCCAATTTAACATACTGTGAGTTCTGTTTATTTCTGTTTATTTAAGTTTTTTTTAAATCATGTGAGATTGATGATTCAATTTTATTAAAAAAAAATGGAGGAAAAGAATTAAAATATGGAAGAAAAATGAAATCTGACCAAAAGAAGGCCGTTGAAGTTTTTGTAGCTTGTCTGTTAATTTAGAATGTGCATGTTGTCATTGGCTGGTTCTGATGTTAGTGAATGAAGTATATGCTACAAAAATTTGATTACATGCTCATAATTATTGGCTGGTTCTGATGTTAGTGAAAGAAGTATATGTTACAAAAATTTGATTAGATGCTCATAATTATTGGCTGGTTCTGATGTTAGTGAACGAATTATATGTTACAAAAATTTGATTAGATGCTCATAATTATTGGCTGGTTCTGATGTTAGTGAATGAAGTATATGTTACAAAAATTTGATTAGATGCTCATAATTAGATGTAAGGTTGAATATGCTTGTCGAGCACGATTTCGGCTTGTTACTGCTGTTGCTCTGATGTGTATGTGAAATTGTTAGTTTTGTTACATTAATTTCTTTTAGTATGATGGTTTTAGGCACTGAAAATTTTTAAATAAACTGTTTTGGGTTATTACGGATTAGGAAAATGAGAGTGTGAGGAAATGAAATTTTAGGTGTTTTAAAAATGCATCCAAATGATTTTCCATGACCCTTATGTTGTTACTATTTTCATTACTTTGTTATTGTTATAATTGTCATGACTTTGATGTTGTCACTATTTTCATGACTCTTTTCTACCTATGATTTCTATTTTGAATTAAGGACTTAGGATTGAATTATTATGGGTTTATTATATCGATAATTTAGTTATAATTGTTGTGGATGAAAGATGCATTTTATATATGACATAATAAAGACATTTCATAAAACATCTCAAGTTTAGTATAGTATCATTAATCAGATCATGCATGGCTTTATTCACGGTGGGACATTCAGGTTATTTCAGGCATGGAATAACAGGTAAAGGAGAACAATCAGGACGCTGATTGGGGTTTGGCCAGACCACCTTTACCAATCAGGACTCAATTATCTAGGTGACCCACATCAAGATATTGGGCGACTTTTCCTTAATTCAAAGGAAAGATTTGAGGTCATGCATATGTTTAGAAAAAAAAAAGATGTGTACAATAATAATAATAATAATATTTTTATGAGTAAAAATTTTATAAAAATTAAATTGAGAGTTTTAACTTGAGATGTAAAATTGTATTCATGTTTTATACACTTTCATGAAAGAAATTCTTTGAGACTGTTTTCCCATTTATTTTTCAGAACTCACTGAGATATTTTATCTCACCCCATTTATTTTTTTATTAGCAGCTGGAGGAACATGAGACACAAATTTATCATAAGAAGACCAGTTCCAAACTCGTGGAATTAGAATTTGATATTTTGTTTTATGATGTAATCAGTCAATCATAGTTATTTTCAAGATGTAATATTTTATGAATCTACTAAACAAGTTGTAAACTATATTTACGAATGTAGTTTTCAGTTATGATGGTGATTCTAATTTATTATGCATTATTAGTTCCTCTGTTTTATTAAGGTGTATGGGCCTAATTATCATATTCTAGACAAATGATAATGGTTCTTACATCTTCCATCTTCAAACTCTTGCATGTCTTAGATCGAAGCTTCAAAACACAAAACTCTCAACACCAATAATCATCATCTTGATCTCCTCTATCTAGTGAACTAGGTAGTTTAACAAAAAATAATAATTCTTCTCCCCTTTGTGGTTGAAGGCCGAACCACACTCCTTCATAGAGTAAGGAAAGTTTTAACTTTTTCTTCTCATTTTAATGATCCAAGATGGTTTTATGCACTAGGGTTTCATTTAAAACCTTTTTCAAGCTTTGTATATTTTATTTAGTCTTTGCATGTTGATTTTTCAAGCTTGATCATGATTTTTATAAGTATAATTTCAATAACTCAACACTTGATCATCATAAAAATGTGATTGAGTTTGTTTGTAAAGTCATGAGTTTTCTCTTCACCATTGATTTGCATTCAGGTCACCGTCACGGTTGATTTTGTGACCTTTATTACTTTTTTTTTTGTCACTTGGGGTTACTGGTGTTGAAGTCATTTACCCATCAAGGTTTATGGTTACCTTGCTTAATTGCATGCATCGATATTCTGTGTATATACCTTCTTGTTTAAGCGCTAGTGTTGATCATAATGTATTGTTTTGTTTGAATTTTATTTGATTTTTGGCTGTTAATAAATTTTTTCTTAGTTAACATTCCACTTTAAATACGGGAATTATCCCTGATAGAACCAGCTTTGTTATTATGTATTTGTAGTTTTTTTGAAGTTTTAGAGTCTATAAAATAATTTCCATTTGAAAATCACATGTGGGAACATAATTTGGATGGAGCACAAGATCTAGCATTTAATTTTTGCTTCTTTTAGCTTTTATATTATGATATTTGTGATTTTCAGCATGTAAAAATTAATTACCATTTAATAAAAAAATTAAATACCATTTCATATTGATTGCAGGTTTGGAAAAGAAAGGTTGCACAATATCTGGCTGATTCTGGTGTTCCATATACGATTATAAGGTACATTGGTTTATGTCCATACTCAGACATATATAGAAAATTAGAAGATTACATCGGTTTCTTATTTACTATATACTTTTCTAGCATTGAAAACTAGAAGAATAAACTGTTCTGTTTGGCTATCAGTTTTAGTTTTGAAGTTCCTTAAAACAAAAAAACCAAATATAGGTTTGGAAGAACATTTTCATAATTAACGTATAAGATTGTTTTAGTTGAAGAGCTGAGACTATTTATGCATATCATTAAAATCATGTATTGAGTACCCAGTTTCTCATGCTTTATTATGTGCCATTTTGATTGCAAAATATGGAAATTATTCTAGTTTGTTGATATATTCTACACTGTTTAATGAATTGTTGTTTGTTATTAAGAACAAATAGGATGTTGAGAGCTGTAAAAACTTAAAAATAAAAGTTGTAACCCTTTGTGAGCTAGAATCAAAAATTGCAGAGAAAAAGCTATTAAATACCAGAATCAATCAAAAATTGAACAGAGCAATGGTTTTGGTGGTTCAGAATTGTGTACTGATGAAAACTTATATTTCTTGCCGCAACAACTTGCTGATTTATGATTGTTACATTAGAGTTTAAGTGACATTGTTAAATTTTATTTAATTTAATGGCATTGTTAAGTGACAAATTGTTATTGATTGTTTGTAATTGTCCTACTCTTACATGATACAATATAAGATACTCGTGATTGTGTAATTGTAGTTCATTTCTCTAATTATCAATTAATAAAAAAATTTGATTTGCTTCTATAGACAAACAGAAAATCAAATTGACTTGTACTCTGTTTTATGGCTTAACTCTTCAACGTTGGTCATGTGATTTACGTTATATTATGGGTCTGATTTGTGTTTAGATGCATTTATTCAAATTGATCATCTATGAGACTGTTTAATTGTATGTTATTTGAACTTCCTTTTAGATTATAGTATGGAGTCTATGGATATAAAAAGAATTCAAAAAAAAAATTGAAATATTTTTTATTTCAAAAAAGTAATTGATTTTTTCAAATGGGTCTAGGGGCCCTCTAAGCCCATGAAATTTTGTGGGCTTTTTTTACATGTGGGCTGAGGTCAATATACATGAAGTTTGACAAATTGACTTGACAAATTGACTACTCTAGTCATGACTCACCCATTCCAATCTTTTATCTATTGGTTGTCCTTTCCAAAAAGCCTCCTCACCGTTTTCCTTAGGTGGAACTGACCAACATTCATTATTCATTATCTTCCCTTTTACCCTTTATTTCTCTTTCTTACATTATTTTAACATTTAATATCTTTCTTCTTTCCCAATAAATCACATTCACTCCCTTCTCCAATTTTTCTCTCTTTCCCTTTTCCAATCTCATCTTCTCAAATTCCAATCCTTTTCTTTCTTCTCTCCCAAAATCCCCAACAAACATGCAGGTTCCATTGATAGACAGACTTATCGATTTTCAATTGGGTTTCAATTCATTGCAAAACCATTTTAAGATAATATTTAATAGGGAGAAATGATACAAAGAACAATATCATTTGTGTTCTTATTGTCTTGTAAAATACAAAATATTATTTGTAATGCTCGTTAGTTTTATGTCAAAATTTTACTAAGAATTACAAATGTGTTTGAATAAAATGTAAATATTTTTACTAATTTATACGAGATTAAATTATAATTTTAAATACTATAATCTCATAATTCTTTGCCCCAAATTTTTGTGAAACATCCTTATTAATGTGTCATTAAAAAATTTAATTTAATTTCATAACCAATTCATTTGATATTTCAATTTTAGGATAAATCATACTAAAGAAATTTTAAATGTAATCATTCCATAAACATTTTGTCAATTTTAAAAAATTATACGGAATTTTTACATGAATATCCTTTTTTTTCTTTCAAAAGCTCCAAATTGCCCCACTGTGAAATTTAAATACAGAAATGTCCTACATTTTAGCCCCAGTTGCTGATCGCAACCTGGGGATGCGACTTGCTGAAGGCCTTTTTTTTTTGTTCCAATAGGAGGTGCATGCTGGGGATGTGACTATGTACTAGGCCTAAATTTTTTTTGGTTCCATTTTATTTATTGGTATAATTATTATTTAATTAATTATAAATAATTAAAATATTTAAAAAATCAAAATACTAATTATAAAATAAAATACATTATTAAATAATAATAATAATAATATTAGTGACTTATTGTTAATTTTAATTAATTATAAATAATTAAAATAATTAAAAAATCAAAATACTAATAATAAATTAAAATACATTATTAAATAATAATAATAATAATAATAAAAAGAAAATTATATTAATAAACTAAAATAAAAATACCTTAAATTGAAAAAAAAATACATTAATTTAAAGAAAAAAATACATTAATTGAAAAAAAAACATGAAATTTAAATTAATTATTTCCATCTAAATGTCCTCCAGTTCCACATCTACGGGGTCGTGGAACTCGTCTAGCCCTTTGTACGGCTTGAGGCTGTTGTGGTTGATCATCAATTTGATCATTATCCTCGTTATAATCTGTATGTGGATTAGAACCACTACCACCTGCTTCCGTGTAATTTTGAGTTTCGACGTTGTACATGGAATCAAAAGCAGCATAAGCCGACTCAGGAGTTGTGCATTGAGTACCAAACAAATTATAGAAAATTTCAGTCCCTGGTTGATGAACGGGGGTTGGTATTGGTGGCACTAAAGGAACGTAGTACTGAGTCGGTATATCTGGAGATTCATGTAGATGTGGTGGTGATGATAAAGATGGTGTTTGGTGCATGGTATGTTGTTGTGGGGTTGATTGAGGGGTTGAGTGAACATCAGAATATGTTGAAGGTTGCAAACGTGGATCACACATAAATCTTTCCACAAATATGTATAATTTGGTGTGATTTTTGAACCAATTCATATATTCTTTACTGTGGCGTAAAATACCTTCTACGAGTTGTCCTTGCAATACATAATTCTGACGTTCATTCCAATGTTGAATCTCATCTTTCCAAACCACATACCAATTATCACCGATGCCACTCCTCATGTCGACCTCATGGTACATTGTCATATCCTCTGGTGGTTACGGAATTTGTTGATGGTAGCTGAACTGAAGTGCGACTTTATCTGCATGATGTTTTTCGACGATATGATAACAGTGCAGATAGGTACATGCAATCCAAGTGTTCATCTCTTGTTCGGGTACCTCATGTTGGAACCCGAGATACGGTCTCCAACGAAACTGATATGTTAAAAATAGGTTAAAGTAAATATTAAAAGGTATAAAAAAAATATAATTAAAAAAGTGCAACTAAATGTGAATGAATATATTACTTCTTGAACCATCATATGATCGATTGTATTCTGGTATCTCTTTATGTCGTTGTGAGAAACTTTACTGAAATTTAGATCACCAAAATTAAATCTGTCGAATATATAAAAAATAAATATAATATAATAAAATTAGTAATACGGTAAACAGTAAGTTTTATATAAATTAATAAACTTAATTTAATGTGTTCATTTTATATATTGATGTTCTTAAAATGTCTTTTATATATTAATGTATGCATTATCTAATTTATTTTTTCATCTTGAAAAATAAAGTAGTAGTAGAATTAATAAGAGAAATGTCGAGAAGAATAACAATAAGTACATCTAATAAATCGAAATAATACTTAAATTTAAGTACACATTTTTCTTTTTATAGATATTTATATTTAAGGATAAAGATAACATTCCATCCATTTTAAAACAATATTAGCAAAAAAAAATAAAATTATAAATTACTATTTCAATTTTAAATACACTTTTTTTCAAGTGTACTATTTAAAAATTGTGGTGGCAACATGGACTGTGGTCTACCAATGTATAGTATTTTTCGCCGTATTGGGATTTGGATCGTGCCACATTCATTCCAAGACAGTGAGAATTATATGAAAATTAAAATTTACTTTTACATTTTTTTTTGTAAATTTTGAGGTATGCTCTATTCGTAGACATTATATAAGTGAGATTACATTAGAATTTGTAGTTTAGAGAAAATAAATAAAATATTTGATACATGAAATATAATATATTTCTACACCCCACCAAGCTTATTGATCATGGAGCTATCAAAGACATTTAGATTCCAATCACAGAACCTCACATCCTTCATACCTTTCTCTCCTATAAACAACCCTTTGAAGAATCAACTACCCTTTACAACAAAATTCATCAATAATAAATCTAAGACAACCAAACTAACAGTAACAGCAAAGAGAAAAGCACCCATTGAAGGGGTAAGCGAAGAGTTGAACGATATAGCTTCTTATAATCTTGACTTTGCATATACTCGAAGAAGGGTTCGTTCTGCTTTCACTGAGGTTCAACAACAGCTTGATCATTGCTTGTTTAAGGTTTGTTTAGTTTTGAATTTTGATCATGATCAATGCAAGGCTTCCATCAATCCATTTTCCATATTTAGAGTTTTTTATTTTATTTATTTTTGTAATTTTTTGGTTTTGTTTATTTGGTTTATTTTGACTTTGTTGAAGAATCAGACTTTGACTAATGTTTTGATCTCTTGCTAGGATGCTCCTGCGGGAATCAGAACAGAAGAAGTAAGTGACCCTTTACTTTTAATGTTCATATTTTATTAAAACAGATCTATTATTTTTAGAAATTTAATTTGAAAATGCCGAAACACTAATTATTGTTTCTGAAAAATTCTAGAACTATGTTGATGTTTTGTAAATTTTTTCAATTGGATGATTTTTTTAGCTTGGTGTGGAAAGTTATTTATTTTCTGTTTTAATTTTATTTGTGAAGTAGTGGTATGAAAGGAATTCGAGGGGATTGGAAATTTTCTGTAAAAGTTGGATGCCAGAGCCTGGAATTCCAATTAAGGCTTCTGTGTGTTTTTGTCATGGATATGGTGATACTTGCACCTTCTTCTTTGAAGGTTTGTTGTTGTGTGTTCTGAAAGTGTTTCTTTGAGAATGATGTGTATGCTAGTGATTCATTGTGTTTGATTTGGTTGTGGATTTGAATTTTTATTCAGGCATAGCGAGGAGAATTGCTGCATCTGGGTATGCTGTTTTTGCTATGGACTATCCTGGTTTTGGACTTTCAGAAGGATTACATGGTTACATTCCAAATTTTGATGATCTAGTTGATGATGTTATAGAGCATTATACACAAATAAAAGGTTTGTTCTATTCATCTGCTTTTAGCTATGACACATTGACATAGACACCAGGAAAATTACTAACTGACACATAGTCACGTGCAATAATTTGAGAAAATTGAAGTGATTGAATGTATTCATGTGTCAGTGTCCAACATTGACAGGTCTCAGACACCAAATACATCTTTAATCTTGAGTGTCAGTGCTACATAGGTTTTTAGTATCGATGGTGTTTTATGGATAATTGATGTTGTATTTGTCAAATAAAAACACACTATGTTGTTGATCATGCTTTTGTATTTCAATTAACAGCAAGACCTGATATGAGAGAATTACCGCGATTTTTGTTGGGGCAGTCAATGGGAGGGGCTGTTTCGCTCAAAGTTCATTTGAAGGAGCCAGATAATTGGGATGGAGTGATACTTGTAGCACCAATGTGTAAAGTAAGCTCATTCCTTCTTTGTATTGCTACCAATGCTCACCAACTTCATTATTTTAATTTTAAAAGTTCTGATTCAGTTCAAGCTCCGATCACTGGATTGTTTCAAAATGCAAAGGAATCTATATAAAACATATTTGTACCATTGTTTAAAAAATGACTGAAACTCAAAAGTGATTTTGTTATTGCTATATTGGAAATTGATACAACCTGTTTGCTTACTTTGGCAAGTATAAATGATAACCAAAGTTAATTTTAAAACTAACTAAAATGCCTCCCTTGATCATATTTTCAAGAAATATGAGGAAATACTATACAATGAAACTACTATGGATCTGAGACTTTGGTTTTTCTCGAAAGTGGAAACGGAAAGGATGCTTAAGTTATGTTTTGGTTTCAATATTTACCTATCATAGACAAGTATTTTTAAGGATGCCCTTCTTGAAGATGCAGATCATGTGATTGATAAAATAATCAATTCATTCTGGACTTTTTTGGGGCAATTTTAGACATTTTTTAGGAATTTGAGCTGGCTACCTTCAGCAATTCCACACAGTTAGCATGTTGGTGGCTGTTGGATCGAGATTAGACATTTTAGATTGTAATGCAGATTTTGATTTAAAGAAAATACGGAAATACCGTGTTGGAAATCTGGGCTATCCGATCTCGATCAAACTCCCACATACGAACTGAATGCGTGGCAGCAAATCCAAATCCATTCTTTAGGTATAATTGTTACACTTGGAATGACCTTTTGTTATTAGTCCATATGAAGCAACTATTTATATTGACATTATGAAAAGTTGTACGCGACAAATGTCATGATCATGTGATATGGTATTAAATTATCTGAAGTTGAATAAAAATTTTGAACTTTGTTTTTAGTTCCTTTAAAATGGGCTGTATCGGTTTAATAATCAGACGAAGAACGACTGCTTGATTTGCTGATTTGTGTTACTGGTAAGATTGCAGATGATGTGTTACCACCGGACGCAGTTACGAAGGTGTTAACTCTTTTATCAAAAGTTATGCCAAAAGCAAAACTCTTCCCAAACAAAGACCTAGCGGAACTCGCAATTAGAGATCCGAGCAAAAGAAAATTGGTTGGTAGCTCATTTCTCTTTCATATGCATTTTTAACAAAATCGCAATTATAATTATCATTATTGTCGCAGTTTGGTTGCGATTGCTGGAAACAAACTATTAGTCTATATAGGAAATAAGAACATTCGATTTTTTCTTAAACCAAAAATGCCCCCATGTTCTACTTCTTTGAACTTATGATCTTAAGTAATTGTATACAATTATGTTAAGTGTCTTTCTTCAAGGTTCTTCATTATGAGGTCACCTGTTTACCACCTTGATATTTATGAGGGAGCACAATGCATCTTCACTAAAAGTTATGCCAAAATGAAACTTTTACATGTTTCTGTTTGCAGCTTTAAATCTTTTCTTTGATCAAACATGAGCTACAAAATAGTAGCTTCTATAATTCAGTTTGTTGCACACATATGTTGAACATTTGCATTGGATTTCCTCATGGAAAAGATGAAAAGTTAGTGTTGATTGCTATTTCTGTGATTTAATAGTTTTTCCTACTTTACACTGTGCTCAAACAATATTTTATTGCCTTGCATTGTGACATCTTGGTTAATCTAATGTTATATAATATATTTTAATAAATCAAACAAATTTTTGAATCTAAGTGTTATTCTTTATAGGCTGTTTACAATGTTATTTGTTATGAGGATCGACCACGACTTAGAACTGGCATGGAACTTTTAAGGGTCACAAAACAGATTGAGTCGCAAGTTGAGCAGGTTATTTTTTGTTATCTAGCTTTACACTTTATTTACTTTAGAGGAGTAGTATGTTATAATCATGATCTAAGTTATGGTTTTTATTTAATCTATGCAACCATTGTCATATCAATAAAAAAAAACATTGAATTTCTTTTATGATTGTTTTGGTGATTGCAGGTGTCAGCACCATTATTGATTCTTCATGGAGAAGCAGATAAGGTGACAGATCCATTAGTTAGTCAATTTCTTTATGAAAATGCTTCTAGCAAGGATAAGACTTTAAAGCTCTATGAAAATGGTTACCACTGCATTTTGGAAGGGGAACCTGATGACAGAATAAATACTATACATGATGACATTGTCTCATGGCTTGATTTTAGGTGTTCAATTAATTGATGTTTTTTTTGTCCATGGAATATTTCTTTCATCTTTTTATGTCATTAGAGTCAAATAATACATTATGTTTCAACCGTTAAAATCCTCCTAACTATGTAGTATTGTTTTATTCAATTTCTGCCATAAAATATGTCTACCTTATGGTGATACGTGCACATAACAATAAAAATTTTCTCATCTTTTATGGGTTTTTATTGTTCCTTCAAAAAGTTTGAATGAATTGGATTTCAGAACTACAATTATGAGGAAATAAAGTTATTATATTGTATTATATTATATTATATTATATTATATTATATTATATTATATTATATTATATTATATTATATTATATTATATTATATTATATTATATTATATTATATTATATTATATTATATTATATTATATTATATTATATTATATTATATTATATTATATTATATTATATTATATTATATGTTTATTTTAATTATATTATATTATTAATATATAATTATATTAGTATAAAATAATGATTAAAATTATACAATTATATTAATATAATTGAAATAAACATATAATATAATAAAATTAATATACAATTATTATTTAATAATAATATAATTGTATAATGTATATAATTAAAATAAACATATAATATAATATAATAAATTTAATATAATATAATTAAAATAAATATATAATATAATATTATAATTAAAATAAAATTAATATAATATTAACTACAATTATATTAGTATAAACTAATGATTAAAATAAATCTATCATCTAATATATATTTTATTTATTTTAAGTTATAATGAAACAAATCTAAAGCGTAAAATGATATTTTAGTTAAAATTATAAATTTTAAATCATCTAAAGTTATTTTAATCATTATTTTATACTAATATAATTAATTTAATAATAATAATTAAATAAAACAGAAGATTTTAGTGATTTTTTTGAAATAGAAAATGAAAACTAATTTAATAATAATAAATAAATAAAACAGAAGATTAATAAATTTTAAATTATTGAAGTGAAAATATTTTAAACATTACTAAGCATAAATTTATTATTAATAAAGATCAATTTGTATGTTATTTTATATTTAAGGAGATTTTTGAATATTGTAGGGATAAAATTCAAAAAAATATTTTTCAGGGACTAAAACTGAAAAGTGTTACATTTACAGGAACCAAAAACTGTTTCCGTTTGTCAGTTAACGTTTTTGTATCGTCCACTTAACGTTAAAGACCAAAAATAATTTTTTTTGATATTATAGGGAGGTAAACCAAATAAAAAAAATAACGAGGACTAAAATCAAAAAAATTTATATTTACATGTATCAAAAACATATTTAAACCTTTTTTTTTACCAAAGTATTTCTCATGATTGAGAATTTTTGAAATTTTCACTTCTATTTTTCATGTTTAGGAATTTGGTCTTTCAAAGCAATATTCTCATATTCTAAGCAAGTACAATTTTCACAATGAGACAAATACTGTGAAGATTGTACAATTTGAGAAGCTTATTGACATTGCGTCCAAGCTTTGGATAAATCTTTTTTTAGATTTAAAACTTGATTTTCTAAATTACGAATGATTACCTTTTGATTAACCATTAATTTTGTCATATTTTTATCTTTCTCACGAAATTCTTTGAATGCATCTTGCAATTGTTGATATATAGATACAAAATTAAGTTCATTGTCACCAACTTCATCTAACAAAAAAAGTGAATTTTATGATGCATATTTCATTTTTTGAGATGGTTCAAATATCTTTTAACTTAATTAGTTTCTTGAATTTAAATTTATCTTTAAACATGCAACAACATTAAATTATCGAAGATGGGCTAAAACCCGATTAAAAAACTGGCACTATCTTTTTTTTAAAAGGTTATGAAATAAACAACTAAAATGTAAATTTTTATTGAAATCTTTATTCATGTTTACATGGAATTGTCCTAAATAAATAGTGTCTTAACAAAATTTTAAATTTCCTTTAGGTGATAAAACTATGTAATTTTTTTGTGATAATAGTAATATGTTTTTCGATTTTTGATTAACTATTAAAAAAGTATAAATTAATAGATTGAATTATAGTAATCTGCTTTTCAATTTTTGGCTTCTTTTGACATTTTTTAATTTTTGTTCTAGTTGATCAGATAGTGTTCCCCCTTTATTGCAAAATGATTTTTTTCCATGATAGATATTGATTGCATACTGTTATATTTTCATAATTTTTGTGGGTTTTTGACCTAGTCTCTTCATATTTTTGTATATCTTTTTTTTTCCTTTCTAATTTTAATTAGACTACAAGTAGTTAGTAGGGTCTCATTGCCAACGTAGTTGAAATGTTATTTCCTAAAATGAAGTTTTTGCATACAATTTTTTCTTTTAAAAAATTATCCTAGTAGTCATATAAACATATCATTCATGTTTACACTTGCATAGATTATTATAATGCTTTTAGAACATGTTTAAAAGTTATATTATATAGTATTAAGTTGCATTCTCATTTTGGGATATTATAACATGTTTTTAAATGAATTTAAAGATATTTTACTATACTAAATTGATTCATAACAATGTTCGAATCTATTCATCAAGGAGCCATGGATACATGCTCTTTGTAAGTTGATTTCATTGATGAAAAATAAGACTCATGAATTGATTCATATGTCGCTAAAATATTTTTAATGAGATTTTGAGTAAATTTTCACTAGTGCCTTGAGTGTAAACTCTTCAAATATTTCCCAACATGAAAACATAGTCAGTTGTACTCATTATATCCACTTTTTGTCCACGCAAGTCAACATTTGTATAGCCTACTATTGTTGAACATTTTCCTTCATTTTTGAACAGCAGCAAGCCATAGTCTAAGGTTCCTCTCATGTACCTTATAATTCTCTTGGCTGCAACTAGATGACATGTCTTTGGATTTTTCATGAATTTACTTATCATCCCTACTCCAAATGTAATGTATGTCTTCTATTGCAAAGATAGTGAATCTATAATTTGCTTGAAAAGTGTAGCACCCATTGCCTTCTCATCATCATCTTTTTCTAGCTTCAAGTTTGTGTCAATTGGTATTGCCGTTGAGTTGAAATCAGACATATTGAACCTTATCAGTATATCTAATGCATACTTATTTTGGTGTATCATCATACCTTATCTGGTTTTTACAAACTCAATGCCTAGGAAATATGCAAATGTCTAGGTTTGACATCTCAAATTCAGAACTCATCTTCCCTTTGAATTCATCAATTTCCTTAGTATTGCTTCTTGTTACAAGTACACCATCTACATATAGACAAATAAGAATTATGTCACCTGAGTTTGAATTCATAACATAGACTCATATTCAACATTGCACTTGACAAATCCTTGCATGATTAAGAAATTATCAATTCTTCTATTCCAAGCTCTTGGAGCTTGCTTTAGCCATATAGAGGTATCTTCAGTTTATACAAATTTTCATCCCTTCCTTTGATTGCAAAACCTGGTGGTTGGCATACATAGACGTCTTCTTCTAAGGGTCCATTCAAAAAAGTTGATTTCACATCCAGTTGAAACAAAGGCCAACCTTTAAAGTTTCCAATTCCTACTACTAGTCTTATGATTCCAATTCTGGCCACAGTTTCAAATACATCATGATAGTTTATTCTTCCTTTCTTTAGGAAACCTCTAGCAACAAGCCTGACTTTATACTTGACCACTGCTCCATCTGGCATCAATTAAGTCTTGAAAACACATTTCACAACAATAGGCTTCTTCTTCTTTGGTAGCTTTACCAATTCCCTGGTTTCATTGTTTTTTATGGATGACAACTCTTCCTCAATTGCTGCCTTCCACTGTCGTTGCTCATAAGTTTGCTCTAACCTTACTGGTTCCAGTTTGGCATAAAATGCTAAATGAACCAAATTATCTTCTTCTGTTACTACATTGTCATGGAACACAACGTGGTCATCCAACCTCACTGATGGTTGTTTGGCCATTTGAGTCTAACTGGGGAATTTGTAGGAAAATCATGAACTACTTGCTTTTGTTCTTCAAGGTTGATGTAGACCTTGTCATTTGAGCTACTACTTTGTGCATTCCAATTCCCTGCCTTAGACTCATCAAACACAAATGCTTACTTATCACAATCTTTTTGTTGATAGGCTCATAGAACTTGTAAGCTTAGTAGGATGATACCCAAATAGTACCATTTGATCAATCATATCTTCTAGTTTTCTTATCTTTTCATTAAGAACATGATTGTAGCATAAAGAGCCAAACACTCTTAAGTGATTAACTCTTGGTTTCTTCCCTGACCAAGCTTCCTCTGGTATGGTTAGTTGCATTCTTTTAGTGGACACCTATTCAAAATGTTCACTATTGTTGCTACGACCTCACCTCAAAACTGGTTTGGCAATCCTTGCTTTTCAACATGCTTCTAGCCATGTTTATCACAATCATATTCCTTCCTTCAGCTGCACCATTATGTTGAGGAGTATATGGTGTTGTTACCTCATGTGAAATACCGTCATTTTCACAAAATTATTCAAATTCATTTGCAGTAAATTCTCCTCCTCCATCAGTTCTAAGTACTTTGATATTTTTTCCACTCTCCTTTTCAACTTTCACCTTGAATATATTTAAAAATATCAAAGACTTATGATTTTTTTTTTTGAATTAGAAACAACAACGTTTTTCTTGTTCTATCATCAACAAAGAAAACCAAATACTTGTTACCTTTAAGGGACTCTATCTCAAAAGGTCCACACACATCTAAATAAAGAACTTCAAGTGGTTCAGAAACTGATCTTGTTCCCACATAGTGAGTGAAAGAGTTTCGTGGTTGCTTCCTAACCATGAAGCCTTCACATATTTGTTCTAAGTTTTTGATTGAGGATAAATCATGCACCATTTTCTTATTTTCATCAAACACAAGCTTCTAAAGTTTAGATGGCCAAACCCTAGATGCCACAACTAGTTTCATCTTGAACTGCCACCTTAAAATTGATCAATTCAACCACTTGAATGTCAATTTTAAAGGTCCTATTATTTGCCAAATGAGCCTTCAAAATTAATCTCCCTTGAAAAACATACACCTTCACCTGATTATCTTTTATGTTCATTGAAAAACGTTTCTCTAGAAATTGTCTCATGCTCAATATATTGTTTTGCATAGTAGATACATAGAGAACATCTGAAATGTAAGTTGGTTTCCCAAGTCTACTTCTAATCAAAGCTTTTCCTTTGCCTTTTGGTGCTATTGTCTGCAAATCTCACATTGTTCTTGATTGATTCATCAAGGTCAACAAACCATCCTTTATTGTCAGTCATGTGATTCAAGCAGCCTGTATCTAGATACCAAGAACCACAATTTTGTCATTCTAATTTTGTGGTTACCATCAGCAAGAGGTTATTCAAATTTGAGTCATCACCAACAATTGAATTTGCTTTTTGATCGCCTTTATTGCTTGATGCATAATTTTGACATGCATAACATTGAACCTTATTCTTGTCAAACTTCTTGTTCCACTTCTTGTTTTTACCACCATTCTTGCTTTGGTTGTCACTTGTTTTCTAATTTGACAATTGCTTGATTAGTAAGCTTTTTACCACACTCTTTCATCTGGTTTGTTAAAGCTTGCAAACGATTAAAAAACTTCAACATTTCTTCATTACTTTATATCTCTAACTACTCATATTTCCTTTTCTTTAGTTTATTAGCCCTTGTAGAACGGAAAACACAAGAAATGGGGGGGGGGGGGGGGGGGG
>JBBPBQ010000002.1:40868635-40882915 GCA_037974755.1 Cicer yamashitae
GAGAAGGGGGGTTTGAATTGTGTTTCTTTTTTAAAATCTTTTTAATGTGACTAAACTATAGTAAGGAAAATAGAGCAAATGAACAAACACAAAACATAATAACATAACAATTTATCTTGGTTCACCACCAACAAGGTAACTATGCCTAATCCCTTGAACCTGAAGAATTTAATCAACTAGTTCACCACAAAATTAAATTTTCACTGAACACCTACTAGTCAAACTGACTATGTTCAAGTCTTCTCAACCTTCTAGCTTAGTACAGTCAAATTGTTGAGGAAGGCATCCACTATTGGACTAAGTTACAAGAGAATAGGTTTAGGTTTTCTGAAAAAACTCACATGAGAGTGTTTACGAAGTTGTACTCTTATAAACTTATCTCAAGACTTAGGTAAAATGAATGATTAAGAGCAAGAGTGCAGAGGAGGCTGTATATGCTTATAGTAGTGCGTTTCTTGTATTCTTCAAGTGAGGAATGCACGTTCTTTTATAGAGATTGTTTAGGGTTTATGGTCGTTGTTCTAATTGCAAGAAATCAGCATAAATCATGAAATTTCGTATCCAATATTTTGATATTGATTTGCCATAGAAAACTTGACAAAAGGAATCCTTGTAATCGATTCAGAGTGTATCTTGGTATGAAGACAAAGAAGTAGGGGATACGATGATCAGAGCACGTCTCATAGACCTTCAGACAAGAGCTTTGTCTTCTTTGGAGCGTTGACTTTCATTAGAGCGTTGTCTTTTATCAGAGCATACATCACAAGTTAGAGTCAGACGATTTCTTGATGCGATTATCAGAGGCAGACGATCGGATGCTTGTTGCATTCATCAAAGACAGATGATTGGATACTTGTTGCATTCATCAAAGATAGACGAAACATAGCATAGCTTGTATTACCGAAGTCACCAAAGACGCGTTTCAGAGCGCGTTTGCCAAACTCAAAACAATGAATAGACGCATTTCAGAGCGCGTTTTCTTTGTCTTAGTCCAATCATCAGAGGATACATCATAGGATCCTATAGAATTCACTTCATTTGCACACTTAATCAGAACATTGGTGCTTTAAATTGTTCCCACAAATTGATTTTGTTAGCATCAAAACAAGTAAGGTCATAGTTATTCAAACCAACTTGATTCTAAAAATCCCTACATATTACTTTGCAAGAATGTCCCAAGCCTCCTTTGCACACACCACCATTGCAACCTTCTCAAAGTTAGCTAGATCTACACACTAATGAAGAATGAAGAGACCCTTGCAATCTTTCTTATTTGATTATTTAAACTCCTTTTTCAGTTCTTCTGTTGCCTCATCCCCAACTTCCACTATCCCATTGATCACTATACAAACACAGGGAAAAATCACCTTCTCAAGGATCAAACTAGGCGATGATGCCAATCTATTAAAAGTTAATGTCATTATGAATTGAATCACTTTCTCACAATATAGAGAAAGAGGATATTTAAAGAGGAAAACAAAGAATGAGAATTGAATGAATATTGTGAATTGTATTTCACAACTCGCTGTCAATACATTAAGATTGTTTATACACAAATATTACAAAATCTATACACACAAATTGCAAGCTTTTTACACATCTGATAGAGTCATAGATAAATAGGAATCTATGAACAGTAAAATGATAGATAAAAGGAGAATTTATTGATTTATAGAAGAAAGAAAAATTCTGATACAGTGAAAAGCCCAGAGCATAGATCCTCCAGAGAAAATAGTATTCTCCTAATTCAATGATAATAATAATTATTCATGAGCAATACTCCACTACCCTCCTCAATTTATTCCCCTATGTGTAACTGAAATCCCTAGAATTCTGCCCTGTCATTAATAGACTGCTTATTCTCTTTTTTACCCTTGCGGACATAAGTTCTCCACACTGCAGGTTTGGGCCTTTTACTAGTCTTAGGCCCAATAATTCTGTCATTACCGCCATCAGGAACTGCAGCCTTGTCCTCAAGGCTGAGAGATGGAAATTGACTTTTTAGTAATAATTCATCCTCCCAAGTTGTGTCTTCTACAACTCTTCCTTTCCATCGCATCAACCATTGTCACACCAGCCGTCCTTCTTTCATCACTGATCTTGCAGCCAGCAATTCCTCCGGTTCTTCCCCTTCTTCAGCTTCCATTTCTAACCTGTCTGGTAGTCGAGGTTCAATAGAATAGTCTCCAATAGCTTTTTTGAGTTGTGAGATGTGAAATACTGCATGCACTCTACTTCCTTCAGGCAACTTCAACTTATAGGATACTACCCCTATTTTCTTTAGGATAGGAAATGGTCCAAAGTACCGTGGAGCCAGTTTATGATTGATCCTTCTAGTCACCGTCTGCTGCCTATGGGGTTGGAGCTTCAGAAATACTCGCTCACCCACTTCAAATGAATATGCTTTCCTTTTCTTGTCTGCATACCTCTTCATCTGTTCTTGGGCCCTGTTCAAATGATACTTCAGTTGACGTAAGGCCTCATCACGATCAACCAATTCAGCTGTTACCGCTTCTACCTTCGTTTCTCCCTGTAAGTACCTAACCACAGTAGGTGGTTTTCTTCCATACACTGCCTCAAACGGTGTAGTTCCTGTAGACACATGGAATGTGGTGTTATACCACAATTCAGCCCAATGAGTCCATTGTGACCACTCCTTCGGTTGTTCCGATGCAAAACAACGAAGATATGCTTCTAAGCACCGATTCACCACCTCCGTTTGCCCATCCGTCTCCGGATGATATGACGAACTCATACTCAGCATCGTTCCTTGCAAGCGAAACATCTCTTTCCAAAATAAACTCACAAACAATGGATCACGATCACTGAAAATGGATTGTGGAACCCCATGAAGACGCACCACCTCTTTAATAAAGATTTCAGCCACCATCCTCGCAGTATATGGATGTTTTAAGGGAATAAAATGTCCATACTTGGATAATCTATCCATCACTACAAAAATAGCTTCAAACCCCTTCGATTTTGGGAGACCAGTGATAAAATCCATCAAAATATCATCCCAAATTTTCTCTGGAATTGAGAGGGGCTGTAACAAACCCATCGGAGAGGACGCAACGTACTTTTGACGTTGACACACGTCGCAGCTCTGCACAAATTCCATAACTGACTTTCTGATTCCCACCCAATAAAGATTTCCTGCCATCCTTCGATACGTGTGTAGAAAACCTGAGTGGCCACCGGTTGGAGATGAGTGAAATTCTTTCAACAATAAAGGTATACAACCTGAATTTGAGGATAACACCAGTCTGCTACGGTAGCTCTGTTATCACCTTCTGCAATTAGGGATCCTTCATAACTTCCTGCTGAATTTGTTGCTCTTGCATACATATGGGAAAAGAAGTTATCCCTTTCAACTTTGCTTCTTCATGCATTCTTGAAAGAGCATCAACAACTTTATTATCTGGACCTGGCTTGTACACCACTTCAAAGTGATAGCCCAATAATTTTGCTATCCAATTCTTCTGATCAGCCGTAGTGATGCGTTGTTCGAGCAAGTATCGTAAACTCTTTTGATCGGAGTACACCACAAATCTTCTTCCCAACAAATACGGACGCCAATGCTGAACTGCCAACACCAACACCATCAATTCTTTCTCACACGCAGACTTGCTTAAATTATTCTTGGACAAAGCTTTGTTGAAGTAGGCTATAGGCTTCTTTTTCTGCATTAAAACTACACCTATTCCTCTCCCGGATGCATCACATTCAATCTCAAAAGGTTGTGAAAAATCTAGTAGTGTTAAAACTGGGGCTTGCACCATAACCCTTTTAAGATTCTCAAAGGCCTTCAACTCTTCTGATCACCAATGAAATCCTTCCTTCTTTATTAGTTTTGTCAATGGTTTAGCTATCTTTCCATAGCCAACAATGAATTTTCGATAATAACCGGTCAGCCCCAAAAATCCCCTCACTCCTTTGACATTATGAGGGATTGGCCACTGCAAAATGCTATTAATCTTAGATGGATCCACAGCCACACCCTATTCCGATATTACGTGACCCAAATATTCCACTTTCCTACTAGCAAAATTACATTTGTTCTTATTAACGACAAAACAGTGGTATTGTAAAATCTCCATCACTTGATATAAATGTGCTAAGTGTTCTTCCCATCCCTTACTGTATACTGGTATCATCAAAAAATACCAAGACAAACTTACGGAGGTGTGGCTTGAAAATCTGATTCATGGTGGATTGGAAAGTGGCTGGTGCGTTGGTCAATCCAAACGGCATCACTAGAAACTCATAGTGCTCTTCATGAGTTCGAAATGCCGTCTTATGCACATCCCCTTCTTTCACCCTTATTTGGTGATAACCGGATTTCAAATCAAGTTTTGAGAAATATTTCGTTCCATGTAGTTCATCCAATAATTCGTCAACTACAGGAATTGGATATTTATCTGGCATTGTAACCTTATTCAATTCTCTATAATCAACACACATCCTCCATGACCCATCTTTCTTTTTGACTAAAATGACAGGACTAGAAAATGCGCTAGAGCTGTTTCGAATTATACCTTGGGTCAGCATGCTCTAAACTTGTTTTTCGATCTCTTCCTTATGGTGGTGAGGATAACGATATGGCCTAACAGTCACAGAACCTGCATCTTTCTTCAATTCAATTGCATGAGTTATATATTGTTCAGGAGGCAGCCCTGTATTCTCTTCAAAAACTCCTTTAAAATTCTCCAACAAGTCTTGAAGCTCTTGTTGTTGGTCTTGAGTTAGCTCATGTAATTCTTCATTTGGAGTCTGACAGTGTTTCAGTTTGTGCTTGAAGTGCCTTAGAATTAGCCAAGTCTTTTGTAAGACTCTTAATTTTAAACTCTAATTTATGCAATTTTAGTATATTTGGTGTTAAATTGCTGAGACATTTAGCCCAATTTTAATTCATTTTGTGAATTAAATACCAAAAGCATATTTTATTAGAGTTTGTTATATTTTTATTATATATATATATATATATATATATATATTTTGAGATCCGGTGAAAATTACTTGTCGAAGAATAATTTATTTTGTTGCGAGGAATTTATTACCGGACTGTTTTGTTAAAAATATCTCTGGTTGTTGAAAATTTTACCTGTCAATTAGGTTGCGACGAGAGTAGATATTTTTATCAAAATAGTTGATATGTGAGTGAAGGGATGTGTGTAACAGTTTTAATTATTATTGGTTGGTTTAATTTTAATATATATATATATATATATATATTAGTGGAAAGTTACTAAGTTATATATATATATATATGTTAGTGTGTTAGTAATATATATATATATATATATATATATATATATATATATATATATGTTTTGTAAGTACATATATATATGAGTATGTTTTGTAAGTACATATATATATGAGAAGGCAAGGAAGGAGAGAGAGAAACAGAAACATTTTTCCCTGCCTCGCAAGCTTTTCCTTTTCTTCTTCTTTCTCTCTGTTTCAAAACGTGTGGGTGGTTTTCAAAACCACCAAACGTAAACCTCCACTTTTCTTCGACTTCGGAGCTTCATCTCGCGAAGTGACAGAAGGGAAAGTTACTCACCTCCACGCTACGGTGCTATTGAGCCAACTTTGGAATCATCGTGCGAAGCGAAGTTTTACCGGAATTTAATCGCGGTGTCGTACTCGGCCGTTAAAGCTACAACGAAGGTAAGAGCTCCTTCCAAATTTTTAGCTTGCATATAGGACTCTATATGTGTATTTGTGGGGTTTGTTTTGATGGAGTTTATGTGTGAATTTTGGGAAAAGGAATTTAATGTGATTTATGTGTGTTGTGGAAAAGAAATTCGGTGGTTTGTGTTTAAAGATTTTGAGTTTTGATTTGGTGTATTATGGTTGAAAATGTTTGGAAAATAAATTTGGTGGGTTTGAGGTGAGATGTTGTGAGAAATGAATTTAATGCATTTTGTGGGTAAAATGGTGAAATTGAATTTAATGAGTTTTGAGGTGTGGGTGATGGTGATTTTTGCTTGGTATGGTTGACATGATTATGGGTAATATTATGAATGTGGAAATTTGCTTGATGTTTGAGGATGTGAGGTTTTGAATGAATGCAATTTATGTGCGGATTTCGATTTGGGCCACGAGATAATGCATTTCATAGTACATGGTGACCCGATGGGCCATGGTGATAGTGGTGACCGGATGGGCCACGAGATAATGCATTTCATAGTACATGGTGACCGGATGGGCCACAAGATAATGCATTTCATAGTACATGGTGACCGGATGGGCCATGGTGATAGTGGTGATCGGATGGGCCACGAGATAATGCATTTCATAGTACATGGTGACCGAATGGGCCATGGTGGTAGTGGTGACCGGATGGGCCACGAGATAATGCATTTCATAGTACATGGTGACCGGATGGACCATGGTGATAGTGGTGACCGGATGGGCCACGATATAATTGCTCATGCATTTCATAGTACATGGTGACCGGATGGGCCATGGTGATAGTGGTGACCAGATGGGCCACGGAATGATGTCATGTGCATTGGCATATACGCATTGCATTAGGATGCTTGGCTTGGGAGTCATGTTTAATGGGTTATGATGGTTGTATATGCGTATTTGATTGTGGTGGGTGAATTGTGCTGTATTTGGCGTTTGTGATTGATTGAATTGGTGGGGAAAGTGTTAGAATGATTTGGAAAGTGTTAGAATGATTTGGAAAGTGTTTGAATGATTTTGAAATGTTTGAAAACTGAAAATCTGTCATTTTGACAGTTGTATTCGAATACACATAGGTTGTAGTCGAATACAGTTGAATGATTTTGCCTCTGACTTGAATTTTTGAAGGTGTATTCGACTACACAGGGGATGTAGTTGAATACAGTTGAATGGAATGTTGTATTTGAATACAGAGAGGCTGTATTTGAATACAGTAGTGCTGTTTTTGCTGTTTTTCTGCTGTTTTCGCAACTGTATTCGACTACACAGAGGTTGTATTCGAATACAACAGTGCAGTTTGGTCCAAAACTTTATTTTTCAACCTTGTTTAAACATGTTTAGCATATGCAAACCCTTTCTAGATGCATGCTAAGTTGAAAGGTGATTTTGTGCATTTAAAATTGAATGCTTTGTGGTATTTGTTAATTTCGGTTGGTGACCCTTTACAACTTTTGTGGAAATCTAGGCTTTGCCCTCAGATGAGAAACATGATCGATCTAAGGCGTGGCACAGCGACGGGTTGGTTTTGTAACCAGAAGTAGTGGGGCTTGTTGCCACTCGTGGATTCTTAGTACCCAGTCACCCTCAGATAGATTAATGATCAACTTAGGGTTGTAATCAAGAATTTTATTTATTTTCCCTTTCCTATTTCAAAGTTGTTGTTGTAAAAAGGGAATTTGTGTATTCGAAACAAAGTATTTTATCAGTGTATACTTTACTTGGATACTTTGGATTTTTGTTCAAAACCATTTTCGCTGTTGTAATTAATGATAACCTTTGTCGTGGTGTTACGACTCAAATATTTTATCCAAGAGTATTTTCTTTATATATGGATTTAACTTGGGATTTTTATCACTTTATTTTGAAAAAAAAATACACTCGTGCTTTTAAAAATCGAGGTGTTACACCTTTTGTGGTAAAAAACTGACCATGTAGTTCCACCATTTTTCCTTCCCATTGAAAATTGATGGTCATTTTCTCGAAATCAAATGTCACCTTCCCAAGTCCTTGCAACCAAGCCACCCCCAAAATCATATCCAAATCACCCAATTCCAAAACAAAAGCATCAACATTAGTGGTGAAATCATCTAATTGTACTTGCAATTTTCTACACCTCCCCCTAGTGGACACACGGTGACCGTCTCCCAACCTTACTCCCATCGATCTTCCTTGTTCCACTGTTAACCCCAACGCAGTAGCAACACGGGGTGAAACGAAATTGTGACTGGCGCCACTATCGATTAAAATCACGATGGAAACCCCCTTTAGACTTTCCTTGAGGCGCAAAGTGGTTGGAGGCGTATTATCTAATTTTTTCTTTGCTTCAATAATATCAAACAATCCCATGGAATTGCAATCAAGAACTTCATCCTCATCCTCCATAGCTTCTATGGCAATCACGTCACCATCTTCGTTAAATGTCTCGTCGTCTCCCAAAATCACCAATCGGAGCTGCTTTTTAGCACACTGGTGAAGAGGATGGTATTTTTCCTCACAACGAAAACACAACCCTCGTGTCCGCCGCTCCATCAGTTCTGAATACGGCAGATGTTTGAGGCCACAGTTGCGCTCGCCGCTGACTCTTCTCCCCTCATCGTTTCCAAATCTCGCTGTATTATGAGAAATGCTGAAGTTTGCATTTGAGGCAGATTGAATCGAACCTGTTTTGCTGTGCACTGACCCGGTTAAATTATTATTAAACCCACTTCCATGTCGGGTCGAACTCGGGTTATACTGAAATCCAGATCCTTTTTTTCCGTTGGGCCCCGATCCACTTGGCCCACTTCCCTTCCACCTGCGAAGCCCACCCACACTACCACCTATTGAAATCAGAGACCCACGTGATTCTGTTTCGACATCACGAGCAATCTTCATCGCTTGCATTCTGGTTTGTGGATTCAACGTACGCACCTTTAAGCGAATGTGGTTCTTGAGTCCTCCCATGAAGTACCTAAGGTACTGCTCCTCCGGTAGTCTTGCTACTTGTGACGACACATATTCGAAGGTGGTAATGTATTCATCAACCGTTCCCATTTGTTGCAAATCTTTCATCTCTTCAAAGGGGTTATCACTTTGCCTTCCACCGTACCTTTCAATTAAGGCTCGTTTCAACTTCACCCAATTCAAATCGTCCTCTGCCTCACGCAACAAATTAAACCAGTGAATTGTTGCTCCCTCCATGCTTAGCTTCGCCAGTCTGACCTTCACCTCCTCCGACGTCCCTTGAACTTCAAAATATGTTTCAGCTCACGTGATCCAGGCCACAGGATCGTCACCATCAAATGATGGTAACTCAACTTTCTTCACTGCCATCTTATACTTTGTCACTGAATCCTCAGAATGCGCATATTGTTCCCCCATTTCAATTGGTCGTTGCTCTAGCAACCTCGTGAATTCGCTCATCATAGTTTCGCGAAATTCCCTCAACTCCTGGCGAACAGAGTCTTCCACCGCTGAGAGTCTTGCTTCAACTGCTTCCATTCAATCTGATAGCTTCGGTGGCATGTACAACGTACAAAAAATCACTGGTACTTCTCGAAGATCCGGCAGGTCGGACCAATGATAGAGTCACAGATAAATAGGAATCTATGAACAGAAAAATGATAGATAAAATGAGAATTTATTGATTTATAGAAGAAGAGAAAATTCTGATACAGTGAACAGCCCATAACATAGCTCCTCCAAAGAAAATAGTATTCTCCTAATTCAATGATAATAATAATTATTCATGAGCAATACTCCACTACCCTCCTCAATTTATTCCCCTATGTGCAACTGAAATCTCTAGAATTCTGTTCTGTCATTAATAGACTGCTTATTCTCTTTTTTACCCTTGCGGACATAAGTTCTCCACACTGCAGGTTTGAGCCTTTCACTGGTCTTAGGCCCAATAATTCTGTCAACATCTGTTACAAACTTATTTCAATAACCAAAGCCTAGTTGTTTTAAAAAAATGAATTAACTATCAAATAAAACAATGAGATCCTTATTGGTGAGTGATATTAGGCCCTAGGTATGTTCTAGGAAATCTCTCTTATTTTTTTAGGATGGGGTATCTAACTGTGAAAGAATAAAGGGTTTTGGTGTGGGACATCACCAAGCGTCTATGTAATTTTGATTTGGTCACAGTGGATGAAACTCTCAAGTGCAAACTGGGGACTAGATGTAGGGAATATGTGGAATACTGATTGAACTAGTATAAATCCCGATTTGATCTCAACTTTCTTAATATTTAAATTTTCACACTTTGTTATTAGTTTTCCATCATTTGAATTCATAATTTATTTGAGGGTTTAAGTGCATGTTGTTTGATAATTGTATGGTAATAGGGTTTTATCCAACGTTATAAAAATCGGACCAACCAGTCCAACCGGTTGAACCAGGAATTGGCCTGCCATTCGGTCCAAATACACCCTTGAACCATCTTCTTAATTTATGAACCGGCAAGAAACCAGAAAAACCAGTGAAAACCTGCGGTTTTGCCAAAACAAATTTTTCCCAAGAATAAATAGTAAGAATTTATTTGTTACCCTGAAACATTGAAGAACCCAAAGATATATGTTTTTATTTATTTCAAAAGAAAAACACTAAACCATTATGTACATAAAGGAGATATTTGAACTGCCCAAAAAACCAATTGTAACATATAATGAATAAATTAATAGGTTTAAATATGAAATCCAGCTATTGAATTTGATAACCCACTGCTAATTCATTTCATTAAGATAACCCACTACTAATTCTAAATAATTAAGAACTCATAGAATTACAAGGGTAATCAAATTTACAAATAAGGACCTATAGAAAAAATACAAATTATGAAATAAAGACTTTAGGTATTTCTCTCCCATTGAACTTCTCTTTGTTTATTTTTAGAAAAGTAATATTTCATTAATAAGAAAATAAGACACAATTAAGAAATCAAATAGACTAAACTCCGTCAAAATCTATATTAAATAATCCAACGATAAAAAGTTTACGACACACGGTCAAAGACTTACAAGTCAATAGCTTAAGATCGAGAATCTACGGTTTTGTATTTATTCTTATACAAATTATTCATTCAACTTCAAATTAAAATCGATCATTCATGGTATTTGATTTTCTCAAATTAACTATAAGTTTGGTAGTCTTTTGACGAATAAAGAAGATGCTAATAATGGTGACAACTATTTTTGACTTTGTCTATTATAATATATTAAAATAGAACCCCGATTTCTAACGACGTCAAGTCATCTATATGTACACTTCATATTCTAAAATTTGCCAACTCGCAAAAATTCTGATGTGACACCTCTAAAATCACACTACTTTTTTTCATGTTTTGCTTCCATTATATTTTGTTTCACCAAATATAAAGCAAACTCTTTCACTTGCCCATTCAATACACTTAAAGGCTTTGATCACTTATCAATACACTCTAATCAATACACTCAATATACTTAAAGGCTTTGATCACTTATCAAACTTTTCACTTAGCAAACTCTAATCAATACACTTAAAGGCTTTGATCACTTATCAAACTTTTCATTTCAATAACTCATACAAAAGAACAATCCACTCAATATCTTCAATGCATTATTTATCACACATAAAGATCCATCCATTGATTTTCAACCACCCTCTTGCATTTGATTCAAATCATTTACCAATGAATAAAGACATTGTAAAATGCAACAAAGTCATACCCATTTCAAGGTGTGACACATTCTTAGTCCACATTTAATAAGATTGTTACTCTGTTGTCATTATTGTTGAAGACCATATATAGGAGGTGAGTATTTTCCTAAGCTATTGAATGCTAGCATTTTGTTTTCTTTTTATAATTAGAAAAACACATCATAATTAAAATTAAATAAAGATGAAGAATACTAAAGATAGTTGTTTGGAAATGAATTACTTCTAACCATTTCACTACTTGAAATTTCTTATGTCTTAAACATCAACAAACTTTTCTTGCAGATAGTTGTTTGGAAATGAATTACTTCTAACCATTTCATTACTTGAAATTTCTTATGTCTTAAACATCAACAAACTTTTTTTGCCTATAATTTTTGGTAACCCATTCTTGATATCTCTTCATCATGGGAAATAATTATTTGAAAATTTTATTTCATAATCTAATTAATTAGATGAAACAATAGTTTATGTAATTAAAATTGCTCCATATACAAAAGACTAGATATAGAATTGGTTTGCAATTATAGTATTAACTTGATGTTTAAATACAAATTTCACACCAACTATTTTTTTGGATCAAATTTTCATTTGGCTTGAGAGTTTTGTGTAAATAACATTTTTACTATCTAAAAAATATTATTATTATTATTTAAGATTTTTGAGCGTCAAGAAATTTCTATTTTACTTTGTAGTGTTTCTTCCATATATATATACATACACACACACACACACACACACATATATATATATATATATATATATATATATATATATATATATATGCGAAGAATTGTTGCAATATTTTGAATACTATTATAAACATTGTTTTTAACAAACTATTACTCATGAATGATATAGTACACACTAGGACAAACATTATCATTTAATACATGTTTGGATTCACAAAATTATAGAGCTATGTAGATTTTAACAAAAGTTACTCTTTAAAGGTTAAACAAAATTACGGTGAATTTTTTAAATTCGCCATCAATTCAAACATACACTTATACACAATATTAGTTCTTCAAAAGTTTACATTTCATTTTTACAACTTAGAGTTTATCGGCAAAGTTTTCTTTACTAAAATTTCTTCATCTTTACATACGTAAATTTATTAATTTTTTGAGTCACGATGACAAGTTGTTCTACTAAGAAGTAATTCTTGTGTAGACACAAGAATTTGGACACACTATTTGGGCACACACACAAAAATTTATATTTCTTTTAATTATTTTAAAACTATATATTATTTAATTATTATTTTTCTACTTTTTTCTTTTATGTGTGTGTCCAAGTTCTTGTGTCCACACAATAATTATTCTCTACTAAGTTATTATGATCTCTTGGAGTATATAAAGAAAACTGAGGGACACGTGAAGTTGTTCGTTTTTTAATGCCAAGCTGAGCAATTCACTTTCAGGTTGGTGTATACATAGAGCAATTGTCTTAATTCTTACAACCAAAATATCGTTAAACAGTCAAACAAAATAAGGGACAATTAATAATGACTCCAAGTTAAAATAAAAGGGTGTTGTCAACCCTCCAAATAAACATTTGAATATCTAATTTCTTTTTCTATTTTGTCACACTTGAATCTCTGAATTTCTTAGATCATTTTGTGATGAGAAACAAAATAAGTTTTGCCTTTAATCTCGATGCCCACAATAAACTTATGAAAAAAATAGCTAGTTTAAAGAGACAAATAAAAATGGTGGTAAGTAGAGAAGGAGTGGAAATTATTGTCTTTGTAAAATACATGTTTTTGATGAAGATAAATGACCGATGATGATGATCAAGGCAACAAGCTCAAAAAGAAGAAGTCCAAAATATCTTATTGACAAACTTAAGACTTCAAACATATTAGATCTTTAAATGTAAAGGTAAATGATACAACCCATAGCTCGAATACAATGAGAACCTCACATCTTTACATATGCATAAAAAGTATTTTCAAAAGTCAAAATTACATTTATAAAGTGTTAAAACTAATATTTTTGACAAAATACAAAGGTGTATTTGAATACAACCTAAGTGTATTCGAATACAAATGCTAAAATGTTAAGTCAGTAGCAAAAGCCTAATCTTTATCCGACTACGACCTGCTGTAGTCGAATACAACCAGCAAGATAGTGGCAAAATTGATAAATCTGTATTCGACTACACATAAGTGTATTCGAATACAAGTTGAAACTTTTTGAATAATTTGAACGTTACAAAGAGGTGTATTCGAATACACACATCCTGTATTCGGATACAACTGGAAGCAATGCAATTTTTCAGTTCTGAATTGGGTCTAGATCATTGCAATTGTTCCTCAAACCTCTTGGATCAATAGCCATGAATCTGAAGAGATGTTTATGGACTATAAATACACCATAACTTCAGATTCATAGACATACAATCCTACTACACAACTGTAAAGACTTTGAACAACTTTTCTGAATTTTTCTCAAAGTTATTTTGCATAAATTCAAGTACTTGCATATCATTTTCATATCCTTAACTAAGGTTCTCAAAGTACTTGAAGCAATATTGGATTGTTATCATTCTACCTCTTTCTTATTCTTATATCCTTATCAAATCACATTACCTGTAAAAAGAAAGTAGTACTTTCTTTAAGTGTCTTATCTAAGATAGTGGTGTGCCATCTTAGAAGTTTTGTTAGAAGTTTGTAGCAGAGATCCTAGGATGAGACTTGTACAATTTTCTGACATTAGTGGAAAAATCTCTTGTGGTGTGCAAGAGGACTGGATGTACCATTGGTCATAAAGGGAACCAGAATAGTATTACTGTGTTCATTTAGTTGCTGCAATTTACATTTATCTGTTACTATCCTGCAACGCAAAAATCGATCACTAATTTGCTGAAAACAAGAAAAACTCCTAAACACCTAATTCACCC
>JBBPBQ010000002.1:40883042-40911516 GCA_037974755.1 Cicer yamashitae
CCCCCCCCCTCTCTTAGGTGCACATCTGTACTTACAGTCTTCAAGTCCTGCTTGACAAACTTCGTATGATTTTAACTGATGGCTTTCGAATCTTACATTCTCATTTTCACTATGCTAAATTTTTGTGTGCCCTTATACACACTTTTTATTTTTATTTTTATTTATTTTTAATTCAGAAGCTCAAGAACACCGTTTGCGAACATTGTGTCAGTTCCAACAAGCTAGGTTTCAAAGGAAAAATTAATTCATTTAAGAAGACTCTCCACCTTCCCTCACAATACTAGAAATAGTGGTATTTATTTACTTTTATTTTGTTCTTATGGTTTCAATTTAAAGATACCTTGATTTTTTGTTTCTTTGGGCAGTTTGATTGCCAATTCTATCGCCCAATGTTTCAATTTTCATTAGTGTCTCTTTGGAAAATATGTTTGCCAACTCCATGGTTATGTGTTGATTATTTCATTAACTGCGCACATATTGGGGTGATTTAGCTTTTATGTTGCATTGTATTATTCCTCTCGTAAGCTATATTCAAGAAATAAGTTTCTTTCGACTCTTTATGTCAGTTATTTTTCTAAATTTATTGTGAAAAGAATGCATTTCATGGTCTATTGTTATTTCCACCATTGGCATTGTTTTGCTTAGCAGGAACTACCTAAACCTTATATTATTCACATATGAAAAGAACATCTGGGACATAATTTATTATTTACCTAGCAAAATCTATACTTTTTGGATCTTGGACCGTATATAATATCTTTAACGACCTTTTTTCCATCAGATTCCTGTTTTATTTAAAAGAGCAAACTAAAGAAATCAAGTTTTATGAGTGAATGAATAGTTGGTAGGTTTTTGAAATGAGATAAATAGATAGATGGATAAATACTGTTTTAGAAAGTAGTTCATCAAGAGGTTCATTAAGCACTTCTATATCATCTCGCTAAGTTACACAATCCAAAGATGAATTAGGGGAAGTGAAATAAGAATATGACAGAGAGAGAATTGATGATACATGAGAAAATGAATACAGAAGAGAGGTGTTGAGAGATCTTGGAGCAGACCATGAGTGAATCACCTCCACCTTCATATGCTGCTGCGATCAAATTTTCAAAAACAGTAACTGCATATGATCATAGAATTACAAAGATTGGCTTATAAAATAAACTAGAAGAAAAATAGAGATGAATAAAAACTAATCATGTACTCTTGCAAGTGAAATTATATAATTCTATTAGTTTAAAAGATTTTTATGCTTTTGACATTTGGAGATAAAAACTTTGTAAGCTTCATATATTAAATAGTAAATTTTATAAATCGTACTCACTTATTACTAAGTTATGAGATATACACCAACAAAATCTCTCCACTAGCATTACTAACAATTAATTACTAACATTTGACATTAAAAAAAAAAAAGAAGAAAGTTTCATGTAATTATGGGGAAAAGCATACATGCTAAGTTTGTGATGGCATTATGCCCTTATTTCCACCTGTAACATCTTCGCTAAGTAAGAGCTTTGAAATTTTTTCCTTCATGGCTTCTATATCTGAATGTTGGATGGCATAAGAAGACTTCTCTTTGACATAAAAATGTTGAGGTGTGGTTATTTAAAACGAGGTGCATTTCATGAAGCTGGGAAGGATTTCTTAGTTGGAACCTCTTAATTTTTTTTGCAGGCTTGACTTTTAGATTTTTTTTAACTTTTCATCTCCTTCATCTTATACATAGTATATTACTACAAGCTACAAGAAAGTTCTTTTTTTTACACATTTGTTACTGTTGTTTGGTTATTCATTATGTCTAAATCTTTTGAGAAATTGACTTATAAGGTGTTACATGGATGAATTTTTAGATAATGCACTTTGGAGTGGTCGTACTTGATTTTGTAACATAATAAAAATTCTGTTAAGAATTTGTTATAATTTTCAAGAGTTTGTCTTAAAATAGTCAGCCTTTCTTATAGAAGTTTAGGGATGGGTACATGATTCCTGATAGGAATCTAGTCACCTACTACATGAAGTTTTCTTCATTACCAATGATGAAATGTAATAAATGTTTGTAGAGGTTGATCAAGACCGCTTGGAAAAACTTGTCTGATGTCGACTTGCAAGGTTTAAAAGAAAGCAATTGCTTCTTTTTAAAAGGAATTTTGTCTGTGTTGAAAATAAAGGTGTGCATGATATATTTTCTAAATATGATTCCTACATTTTATTTAGCTTATTTAAGATTATTGTAACTGATCATTTCATCGACTGACTTCACATAGAAGTTGAGCACTCTATTTCGTGACAACATGCTCAATCTCAACAAGCAAGATGTAAAAGGAAGAAATTACTGCATTTGCATAGGAATATGATTTCAAAATCCAATTTCAGGTCCTTACTCAAAAAATGTGCCAAGAATTTTATTGTATATGAATGAAATTATTTGCCGCCAAAATATCATGTAATTTGTTCCATTTATGTCCTTTTACAATCCCCGTTAGACAAGCTTTCCCAAGTTAATCCGTCAACATCTACAATTTCCAATGCCATTCGTAGACAAACAGGTAACTTCTAAAATATTTTAATAATTATTTTAAACAAAAGGATTGCTAATATTTATTGATGTTCGGTCTCCTTATATGGTTTGCATGCTAAAAAAATTTATTTTCTTTATTAGCTTCCATTATTGAAACTTGGAATTTTGGAAGGCCGACATGTGTTTGTGAATTTTGTGGAGCTCTTCACTGATACGAAGAAAGAACGGAAAATGGTAAACACCCTCAACATCCAAAGTTTTCTACATGTTGCATGGAAGGTCTGGTGCAACTTCCATTACTAAAATTTCCACCAACTTTGCTCTATGACTTGCTTGATTATGATGGAGATAGTGTAACAAAATATTTTTTTCGTAACATTAGAATTTATAATGCGGCTTTTGCTTTTACATCTATGGGTGGAAAAATTGACTATGAAATCAACAAACATGGCAGCCCTTATGTCTTTCAAATCAATGGACAGACTTACCACCTGCTTGGGTCTTTATGCCCTGAGAATGGAGAAAAGCCAAAATTTGCCCAACTTTATATACATGACACTGAAAATGAGATCTCAAATAGATTTGGCTTTATCCAAGGCGATAACGAAAATAGTCTTCTTCAAGAGTAACTTGTAACATACATTTTGCATATGCTGGACAATCACAATGTCTTGGTAAAATCATTTGGGATGGTTAGAGATAAATATGATCACCATGATGTCGAAGAATTGAAACTAAGATTGCTTAGCAATAGGTTGACTAATGGGAGGCAAAATAACCTGCCCTCTTGCTCAAAAGTTGAAGCACTTTAAGTTGACTAAAGCTCAAATGAAGAAAGTCATCGGGATATAATTTTGAGCACAAAACAACTGGTCTTTAGAGAATTACAGAATTGCACCCAAGTTTCATGGCACTACAATACCCATTATTATTTACATATGGAGAAGATGGTTATAGGATTGGGATAAGTCGACAAAATCCAGAAATGAGGAGCTGTTACGGTTGAGAAACAGTTTACTATGAGACAATATTATTCTTTTTGCTTGCAACAATGAGCTGGAGAGGCATAAACATTGTTATGGAGTAGGAGTTTGTTCCAACAATACATGGTGGATGCTTATGCTTCCATTGAAGAAGTTAGAATCAATTGGATTAGAAAGAATCAAAAGCAATTGTGTGCAGTACTATATAGTGGATTGAGAGATGCTATTAATCAAGGAGACGTCATGACAAATTCCGTTGGTAGAATGACAATGCTTCCATCATCTTATATTGGTGGACCGCGATATCGTGATCAACATTACCAGGTAAATAATTATTTCACTCTCTATATTTAGTCATGCATTATATAAGTACCCAACAAATCTTAGTGACTTCCAGTATATTTTGCTTTGAAATAAATCCTCTTTCATGTTGTTCTTCGACTATACTTAGGCTGCCTATATCTGAATTTTATCAACGTCTCTCTAAATTGACGATCATTTTTCAAAGACGTATTTTTTAAGTCAGTAACTAACAATTGAAATCATACTCAGGATGCGATGGTTATATGTCGATATGCTAGATATCCGAACCTATTTTTAATATTCACATGCAACCCAAAATGGCCAGAAATACAATTTTTCCCTGAAACCATTGAAGAAAAAAAAGTGACGACAAACCCGACATTATTAGTCGTGTTTTCTCTATTAAGTTATGAGAGCTAATCAATGATATTAAACATCAAAAAATATTTGGTAAAGTCACAATAGGTAATGTATTTTGCCACAATTTTAATTCATTTTAGTCTTTGATTAATCTACAAACTAAAGAAATATCAAAATTTATCTACACTACCTATTATTGTATGTAAATATTGATTGTCTACTAAAATCTATGAATATTAAAATAAAAATATCTCATAATTTTTTTTTATTTATTTCATTCCTTTTAATTATGTGTTTCCTTTTTTTTTAACAGTTGTGTACATCGTTGAATTTCAAAAAAGAGGTTTAAATAAAAAAGCTCCATGTATGGTTAATGAAAAATGTGGGAAGCATTATCCAAAGAGATTTCATGATAAAACATCAATAGATAAAGATGGGTTCCCTATATATATGCAACAAAACGATGGTCGATACATCTTGAAGAATGGCAGCCAACTTGATAGTCGTTATGTGATCCCATACAATAGAAATCTTTTGATCAAATATGATGCCCATATTAATGTTGAGCTTTGCAATCGTTCTAGATCAATTAAATATCTTTTCAAATATATCAACAAAGGTCGTGATCGAGTTAGAGCAGTCATCTCTAATGTAGAAAACTTTGATAACAGTTCAACAAGTTCAATGCACTTTCGTGATGAAATTAAAGAGTATCTTGACTGTAGATACATTTCTCCATCAGAGGCTTCATGGAGAATTTCCCAGTTTAATATGTTTTTTAGAGAACCAACAGTCAAACGCCTTTCCTTTCACTTCCATGGGTAGCAAACAATATATTTCCCAGAATCTATGTGTATTTCTACCATTTTAAATAGAGAAGGAATTGAAACCACGATGTTCACAGAGTGGATGAAAATGAACTTTGAAGACATGGAAGCTCGACAACTAACATATGTAGAATTTCCTACTAAATATGTTTGGAACAAGACCAGCATAAAGTGGACCAAACGGAAAAATGAAAGGCGTGTTGGAAGAATATATTATGTTCCTCCCACAATTGGAGAAAATTTTTAATTGCGAATGCTCTTAAACAAAGTACGAGGCAGTCGTTCATTCGAAGAAATTAAAAGTGTTAATCGGTTTGTACATCTAACTTATAAGAACGCATGTTATGCACTTGGTTTACTAGAGGATGATAAAGAATTTGATGATTGTATTAAAGAAGCAACGACATGGGGTACTGGATTTCAACTATGCCAACTCTTCTCAACAATTTTATTGAATTGACAATTATTAACCCATGTTTGCTTTGGGAATCTAATTGGAAGTTGCTCTCTGAAGATATTTTATACAAGCAACGCCGACTACTAAATTTCCCTGACCTCCATTTCTCAGATGACCAATTAAAAAACTATGTGCTTTCAGAGAGAGAAAAATATCTTAGAAAGGTCGAGAAGTCTTTGGAAGATTACAATGGAATGGCCATTCGCAATAGCAATGTAATTGAGGAAGGCTGTTGCAACTTCAGGCATCGCTGCTCTATTCTTATCATGTGGCCGAACTGCACATTCTAGATTTCAATTACCTTTTAATCCAAGTAAGGCTTTAACATGTTCAATCAATAAAGGCACGCATCTTGTTGAATTAATTATGCAAACATCTTTAATTATTTGGGATGAGGCACCCATGGCCAACAAATATTGCTTTGAGGCAGCAGATCGACCACTTCATGACATTATGAAAGGAATCAAAGAAGACTACAGTTTGAAACCATTTGGTGGAATAACTACTATATTAGGTAGTGCTTTTCGTCATATTTTTCCTGTAGTTCGAAAAGGTGATAGGCATAATATGATCCAAGCTTGCATAAAAAATTCATACCTTTGGAAATCATGTGAGGTTCATTTGCTACGTAAAAACATACGTCTACAATCAAATGAGTTGGACTCAATCTCAAAATGTGCAATGCAAAAGTTCGCAGATTGGATACTTGATGTAGGTGATGGAAAACATGGATATCAATAGAAAAAAATTTGATGCTCCCAAAATCATATGATGGTATTCAATCTATAGTTGACACTATTTATCCAAATTTAAATAGCCACATTGGGGACACAAGTTACCTTGTGTCGTGAGCTATCTTGACACCTACAAATGAAATAATTGACGATATAAATCACCACATTTTGAATAACTTTACATGCGAAGAAAGGATCTATTTATCATCAAACTCAATTTGTAAGACTTATTTCAATGTTCAAGATCAAGATCTTCTTTACCTTACTGAGTTTTTTAAAACACTCAAATTTCCGGGTTTGCCATCACACATTTTAAGGCTTAAAAAAGGATCAGTAGTTATGTTAATGAGAAATTTGAATCAAGGAGTTGGGCTATGTAATGCTACAAGAATGAAAATTACACAACTTGGAAAATGGTTTGTGGAAGGACAAGTGTTGAGTGGATCTGCCATTGGAGATAAAGTTCTCATTCCAAGAATATCTTTGTTGCCTTCATTGTGACACCTTAAACCCCCCAAAATAACATATATAATAATTTATTACTAGATTTTTTTAGGAAAATTCACAGCGAATAAGAAAATTTGTTTCTAAGGAAATAAAAACTTTTATAACTAATTTTGGATCACATTTCTCAATTTAATTCCAAAAACTTAGTAGTAATTATAAGGTTTTCATACAAAAAGTCGTTTCTAATTAAATAAATAAAATACAATTTACAACACTTAATTCCTGGTATCACCTATCAGAGTGGGGTTTCTCCCAAACTTGAACTTCAAGACTCATTAACCTGTAATAACTGCGATTTCGCAAATGGAGGGCCAAGCCAGTCAAACACAAACAACGAAGGAGGTGAGTTTCGAAATCATGTTGATAGTATAATATAAGTATGAAGAACACGTAAACAATCATAATAGACCGTATCATAATCACATTACGATATATCAAAATATTTAAGCAACTAGTACCATATTATAACATCAAAGTCACTCAAGTAACATAATTATCTCATTATAATATGGATCAAATCATCTACGAGAAATTATTATTACTTTTGAAACACATCAATAACAACAAAACAATCACAAGGAAATGCAATGCTGTGCATGAGCTTAGACTCTACTTCACAATGTGGTACCATTCTAACTCTGAAGTACTTGGTTAGGAGGCTTGATACTATGCCACCATCCCGGTGGACGGACAACTCTAATTGACCATGTCCTCATAGATCCCCTCAACTCAACCCGAGACACATATACACGACAGTCGAGGTAAACGTGTGTTGCGTGGTAGCTCCCGACATTTGGAGTGCTACCTCCAAGTCACCTAGGAATTCCCCACCCGAATACCTCCAAGGTCTAACAATCTTGCCTTAAGGCTCAACAGTATACCGCCACGATCAGGCTCAATTCGGTTGTACTTCCCCGAAATCACTAGGCTTGTCAGGTCCTACCTATATGATAACAAAATAATCTCCACTTCACAAATTTTCAATATTTATTTTCTCCCCTCGTTAGCCTAGACTACTCCGTTAAGAGCATCATCTTTAGCACAAATTGGAATCATCACTATTTCATCAATTATGGGGTACTTCAATATTCACATCACAATTTTATAACATCATTAATCATACATAATCATGATCATCATATAAACTCATCACAAATTTGTAACATCACTATCATCAATAAAACATCATCATTATCATCACATAAACATATGTCATACAATGCATCCATCTTTTATTATCATATCACATAAATTCGTCCAATCAAACATATGCACAAAATTTTATTCAACATCCAACATCCAACATCACAACCAATATCAAATATCAAATACCACACACTTATCGAAAATTAAATCAATCAACACCTTATAAACATTTCTATTTAACATTTTAATCTCAGAACCCTAATATTTTCACATTAATTAATTTATCTCTTAAGGGACTACTGCTGTACGTAGCGAGCCCCGAATGAATTGTTGAGAAATACGATTTTCCCGTTCATCTCACAATATATTATACTCATGAATTCAAACGCTCTCTCACCCCTTACCTTATTTAGACGTTTTCTCAAACACAGAAATCAATGGAATTTTTCAACCGCAACTGCATATCGACAACGTACAGCGAGCGAATCCGAATTACGGCGAGTTCACACAATCGTTGAGATGTGACTGATAAATTATGCAGAGCATAAAAATAAATGTTAAATAATTAATAATTATTTTAGGAAAAAAAATGGAGTCAAAACGACGAAAAAAACCTGCAGAAAACGTCTCACCGACTCGTCGGAGCGCCGGAAGGGTCCGACGTCAACTTCATTTAAAATTACAAATGAGTAGTGCTTCTTGAAGGTTTCGACGAGAGGAATCCAAAAACGATGCCATTTTTTTGAGAAGACAAATGTGGTGATCGGAAGCGGCCAAAAACAACTTGCTCAAGGAAAGAAACACAGCTGTTTCTGATTAAATGGAGCCACAATCGATAAAATTGATGCCAAAAATAGATTCAGTGGCCGATTTTGTTTAAGATAGAGGTTGAGATCGTTTCAAAATGGCAAGGAATTAGTGGTAGTGAATTTGAGAGAAAAAAGGGTTTGTTGCGATTTGGCTGGCATTAGTATGATTTTCGTACAAGAGTAAAACTGTAAGGCCCAAGTAGTCAAGTCTGAGGCAGAAATAAGGGTGTAATGAGCAACTCGCAGGTGTAGGAAAGAAAAGTCCAACCAGTAATAGCCCAAGTTAATATGCAGAAGTAGAAAATAGGGGTGTAAACAGTCGTCTGGTGGAAAATTCATTTTCTAGTATTTCTAAAAGTCGTTAATAAGTAAATAATTTATTTTACTTTTATAGAAACTTTTTCTCCAAAATACTCATTTTAACATAATATTATTTATCCTTAACATAGATAAATCTAATTTTAACCAAAACTCTCATATTCAAAATAATAACTATAATTATTACTATAACCTTTTTCAAAATAATCACATAAAAATACATCATCTTTATAAAATAGTCGAAATGATAAAATAAATAAATATAACATCAATAATTTATATAACTTACTAAATCAAAATAAATATGTATAAAATCCTCATACCATAACAACTATATAAAAATAAAGAAAATCAATATTAAAATTACTAATATATCAAGATAATTATTTGTAAAATAAATAATTAAAATAACATATATTTATAAATAATTAAATATAATTATGTACACACTTAACATCAGTCAAACATACAATAAAATATCACATTAACTACGGACGCACATATACATGAAGAATCGCCTAAAATCTTATTCTTTAAAATATTTACACTAAAATACTATTATTTACAAAATAATAAAATAAAATATTTGTTATTTATATCACTTATTTAGTCAAATATATACAAAATTAACATATCATAGAAAACACCCATATAACGAAAGTTAGTCACAAGATTTATCCACATATATTCTAAAATAGTTTTAACACCAAATTAATAATCTAAAATCCTATTTAATTTAGAAAATATTTATTATAAAATTTGAGGTGTTACATTCATAATCCAATTGGCCTTTTATCGTTAATCGAAGACAATATCTTATATCATTATGTTTTGCGATGACAATAAATAAAAGTCAAGGACAATTGTTGCAGCACATTGGATTATATTTGCCTAAACAAGTATTTACTCACGAACAATTGTATGTCGCCATCTCGAGAGTAACCAATCGAAATGGATTACATATTCTTAGTAACGAAGATGACCAGCCCAGTGAAAACAAGGTCTTAAATCTTGTGTATAAAGAGATTCTTTAGTTTTTTGTTTACATGATCGTGCAGGTAACACAATAACATTTGTATAGAATCTTTGTCAGTGACTGTTTACTGAACATTTATATATTTTACCAATATTTTAACAACCAATCATTTTTTTACTATCGTTACTTTAATATTTATATATGATTTGGATGTGCAAAACTATACACAGGGATACAATTAATATCGGAAACTCAAAAAAGTGTACAAAAAATGCTATTACTCAGGTTTAGCGCTTTTAACTTTACTATTTTAACTCCTTTCTACAATTTATACATCCCTAAACAGGTTAATAGCTGATGTTTTTTATTACTTAGAAATTTTTCAATCAACCGTATTGATGGCATGAATTTTTTGGTTGTTGGCAGCTTCACTTGGATTTCAATTCTACTCAACTCTCTATCTATATATCCTTCAATTTTCATTTTTGCAAGGGATTGTGTTCGACAACTATGTATGTAGATATTTAATTCGCTCAAAATGTTATAACAATACACAACCTTGCATGTCTACATTTCCCATAAAATATATACATACCTATTTAAATTGAATATGTTATTTTTCCGTCCCAAAAATCAAACAAGTATAGCAACTTTATGACACTAGACATAATCCCCAAATTAAAACACCAATTCTGATTTCAAATGAAACTTTGTTGAATCTTAAAAAAAAAATGGCAGGACCATGCAATATTAACACGATTTATATTCTTTGATTATTTATTAATTAGCACACGAAAACTGTTCACGATGATCAGAAGGCTTCAAAAGTAAGTGTCTCTTTTTTATTAATTACATATCATTGTGATGACATGACTAATAATTTTCTTTCTTTGATTTATCAACATTCTATGGTTGAGAATACCAATCAACATTACCCTTATTACAGCAACAAACATCAGAATGAGGTGATATGTTTTGAATTTGTCTTATTGTATTGTACCTAATTTTCAAATGTTACAAAGTATATTTTGGTTTGTGGCTTCAATTGTGCTGGCCCAAAGTGATAATATCAAATAATTGCAATCTCACTGGAAATTAAATATTTCTACTTCATGTCTCCTTTTTCTTCATAGGTGAAAAGTGAACACGGACTTCCTGATGAAAATGTTCATGCGGTTGAAGTAGAACCAGTATCGAAAACAAAATTGCTTGCAACTGAACTAGAGAAATTAGAAGAAGCCAAGAACATATATGAAGTTCAACTTAACAGGTCAGAGAAACACATTATGCATGCATTCTATTTGATTGAATAGACAAAGTTGAATAATTTACAATTAAATCTCCTATTGAGTTGGCATTATTTGCTGTTTCAATTAAATCTCCTATTGAGTTGGCATTATTGTAGACATTTAATTCGCTCAAAATGTTATAACATTACACAACCTTGCATGTGTACACTGCCTATAAAATATATACATACCTATTTAAATTTAATATGTTATTTTTCCATCCCAAAAATCAAACAAAAAAGTACATCAACTTTATGATACTAGACATGATCCCTAATTTAAAACACCAATTATGATTTTAATTGAAACTTTGTTGAATCTTAAAAAAAATATGGCAGGACCATGCAATATTAATATGATTTATATTCTTTGATTATTAATTAATTAGCACACGAAAACTGTTCACGATGATCAGAAGGCTTCTAAAGTAAGTGTCTCTTTTTCATAAATGACATATCATTGTGATGACACGACTGGTCATTTTCTTTCTTTGATTTATCAGAATTCTATGGTTAAGAATACCAATCAAGTTCGCAGTAATAGAAAAAAGCCGTCATTCAAGAATGACAGAGAAATCCTTAAAGATCAACAGGACCTTTATTACAGCAGCAAACATCAAAATGAGGTGATATATTTGAGTAATTATTATATATGAGTTGACAAACACACATTTGAGAATATGTAAAATATTTTGCAGAACGTAATTGCAACTAATTCATATATTTAGTATTAAAAATCCATAGTGAAGATCACCCTACAAACAAAATTCATAAATTATATAATTGGGTTGCAAGACACTAATCGTAGAGATTGTTTAAAGAAGTAGAATAGTATACGTAAAAAAAAAAATTATATATTGAGTGTACTTTAATTTATAACTCATGACACATTAATAGTTATACTTAATATTAGATGCTAAATAATAATAATAATAATAATAATAATAATAATAATAATAATAATAATAATAATAATAATAATAATAATAATAATAATAATAGTAAAATGTGTGTTAAAGCAAATTGGAAATTGACTAATAAGGAGAATTGAAGAGGAAAAGCCTTTTAGATGTGCCAAATGAGATTTTTTGTTGAGGTAGCAATATTTGAATGAAATGACACAATATTATATGATGTTTATGTGGGAGTCTATTTTAATATATAAAAATAGATTTAATTTTTAATATATTAAAAATAGATTTTAATATATAAAAATTTGGATGAAATTACATATTTGATGTGAAAACTATCTCACAAAATTAACTCAACAAGGCCAACAATACAAATGTCCACCAGATGACATGACATCAAAGTACCCTGCACCAATGTATCAGATAAAATTTTACTTTCCTCACCTTCATTTTGTTTAACTCATAGCTATGACTTAAGTTTATTTTTTATAGGTTCAAGATTCAATTGAGAGTGTTAATTGAAACGGCAACAAATTCACTATGTTTGATAAAGATGCTCAAAAACTCCTCAACACAACAACAACTCAACTTTTGGAGAAATGAGACCACATAGATAGACCATCCACTCTACAAAATCTATGTAACCGCCATCTCATCTTTGAAATAAGGTTGTCGGATTATAATTTGAAAGAAGGATCGCAAACATACACGATCACAAGAAGTTTTGTCCCAACCAACATTTTCCTCGATCCGACAAATAGTACCCACATCAAACAAGTATAACATTTACACAATTTAAAAAAAAAAACACAAATTTTTATGGAAAATTAATGACATTTTATTCCTTCCAATAA
Organism: Cicer yamashitae; assembly: GCA_037974755.1. Lineage (NCBI taxonomy): Eukaryota > Viridiplantae > Streptophyta > Magnoliopsida > Fabales > Fabaceae > Cicer > Cicer yamashitae. The sequence continues at coordinate 40,896,037 of JBBPBQ010000002.1, forward strand.
CTAGGAAAAAAAACACATTTTTATGGATAATTAATGACATTTTATTCTCTTCCAATAACTAGGAACCCAAGTCACCGCAACCGACAAAGTCCAGCTCAAATGACGAAGCGGATATAAAACAAAATGTAAAATACATGAAGAAGTGAAGTATGGAGATGAGGATAATGATAAGGAGAAAGATGACAACCCATTATCCAAACGAAAAATCAAGGTACAACAGAGCAATAAAAACATTCACATATCATCATCAGATGAAGAAACAATCAAGACAACAGTTACAAAAAAATAAAAAGATTGTGGTCGAGCATATTATATCCTCTGACGAAGAGCCCGTCCTTCTAAATACCTTATCATTTGCTTGTGGCTCAGGTTAAATAAGAGTCAAGACCTTCATTGATCATCTTACTTAAAACCAAAAGAAGAAAACTTTGAATGAATCATCTGTTAGAGTCAACACTCTGATTAAAGTTAACCTTGTTAAGTCAAAAAATTGAGCCCATAACTTTAAAAAAGTTAACATCTCTGCATTCTTTGATGACTAGAAAAGAAAAGCAAAGAAATCAAGGTAGTGCTATGAAGAATCTGTTAAAATTGTGTTTTACTCAGTTAAATGCACTCACAACGCGCCTTTGCTGAATTTGCGACAACTCATCTTCATCTATGCCACATCCTCTAATATTTGCCAACTCGCAAATAATCTGATGTGGCACCTTCCAAAACACGCTATTTTTTTTCATCTTCTACTTCCATTCTATTTTGTTTCTTCAATATGTAATCCAAACCTTGTCATTTGCCCATTCAAGTACAAATATTCCATACATTATGCAATTTCAGCTTTAATTTATCTCATCAATATACTTAAAAAATTTACTTACCCATCAAAACTTTCATTTCAATAATTCATACAGAAAAGAACAAACTATTCAATATCTTCAAAGAATCACAATGCAAGTTGGACTACACACACTTCAAAATCTATCTTTTGTTTTTCAACCACTCTCTTGCACATTCTCAGTTCAAACAATGATAACAACATTATGTAATGCAACCAAGCTACACATATTTGTGTGACACATTCTCAATTCATAGATACTTCAATAATATTGTTCATCTGTTGTCAATTATTGTTCAAGATTATATATAACAATTATTGCATAGGAGGTGAGTTTTCTTCCTATGATGTTGAATGTGTCTCTCATAGCACTTTTTCTTTTTATAATTAAAAAAAAACACAAATCATAAGTGAAAAAAATAATAATAAATATTTGGAAATTAATAACTTTTAACTATTTCACTATTCATTTGAAACTTTCTATGTCTTAAACATCCATAAATGTTTCTTGCCTATAATTTTTTGCAACCCACTCTTGAAGTTTCTTGACCGTGTCAAATAATTATTTGAAAATTTCATTTTACATTCTAATTGTTTAGACGAAACAATAGTTAAAGTAATTGAAATGGTTCTCCATCCAAAATATCATAATAGAATTTTGTTACATTATGTATTAAATTTTTATTTGACTTGACAATTTTGTGTAACTAACATTTTTATTATGTAAAAAATATTATTATTATTATTATTTAAGATTTTTGAACCTTAAGAAATTTATATTTTGCTTTTTAGTGTTCTTTCCATATATATCACCTATATTTGCATACGTGAAAAATTGTATAACTATCATTTATGTAGGGGTGGACAACCACCCGCGGCCCGGATTAAACCGAGCAGCCCGTGGCCCAATTTTTGTAACGGGCGGGTCAACAGCGGGTAGACGGGTCCGCGGGTAAACAAAAATGGGTTCCTGTGGTTTATAATGGGCGGGTTTGGTTAAGGATTTGTGGACCGCGGGTACCCGAACCTGCCCGACTCAAATTAAAAAAAAAATTCTAAGAGGCTTTATCCAGTCCAATAAAAAGGCCCAAATTCAGTAACTCATCTAACTAAAAAATGCCCTTAGTCTTCATTCTTACTCTCACTCACTACAAACGCTAATTCTTACTCTCACTTACAACAAACCCTAATCTCATCACTCTAACTCATACCCTGACGGCTCGACTGACCCTTCTACAATAAACTGCCACCACCTCCATTGTTTATGCTTCGAAGCCGCCACCACCACCACCTCCATCATTTTTGTTTCGAAGCCACCATCACCGGTTCCTCCTGTGCAAAGGCTCAACCTACCTCCATCGTTTATGTTTCTAACCAAACAAAAACTTAGCCACCGGTTTCGTCGACGTTAATATCCTCTTTCTTTTTTCCTTTTTCTTCTCGTCAACTGTAAATGGAGAAAAGATGCTTCGCAAACGCATATAGGTACATGCAACATGATATGATATGAGTTCTTGTGTTTTATTTTAACGATCTTAAATCACAAGTTTTTTGTTAGATTTTTCAAGTCTCGTAAGATTTGAGATTGATTAAATAACTTCATTTTTTTCTCATCTATATTAAAGTAATGAATCTACTAAGCGTGCCATGATTTCTGTGTTGAAGTTTTGTTTTTGTTTTGGGATTTGATTTCTGAAAGTTTATTATAAAACGGCTATTTTAGGGTTTTTGAAAGTTTTCTCTTTTCGGTATTTTATGGTTTCTTTACATTATTGTTAAGTTGGGTTAAATGTGTTTAGGGGTTTTTTAAGGTTTTATTTTCCATTTATATGTGTATGTATTTTAAAAGATTTTAGTTAATATTAGGTTTTTATGAGCATGGAAGAGAAAAACAAGAAAAGCAAGATGATATGTTTAGAAAAGCAAGATAATATGTTTAGAAAAGCATAGCTTGATTATTGTTATTTGATACCCTCAGTATTAATAATTATAGACTTATATTTGTTATCTGTTTCTCAGGTTGGGCATCAAAAATCAACAAAATTGATTCAACAATTTGATGGAAATTATAATTTCATCCCTATAATTTGTATTGATTTGTAATATTGTCAAATTATAATTTCATCCCTATAATTTGTATTGATTTGTAATATTGTCATAATCATCTGAAAGGGAATTATAATTTCATCCCTGTAATTTGTACTGATTTGTAATATGAAAGGTTATTGTTGTATGCTTTATAACATCTGAAAATTTGAATTTGTAGCTAATTCATATATAATGACCAAATTGGACTAGAGAACCCAGTAATAGAAAAATAACAAATATGTTAAAATGAATAAAAAAATTTCAAAGTTTATAAAATGGGTCTAATAATTGTCTTCAAAATGGGTAAAAAAATTGGCTCAAAAATTGGGTATCATAGAAATAACAAAAAAAAAACGCAATTGAGCCGGATATTTTGAATGGTTCAATGATTGGCCCAAACCGAATTAACCCACCCGTTTTACCCGAAAACCCGTGAACCCGCTACCCGTCCAAACCGAATCAATGGGCAGACTGTATTGGGTCTGTGTCAATCACCCGTGGTTTGGGCCGGTTGTTGCTTTTTGGCCCAAACCCGCCTGAACCGACCCAATGTCCACCCCTACATTTATGAATGAATGTTATAATAAACCACATGACACACAATATCATTTAATGCATACTTATATTGACAGTGAGATTGACAAAATTACGATGAACATATAAAATTAAAAATGTGAAAAAGTACATGAATTTATAAATCTAATGTTTCAAAACTAATATAAAGTATATAAAATGAAGAACATGTTATAGTTAAATGTACAACTTTAACAATAAAGAAATGCATAGCTATTTAACAAATATATTATTAGAAGGAACACTTCAATGAAACCAAAAAGCTTGAGTAAATCAATTCAACATTTAAAAATTATTAAAGACAACAATTGCATCTCTAAAGTTGTAAAATCTTATTAATAGTCTCATATTTTAATATACTTTGCAAGGATTGTATTAGTCAACAATGTTATACCTTTTTCTTTATACTCTAAAACAAAAATAGCATTACTTTTAAATTACATATTATTGTTATTCTATACTTATTAATATATAAAATTTTATCGCGCAACGCGCGAATTAGCATCTAATTCAGTGTTAATCTGCAAGCATACATATTCGGAGTGTACATAAATTTATTTATTTCTGTACTAAATACAAGTTTCCAAGACTTATAAGAAAAATATCAAAGACTTGGAGCATGAATCACTCTCCATCTCTCGCTCATAAACAAACAAACAAATAAATAAAGAAACTTATGTAAAGATATCAAAGAAGATATAATTTCATTTCACTTAGTTGAAGTTGCTTGCTCAGCATGGCTTTCTTTGTTGTAGTTCTTCCCATAAGCTCTCTCCTTCCATAGACTTGTAACTTCTTCAAACGTCAAACCTTTAGTCTCTGGCATGTAGAAGATCACAAAACCAACAGCAACAACAGACACAGCCAAGATAACCATGAAACTTTGACCAAGTCCAATAGCATCAACAACAGAAAGGAAGCTAGTAGACATTATGACACTGCAAATCTAGTTAACAGTGGCAGACATTCCACCACACATACCTCTATACTCTTCAGGATAAATCTCAGAGTTAACAGTCCAAGGTACTGGACCCATTCCAGGTGCAAAGAAAGCAATATACAAGGCCAATCCGAAAACAGCAAGCCAACCAAACAAGTGATTTGTGTTACCCTGTCCTATAATATAACATGATGCAGACAGAACTGTCAATGCTCCAATCACACCTGATAAACTACCAAGAGCAAGTTTCTTCCTCCCCAAATGATCGACAAGGTAAATACCAAGAACCGTTCCTGCAGCATTCATACCAGAGACAAAAAGTGAAAGAAAGAGAGCCGCTTGATTGGATTTGAATCCAGCCATCTGAATGATTGTAGGACTGTAATACATCACAATGCTGATACCAGCAAACTGCTGAAATGCTTGAAGTCCAGCACCACAAATGAATGCCAATCTGATTTCTTTAAACTTGAAAACATCACTGTACTGAACTTTCACTTGTCTCTTGCTTTCTTTCTCCAAATTATCTTCTTCTTTCCTATTCTTCATGTAAAGCCATCTAGGGGATTCAGGGAGAAAAGCCATGAGAAGTAGTTGAACAACAGCAGGGGTACCAGCAAGACCAAGCATCCATCGCCATGTCCCAGGAACTCTTGTCAAACCATAATTCACAACAAAAGAAAGAAACTGTCCACCAGTAACCATAAGTGTATTAGCACTAACTAATCCACCTCTAATTTCAGTTGGAGATGCTTCAGCTATATAAACAGGTGCAGTAACAGATGCCATGCCCACACCCAAACCAACAAGTAACCGACCCGCTATTATTACATATGGATTTGGGGCTGCTGCCATTATAAGTGATCCAACTATGAAGTTTATGTCTGCAATAATAGTTGCTGTTTTACGCCCCCAAGCATCGTTAATTACACCCCCCACGGCAGCACCGAATATTGCCCCCAACAACGCCATCCCAACAATTAACTCTTGAATAAAGCTACTATTCCTCACCATTTCAAAATCCTCTTTTATATACAAAAGTGCACCAGATATCACACCTGCATTAATTATATATAAACCGTAGTCAATTAATTAATTATTATATATAATTTTTACATACAAATCGAAGCGACAAAAACTGAATTGAATTTCAATGTAGTATAATGTTCTACTCCTTCTAGTTTCAAATATAAGCAAAAATATATATCTAGTCCAAATTTTGAACTTATTTTGACTTTACTTTTGCTTATATTTGAGACTGAGTTACATACCTGTATCGTAGCCGAATAGAAGACCACCAATTCCGGCGGCAAATGTGGTTCCAAGAATGTAAGGGTTTTGGAACATGGAAATTTTGCGATCAGGATGCATCTCGAGGTAACCGGAGCTTCCTGCTTGCATAGTAATTGGCATTCCCACTACCATTGTCGCTGGGAGTGTATTTGAATTGTTTATTTGAATTGAAGATGAAATAAGGAAAGATTAATGAATAAAGGATTGTTGTTGGATTTGAAAGGGAGAAGGTGTTATATATATATATATATAGAAGAGCTAAATATGGGAATCTAGAGAGTTCTGAAGGCGGCGTCGTTAGTAGTTAGTTGTTATATCTCTCCCGACAAGCAGCGCAACATTGCTTTCCTTCCTATTTTTGACTTAACTTCCTCAATATCTCCTCCTTTCTAGTCGATGTGCTTCAAAAAGTTAGTTTTTATATAATTTAACAATTTCAAATATTTATTTTCGTAACTAACTAACTACCTATCATTTCAAATTTTCTCTTATCTTATTAATTAATCAAAAATAACATCTCATAATATCTTCTTTACAAACTTTTATCGTCTTAGCTACCAATGATATGGATATATAACTTTCAAATTTTTAATAAATAATTATACTACTATATTATTTTTATAAGATATTCATCAATAGTAATATTTTTTTTGTGTGAAGTGCTTAATATTTTTTTTTATCCGCATATGAAATCGTAAATACAATAATAATTTACACACACAATTGTAAGGTGTCGAATTTAATATGAGATAATATATATTCAACCTACACACAATTCTGAGTTTCGAATTCGATCTGAGATAATATATTCAACCTAATAAAATGTAACGCAATTGTTTGATATCTTTTATAATATATTTTTAGAGATAAACAAAATATTAAGATGGAGATAACAATTTTTGTATTGTATAAATATAAAATTTAATATTAAGATAAGATTAAAATTAAGATTGAGAAAAGATTAATATAAAAATTAAGATTTAGATTATAATTAAGTTTTTTATTATTTTTTTCTGATGAAGATTTATTCGATTTGTCCAACAACTTCTGCAAGTCAAGGTTCAACTTCTGCCGATCATATAAATTAATTGTTGATATTATTAATATTAAGATGATCTTTTGGTAAAAAAAACATTATTAAGATCATTTTTCAATTATTTAATTTAAAATATATTAAAAAATATATTCTTTTGATAATGTTGGAACACAGAGAGTATGTTAGTGTGTAAAATTAAAAAATTGTTAAAGTTCTATATTGAAAAGCTTCTGTATAATGATTAGTTTTCAATTCTATAAATACTAAAGTCTAATTTCTCCCTTTTCTTTCTCTCCTTTCGATTTTTTTAGTGGTCTTAATACCACTATTTTTCGGTTTTTAAGGCAATTTTTTGTGTTTTAGTCCCTTCAATTTATGAGTGGTCTTAAATATCATATTTTTAGAGTGACCATTAACTATATTTATTAGTAGTTTGTATAATTTTAGACAGTGCTGCGAAATGTATGTCTTAAAGAGAACGGTCGCAATTCAATCTAATATAATAATATATTCGAAGGACGAAGATAATTTTTAAAATGATTTTTTCGAAAAGTTAAAAACAACAAAATTTGTGTGTAGGAAACCAAACAATAAAAAGAAATTCCATAAACAACAGGCAATAAATTTTTGGTATTAATCTTATCTTGGTTTCTTACTATAGTGGCAATAGTATACATATAATGGAGCCTAGAAAGTGGCAATAGTATACATATAATGGAGCCTAGAAAGTTGTGACTCTTCCATTTATCGTAGATCTAACTACATTATGCACTAACATCTTCAATATACCCATGGTGAATTTTGATGTGTTCATAATAATTCACGATGGATACATTAAAGCACTAAGAAGAATGTTGCACAACTTTTTGTGGTTCCAATGGTATGTACTACAAATCATGAAACAAAGCAATTTTTGGTTGTTCACTTTGACATAGATGACACAAAATGCTTTGGAGGAACAAATTAACTAAATTGTTGAAGCGTGCTCCATAATTGATCATCATCTCTAGAGAACAAACCTTATGCTTTGATGGAATTGTATCAAATCCACTGTTAGTAAAAACCATAGTACCTATTATAAAGAAATTCAGTCAATAACAAAATCCTTGGTAAAAAATATGGTAAAAATCAAGTTCAACAATGAAAACCTATCAAAATCCAATAATCCACACCATATTACAACAAAAAGCGAGTAAGACAAAAAAACTAAGGTGACATATTACAAATGGAAGTATTTTATCTCTTTTTTTTTCACTGCCATTTGTGCAATTGATGGTTAAGAAAGTGGTAATATATAACAAAATTGAATTAGTTAGCGCAAAAATAAACAAATAAAAGGTTGAATCAAAAGAAACAACCCATAGAAACGAGTTTGAAAAAAATTATACCTCTGCTTCTAATATCAAGATTTGAATGTGTATTTTTTTTTTCTAAACCCTCTCAATTCTTATAATAAGTTACCTTTTTAATTATACTTAAAAGTAATATTTATTTCAAATGTCCCTAAAGGAATAGTGTAGTGGTTTGGCCAGAACCATCCCTATAAAAAATATTTATTTCAAATATTTTGTTTAATAATTTATAATTAACAACAAAAATTTATACTAAAATTAACAAAAGGATGGAATTTGAATTACATAATATACCAGTTACAAATCTAACCAAAAATAAAGATAGTGATTATAAATCAAGTAAAGCAGTAGTGCTTATAATTCACCCCTTCATGCGAAAATTACTACTTAAAATATGGATTATATACATAGTAAAAAAATGTATATCGTATGGAAAAATATATACAACATCATTTGCAGATCACTAAATCATGTCATCAAGAAAAAATAAAAAAATTTCAAATAAAAAATAGTTTGAAATTAATTATCCAAATAAAAGCAATAATTCAAATTATTTACATTGATAAAAATAAAGGAGATTTATGTATATCAAATTACCCATATTTAATCAAAGAAATCACAGTCGTCAAGAATTGTGTCAAATTTTGCCATACGAAGCTTGAAATGACAGTCGATTCGATAACATGAACATTGTTTCGCTCATGGATCTGGTGGAAACAAACAATTCAAAATTAAATAGGAGAAAATATTATACCTACTACAATATATATATACAATAAATGATAAAACAAGATGAATTACCTTAGATTTTCATGTAAATAGTAATTGTTATAGATGTGGGTGTGAGACATATAATCAATTGAATTATAAGAATTTATATGTGCGCACATATTTTATATATGATTCAATATATAAATAGATATAACTCTGTGAAAACAAGATAACAATGGAAGAGAGAGAGAATAAAGATTGTTGTTTTGGAGAAGCGCCGTGAATGAATTGTCAAAGTGAATCCAAATACATATTTATAAAGAATTTACTAGGGTAGGGTTTTTTGTTATGCTAAATTTTCACATTATGAATTGTAATAAAATATTATATAATATTTTAAATAATAAGTTATATTTAATTGATCTTTGACCGGAAATTTAACTTATTCATAGTTGATTAATTGGGTTGTCTATCTACTATTTTTATAATACTTTTTTTATGAATATATCTACTACAAAAATACTTATTCAATTTTTTTAAATATAATAAAACTACTAAGTCAAAGTTATTATAGATAAAAATAATTTTGTATACGTCATCATACCTAAAAGGTATAAGGTAAAGAATTATAATAAATATAGATTTTTTATACCATTTGTGTAAATATAAAATTATTTCACGCTGCAATGTCATCGCAATGACCATTATAACCTCAATCGTAACGATTGCAACTACAACTGTATTTGTAACCATAACCACAATTTAAAATTATGAATAGAAGTGATTGTCCTTTGTTGTGGAAGGCTTAGTTTTTACCGATTACTTAGGGCAAACTTTTGAGGGACTTTTTAATTATTTTCTTTTTAGATAGTGATTCTTTATATAGGGTAAAGGCAATCAAGTTTTCGTCCAAAATGTTTTGCGCTATTTAGTGAAGGGATACATAATTTTATCATCAAAGCTAGCTAGCCCCAACATTACACAATGTTGACATCATGCCATATGAAAATTGAAAATTGTTGGTGGTTTTATTCCAAAATTGCGTGGAAGAATAAATAAGAGGAATTTCATATTTAAGCAGGTTTTTGCATACATTTCATATTCAAGCGAATCAATTGTTTTCCTCCCTATCTAGACAATTTCTCGCAGTGTTAATTTATTTATTTGAATCAATAACTGGTGAAGCTTCTGAGTGAAACAATGCTTGAGAAGTTTTGGAGTTACACTCATGGATACACAATATTCAAAAGATTAGACAACGTAACATTCTAAAATATTTCACCCTGCCAGAGACCATAGCTCACCTTGCAAGCTTACATGATTTGGAAACAATTTTTGAAGGATTGGAATATGCAAGATTTTGCCTGGCGAATACTACCTCTCACTAGGAAAGCTAATTATTTGTGAATGGAGGTTTTTCCCACTAGACGTTTAACCTGGCGACCAGTACACCTCGCTAGGCGAGCTAACACCAATTCTGAAGATTGTTGGCCACTACAAGATTTTTCCTGGCGACATGTATATATCGCAAGGAGAAAGTTCAAATATTTCAAATTCAAGTTCCAGATTCACAAATTTTTGTTTGGTAACGCGTGTCTTCCGCATGCAAAGATGTTATAACTTCTGCAATATTTAAGCGAAATATGAAGACAAAATTAGGCTTCTAACATTTTGCAAGTTGAACAGACATATTGAGGCAACAACAAAGCATAAATTTGAAGGTTCCAACCTAAGTATTGGGTTTCCATATCTTCATTCATGGTCTTTTATGTGTAATCTTTCCATCTCTTCTACTTATATTTGTTAAGGATGAGTAGCTAAACTTTCCATTGCTGGGGATAAGTGAAACAATATGAAACTCTTATCTGTTTACGATTCGTATTTTGAAGTGGAAGTGGACTTTAGGAATGCTTTAGATGATAAACTCATTATATTGTAGTCTAGGGACAAATGTAAGTTCTGAAACCAATTGAGATATTTGCAGAGGTAATAGATCAATAAGAGAATTCTTGTACATTAAAGTTTAATTGTAATCTTAAATCCACTAAGGAATTATGTCACTAAGGAATTATCGCAAGAAATGTAAATAGAATCGATAAAGAAATTCAGTAATTAAAATCAAATTTTGAACTATTGTTGGATTCGCACTGAAGCTCATCTCTGACATTTTTCTCATTATCAATTTCAAAACTTACTTTTGTTAGTTTGGAAAATACTAAATCAATTAGGAATTTATTTCTTCAATTAAGTACTTAAAACTTATATCAATAGTATAATGTTATCCTTGTGTTTGACACTTGGTACTATTATTTTACTATTACTTGCAACAATTCAATACACTTGCTGAAATCAATATCACCCTAATATTACACAATATTGGACATCATGCCAAATAAAAATTGAAAATTGTTGCTGATTTTTTTCAATAATATGTGGAAACAAAAATAAGAAGCATTTCATATTTAATAATGCGATAATTGAATGAAATAAAAAATGCCAATGGTTTTCTGTTACCCTAAGGCATTATGAGAGAAGGAACAAGAATGAAGTGTTTTTCTTTCTCAAAAACAGAAGTGTGCGTAATAAGAAGATCGAGCTTTTGAAAACAATTTTTAAATTTTAGGAAGAGGGGACCAAGGAATTCAAGATCAAAATTATGATAGTTTCTCATCGAATGCAATTTTTTTAGTATTTTGAGTCAATATTTAAATTATTTCGGTTAGTTTAATGTTGAATTAAGAGCTATTTTGAATAAATTGTTGTTTTGAAGTTTTTGAATAAATTAGATAGGCATTTATGTCTTCAATTCATTTCATTGGTTTAACTAAAAAGATTGATAGTTTGAGTCAAACACTTGATCTGATCCTCTTTGTCATGAATCAATTTAAGGATCGTTCTAGGTTGGAAACTTACATATTTTAGCCAAAATCACGTTTTGCTGATGAATGTGATAACCAAAGCTACGAAACTTAGAATTAGATGATTTCAAAACGAGGTGAAAGAAGATGTTCTGAAACGCAAATTCGGTTGTTGAATCACTGAAAAAGACTATGTAAAACTCGAGATATGAGCCCAGATTACGGATCACAAAAATTGGTAAAATTTATGTATTAGGGAAAATTGGAAATTATAAATCAGCAAACGAGTAAAGAACATAATGGGGCCACAATCTAGGGATTGATAAGCCGAAAAGAAATGCCACAAGGATTAACAACCTTGTTAAGTTCAAAGTGAATTCTTTCAAGAACTCTAGAGAGCAAAGTCTCACAAAATAACAATATGTTCAAAATCCCTTTTTGCATCAGCTAGGGGTTTGCTTTTTATAATGGCACTACCTTACAAGTTCTCTAAATTTGGCACAACTCAAGTTTGTACAATTAGACCCAAATATTCTTACTAATTCAGTCTACTAGTTTAATTAAAACTAATATTAAAATTTGATCACATAGATACAACCTTCATTCCTTAACTTCTTCAATTTGGATTAAACAATTTACTATTTTGGGATTCAATTTTTCATGAGTTGAACTTGCTTTGAATAAAGTGGATATCAAGTTATTTAGAGCCTCATTTGCCTTCTTTGACATTGCTCTTGTAATTGGAGTTCCAAGACCTTGAATATTCACTATGCTTCATTGGTTATGTTTTCTATGTCCTCATCATTCCCTTTTTCTTAGAAGAAATACGACCTCGAATTTAGCTCAATCATAACCTACATGAAGAAAAACATAAGTCAAAGACATGAAGAACAATGTTAATGCTACCACCAAGAACAAATGGAAATTGTGAAAAACCACCAAATGTGCCAAGTAGGTGAAGCACAACTCCACTTTTTGCATTCAACAATCCAACATATTCATTTTCAATCTAAGGAGTCTTTAAGATAGAGATTAAATTATACCTCTTGAAATTGACATTAGGTACCAATGTTACCTTCCTCGGATTGGAAATGGTGACAAACAAGAAGTTACTTTGTATTTTCAAATGCTTCAAAGCAATTTGAGCCTCATGGACATTCCATTCATCATAAACAAATGTAGGTTCTTTTTGAAACAAGACAAGTCCCTCAAACAAATTAGGAGTACCATATGGAAGTTTAAAGGATTTTCCAATAACAGAAAGAGTAAGGAGAGGTGTAGTAGTGCAACTATCAACTAATTCCACATGCAAAGCTCAATTGGTAGTGGGACTGTGTGGAGGCGGTACTTATCCCCTAGGTATCGGGCTCGAATCCCACGGAAGGCAAAAACTTGTTATTTCCACTGGGTGGTTAGGGGGGACGAGAAGGTCGTGAGGTAGCATTGCCGATAACGGTAAGGGTCGGGGTGTTACACAAACATTTACCCTTAATAGAAAATTTCAAAATACTAACTCTATTTTTAACACAAGAGTAAGTATTCAAGTTAGCAAACAAATGTTTCTTAAAAATCCCAACACATTCTTCAAAAAAAAATTTCATGAACCAAATTTACTTTAGAAAGCACAACAACACATTTATCAAGAAAATCATTCAAGTCTTGGCTCATAATTCTCAAACCAATTTAGAAGAATAAATGGATTAAACACTTGATGCATCATGGTTTCAACTTTCCTTTGGATTTCTTTGGCCTCTTGGGGGTTACCCTATATGCTGACCTCTTGGGCATTGAAACACCCTAGAATGAGATCAATTTAATGTTCTATACCTCTTATAGGTGGTAGGCTCTAAGGAACCTCTTTGGGGATTACATCTTCAAAATCGTGTAGCAAAGAAACAACTTTACTAAGAAAAGAATTAGTAAGACCTACAACCTTTAACTCACTCTCCTTGCTCAAAAGCAACATCATTAGCTTTTTTAATTGCATAGCCTTTTTCACCTTTTTTTTTCTTTTATGAAATTTTTGTGTTTTTTTTTTCTTTTCTCTCTTTCTTTTTCTTTTCTCTCATTTTGGATTCATCCTCACCAACCTCTGTTGGAGACAAAGGAGCAAGAGTAATTTTGCATTCTTGATGTACAAAAGAGAACTTATTTGTATAACCATCATGATTGCTTTTCTTATCGTACTGTCATGACCATCCAAAGAGTAAATGACAAGCCTCCATTGGCACTACATCACATATAAATGTATCCTCATACTTCCTAATAGCAAAATTCACCTCCACTTGCTCACTCACAGTCTTCTCACCTTCCTTACTAAGCCATTGAAGCTTGTATGGTTCTGGGTGGAGTTTAATCACCAAATTCATTTTTTAAACCATTCTGGCACTAGCAACATTAGTGCATTTTCCTCCATATATAATTAAAGAACATAACTTACCTTGGATGGGACATCGAGTATGAAAAATATTATTGCTTTGCATTTCATCCAAGTCTCTTGATTGGTTGCCCACCATTCGTCTACCCATGAACAAGTATGATTCTTTAGCAAATTCTTCCTCATTCAATTCATCACTAGATATAGCAGATTTAGAAGATTATCCACTAGTAATATCTCCATTCTCCTTAAGTAGTATGGTCTTCTTAGTTGGACATTTAGAAGCTATGTGACCTCTTCCCAAACATTTGAAAAATTTAATTTCACTGCTTTATGCTTTCTAATGAGCATCATTTGATTTATTTTGAGTCCTCTAAGGTGCAACCATTGATGTGTTTGATGAAGTACTTCCTGTCGCAGCCTAAAATTTCCGAGTGTTTCTCGGATTCAATGGAGTCGCCACCAAAATTCATTTTAAAATAGGGAAAATATTGGGAAACCCTTAAACATAAAAAAAAAATGGTCTTTGAAACCAGATTTTGAGTTCGGGAGTCGATTATGCGTAGGGAATGTATTAGCACCCTACGACATCCGCTAAAATACAATTACCTATAATTAATTGTGCAAAATTAATATTAACTTAGATATATTTATTTCTCCTTATTATTAAATATGAATATCAATTGTTTGTTTTTTGAATGTAATTTTGAAATAAAAGTATGCTTAAGAAAGAAAAGTAAAAAAAAAAAAAGATATTTTTATTAATATGCTTAACAAGAGGGTGATCTTGCTCCTACGTAACTTCCGGTGTGACGGAGAAATCAAAGCTACGTAGTTCTTGGTAAAAAAAAATACGGATGTGTTGATTGCTTTTAAAGAAAATGTGTTTTGTTATAAAAAAAGGTTGTTTTGAAAAAATGATTTTGTTTGATTTGAATAATTATTTTAAAATGCGAGTTTTAAGACTATCAAGTTGTACAACCCGTGTCTCAAAAACTCAAGGAGTAAAATGGGTTTCTCTTTTTACAGTCACGGTCACAGTTCCTCTTTTTTCTTTATCTCCTTCTTTGTTTTATTTTTCTTTAACTTTTGTTGAATATTCTAATTAAATGGGTTTCTTTTGTGAGATACGAAATTGGATTTGATTTCTATCTTTTATTTTTCTGGGTTTTTTTATTTTCATGGTGAAATGCATTTGTGGATGTATTGAAAGAAAATAAAACAAGGTTGTTGTTGGTTTTCTAAATTTTGTTTAGAAAAATCCCTTTCCTATTCTTTTCTGATTTCAGCTTCTCCTTTTTCTTTATTTTTTTTTTTGTGTTGATTTGTAGTCTCAATTTATGGGCTACAAAGATTAAGCAATCTCATACAATTTGGAAAAGAGGTGACTCATCTTTTTTATTGAGTGTACAAGTAGTAA
>JBBPBQ010000002.1:40911526-40927909 GCA_037974755.1 Cicer yamashitae
AGCCAAAATCACGTTTTGCTGATGAATGTGATAACCAAAGCTACGAAACTTAGAATTAGATGATTTCAAAACGAGGTGAAAGAAGATGTTCTGAAACGCAAATTCGGTTGTTGAATCACTGAAAAAGACTATGTAAAACTCGAGATATGAGCCCAGATTACGGATCACAAAAATTGGTAAAATTTATGTATTAGGGAAAATTGGAAATTATAAATCAGCAAACGAGTAAAGAACATAATGGGGCCACAATCTAGGGATTGATAAGCCGAAAAGAAATGCCACAAGGATTAACAACCTTGTTAAGTTCAAAGTGAATTCTTTCAAGAACTCTAGAGAGCAAAGTCTCACAAAATAACAATATGTTCAAAATCCCTTTTTGCATCAGCTAGGGGTTTGCTTTTTATAATGGCACTACCTTACAAGTTCTCTAAATTTGGCACAACTCAAGTTTGTACAATTAGACCCAAATATTCTTACTAATTCAGTCTACTAGTTTAATTAAAACTAATATTAAAATTTGATCACATAGATACAACCTTCATTCCTTAACTTCTTCAATTTGGATTAAACAATTTACTATTTTGGGATTCAATTTTTCATGAGTTGAACTTGCTTTGAATAAAGTGGATATCAAGTTATTTAGAGCCTCATTTGCCTTCTTTGACATTGCTCTTGTAATTGGAGTTCCAAGACCTTGAATATTCACTATGCTTCATTGGTTATGTTTTCTATGTCCTCATCATTCCCTTTTTCTTAGAAGAAATACGACCTCGAATTTAGCTCAATCATAACCTACATGAAGAAAAACATAAGTCAAAGACATGAAGAACAATGTTAATGCTACCACCAAGAACAAATGGAAATTGTGAAAAACCACCAAATGTGCCAAGTAGGTGAAGCACAACTCCACTTTTTGCATTCAACAATCCAACATATTCATTTTCAATCTAAGGAGTCTTTAAGATAGAGATTAAATTATACCTCTTGAAATTGACATTAGGTACCAATGTTACCTTCCTCGGATTGGAAATGGTGACAAACAAGAAGTTACTTTGTATTTTCAAATGCTTCAAAGCAATTTGAGCCTCATGGACATTCCATTCATCATAAACAAATGTAGGTTCTTTTTGAAACAAGACAAGTC
The DNA here is from genome assembly GCA_037974755.1 of Cicer yamashitae. NCBI lineage: Eukaryota > Viridiplantae > Streptophyta > Magnoliopsida > Fabales > Fabaceae > Cicer > Cicer yamashitae. Next base: position 40,912,671 of record JBBPBQ010000002.1, read on the forward strand.
CCTCAAACAAATTAGGAGTACCATATGGAAGTTTAAAGGATTTTCCAATAACAGAAAGAGTAAGGAGAGGTGTAGTAGTGCAACTATCAACTAATTCCACATGCAAAGCTCAATTGGTAGTGGGACTGTGTGGAGGCGGTACTTATCCCCTAGGTATCGGGCTCGAATCCCACGGAAGGCAAAAACTTGTTATTTCCACTGGGTGGTTAGGGGGGACGAGAAGGTCGTGAGGTAGCATTGCCGATAACGGTAAGGGTCGGGGTGTTACACAAACATTTACCCTTAATAGAAAATTTCAAAATACTAACTCTATTTTTAACACAAGAGTAAGTATTCAAGTTAGCAAACAAATGTTTCTTAAAAATCCCAACACATTCTTCAAAAAAAAATTTCATGAACCAAATTTACTTTAGAAAGCACAACAACACATTTATCAAGAAAATCATTCAAGTCTTGGCTCATAATTCTCAAACCAATTTAGAAGAATAAATGGATTAAACACTTGATGCATCATGGTTTCAACTTTCCTTTGGATTTCTTTGGCCTCTTGGGGGTTACCCTATATGCTGACCTCTTGGGCATTGAAACACCCTAGAATGAGATCAATTTAATGTTCTATACCTCTTATAGGTGGTAGGCTCTAAGGAACCTCTTTGGGGATTACATCTTCAAAATCGTGTAGCAAAGAAACAACTTTACTAAGAAAAGAATTAGTAAGACCTACAACCTTTAACTCACTCTCCTTGCTCAAAAGCAACATCATTAGCTTTTTTAATTGCATAGCCTTTTTCACCTTTTTTTTTCTTTTATGAAATTTTTGTGTTTTTTTTTTCTTTTCTCTCTTTCTTTTTCTTTTCTCTCATTTTGGATTCATCCTCACCAACCTCTGTTGGAGACAAAGGAGCAAGAGTAATTTTGCATTCTTGATGTACAAAAGAGAACTTATTTGTATAACCATCATGATTGCTTTTCTTATCGTACTGTCATGACCATCCAAAGAGTAAATGACAAGCCTCCATTGGCACTACATCACATATAAATGTATCCTCATACTTCCTAATAGCAAAATTCACCTCCACTTGCTCACTCACAGTCTTCTCACCTTCCTTACTAAGCCATTGAAGCTTGTATGGTTCTGGGTGGAGTTTAATCACCAAATTCATTTTTTAAACCATTCTGGCACTAGCAACATTAGTGCATTTTCCTCCATATATAATTAAAGAACATAACTTACCTTGGATGGGACATCGAGTATGAAAAATATTATTGCTTTGCATTTCATCCAAGTCTCTTGATTGGTTGCCCACCATTCGTCTACCCATGAACAAGTATGATTCTTTAGCAAATTCTTCCTCATTCAATTCATCACTAGATATAGCAGATTTAGAAGATTATCCACTAGTAATATCTCCATTCTCCTTAAGTAGTATGGTCTTCTTAGTTGGACATTTAGAAGCTATGTGACCTCTTCCCAAACATTTGAAAAATTTAATTTCACTGCTTTATGCTTTCTAATGAGCATCATTTGATTTATTTTGAGTCCTCTAAGGTGCAACCATTGATGTGTTTGATGAAGTACTTCCTGTCGCAGCCTAAAATTTCCGAGTGTTTCTCGGATTCAATGGAGTCGCCACCAAAATTCATTTTAAAATAGGGAAAATATTGGGAAACCCTTAAACATAAAAAAAAAATGGTCTTTGAAACCAGATTTTGAGTTCGGGAGTCGATTATGCGTAGGGAATGTATTAGCACCCTACGACATCCGCTAAAATACAATTACCTATAATTAATTGTGCAAAATTAATATTAACTTAGATATATTTATTTCTCCTTATTATTAAATATGAATATCAATTGTTTGTTTTTTGAATGTAATTTTTAAATAAAAGTATGCTTAAGAAAGAAAAGTAAAAAAAAAAAAAGATATTTTTATTAATATGCTTAACAAGAGGGTGATCTTGCTCCTACGTAACTTCCGGTGTGACGGAGAAATCAAAGCTACGTAGTTCTTGGTAAAAAAAAATACGGATGTGTTGATTGCTTTTAAAGAAAATGTGTTTTGTTATAAAAAAAGGTTGTTTTGAAAAAATGATTTTGTTTGATTTGAATAATTATTTTAAAATGCGAGTTTTAAGACTATCAAGTTGTACAACCCGTGTCTCAAAAACTCAAGGAGTAAAATGGGTTTCTCTTTTTACAGTCACGGTCACAGTTCCTCTTTTTTCTTTATCTCCTTCTTTGTTTTATTTTTCTTTAACTTTTGTTGAATATTCTAATTAAATGGGTTTCTTTTGTGAGATACGAAATTGGATTTGATTTCTATCTTTTATTTTTCTGGGTTTTTTTATTTTCATGGTGAAATGCATTTGTGGATGTATTGAAAGAAAATAAAACAAGGTTGTTGTTGGTTTTCTAAATTTTGTTTAGAAAAATCCCTTTCCTATTCTTTTCTGATTTCAGCTTCTCCTTTTTCTTTATTTTTTTTTTTGTGTTGATTTGTAGTCTCAATTTATGGGCTACAAAGATTAAGCAATCTCATACAATTTGGAAAAGAGGTGACTCATCTTTTTTATTGAGTGTACAAGTAGTAACAATAATAACCTTGTTAAGAAAAATAAAAAAAATAAAAAATAGAAATAGGAACAAAAGGGAAGGGGTGTTTCCAGGGAAGTGCGCGAGGAAGGAAAAGAAAGGCACCGAAGACGTGCAGAAGTAGAGAAACATTTTTGTTTTTTTTTTGTTTGCTTTTATTTTACTTTAATTTTTTTTGAGTAATGTAATGAGAATATCTATGTAAATATGGACTAAAAATTGGGTGATGATTTTTAGATTTTATAATAATAATTGCAAACTAAATATTATTAATTATTATTGTTTTCTTTTAAAATCATTCAAATAGTCGGACAAAATTGGGGTACTACACTTTCTTTCTTCTTATTTCTATCCTTCCAACTAGAAGAATTAAAGTTAGAAGAATTCTTTCTCATGACATCCTTACTCTTTAGTTGTTGTTCTACCTTAGTAGCTTGATGCATTAAGTCCTCCAACTCCACATAATTTTGTAATTCTGCATCACTTATATCACTATTTAGCCCTTCTAAGAAATGTACCATAGTAGCTTACCTATCTTCACTAATATTGGCTCTAATTAAGCACACCTCCATATCCTTATAATAATCATCCACACTTTTGCTACCTTGTATGAGCCTTTGAAGCTTATTGTGAAGGTGTATATGATAGTAAGAAAGAACAAATCTCTTCCGCATTAACCTCCTCATCTCCACCCAACTATCCACCAATGGTTCTTCATACCACACTCTTTCTTTTTGTAATTGGTCCCACCAAATTAGTGCATAATCAATAAATTCCATGGTTGCCATCTTTACCTTCTTCTCTTCCATGTAATTATTGCATGAAAAGAGTTGTTCAATTTTCATCTTCAACTCAAGGTAAGCCTCCGAATCACTCTTTCCTTGAAATGATAGTATTTTAAGCTTCACTCTCTCTATTCTATCTCCTCTACCACCATCATCAATTTCTCTTCTCCTCCTTCTACCTCCATCATCACCCTGATTTTCTTGATTTTCTAACTGCTCAATTCTGACATGTAAATCTTCAGTATGCTCCCTCAACATCCTTTGCATTTGAGCAATTATAGCCTCCACTAACAATGTGTTGTTTCCCCCTTGAGGAGGGCTATCATCACCACATATTTCAGCCATATTTTAAACAACAAACAAACAAAAGTGAAAGGAAATGACCTCACCACACAGCTCACGTGTTTACACTCTTGAATTTGTCACTCGTGTTTCACTCAATTTAGGCTTTCCTATAATGTATCTCTCTTGCCTTTTTCCACTCAATTGCTCTCTTCAAGTTCTTAATTGAATCAGCAAGAACCCAATGTTTTTGAACCGAAATTGGTAAGAAGAACTTAAAGTAACAGAAAATAGTAGTAATGTGATTGAAAAATACTCTTAGGAATTTTGTCAAACAGGTAGTGTGCAATAATTTTAACAACACAACAATTTTTTTTTTCGTATTTTTTTTTCAAGTAGCATAAGCACACAAATTAAGTAAGTAAGGACAACAATTCAAACAAAAGCAACACAACTAACAATTTATGTTTCACCAATAAAAATACATAAACAGAATTTTACTCAATTCCAAATCTAGAGACAAGCTTTGGTAGCAAATGATATGATCCTCTTTGTCATGAATCAATTTAAGGATCGTTCTAGGTTAGAAACTTACAGATTTGAGCCAAAAACATCTTTTTTTGGAGAACACAATAATTGAAGCTATGAAAACTCAGAATCAGACGATTTCAAAATGAGGTGAAAGAAGACGTTCTGAAACGCAAATTAGACGGTTGAATCACCGAAAAAGACTATGTAAAACTCAAGATATGAGCACATATTACTGATAATGAAAATTGGTAAAATTTGTGTATTAGAGTTTGATGTAAAGGAAACTGGACATTATAAATTAGCAAACGAGCAAAGAACAGAATGACGCCACAATCTAGGGATTGATAAGCCGAAAATGAACGCCACAAGGATTAACATCCTTGATAAGTTCAAAGTGAATTCTTTCAAGAACTCAAGAGAGCAAATTCTCACAAAATAACAATATGTTCAAAATCCCCTTTTGCATCAGCTATGGGTTTGCCTTTTATAGTGGCACCACTTTACAAGTTGTCTAAATTTAGCCCAACTCAAGTTTTTACAATTAGATTCAAGTATTCTTATTAATTCAATCTACTGCTTTAATTTAAACTAATATATATATATATATATATATATATATATATATATATATATATATATATATATATATATATATATATATATGTATGTATGTATGTATGTATATATATATATTGTTTGTGTGTAGAGTTGGTTTATAAGCAATAAAATATATATCCGAGTTCAAACTCATTTCTTTAAGGAATCAATATCAATTCAATATAATATATTAAAACAAACCCCCAAAATAATATGTTGACCTGTGACACTTATTTTGACACATCATTCAATAGTATGATGTGGCAAATCTATAATTCATTCATTTTTTATTCCACATTCTACTAATTCTTTGTTTATATCTCTATAACTAAAAAAACAACAATAAAAATATAACTCCCATTACAAACTTGATTTAATTGATAATATATTAAAACAAACCCCCAAAATAATATGTTGACATGTGACTTCAATAGTATGATGTGGCACCTCTAGAATTCATTCATTTTTTATTCCACATTCTACTAATTCTTTGTTTATATCTCTATAACTAAAAAAACAACTATAAAAATATAACTCCCATTACAAACTTGATTTAATTGTTAATTACTTTTTTAATTCATTGCATATAAATACATCACAATATTTAAATTACATTTTATTAATTAAAATGTAGCAACCATAAATTACCACAAAATATATAAAAATACAATAATCACATGAAAAATCAATAATCAAACTTATGCACAAACAATCCAATGAAGTTTAAATTAAAATAAATAAAAAAATATTAAAACACATGCATTTAAATTAGCAAACCTTTGCAAAAAAAACCAACAAATAATATTTTTTTAAAAATAAAAATGTTAAATTATACATTAAGTATTTTCAAAGTAATATAAAATTTGTGTTCATTTTTCTTTTTAGTGCTCGGATACATATTTTATTCCTTTAATACAAAGAAAGTATTTGTCTATATAAATTGTTCATGAAAATAAATACATTCATTGTAAAATATTAAACTTATAGATTGGATGAAGTATAAATTAGAGCATAGTTTCAATTAACGACAAAAATAATCAAAATCAAGTAGTGATTCCTTATCATTCCCAACATTATTTCGAAATTAAGAATTAGTTATCGAAAGTTTAAGTGAAAATGAGACATGAAACATAAAAGATAAGAAATAATAGTGCATTCAATTAGTCAAAAAAAGAATAAAGAAATAATAGTGCTCAAGATAAAAAGTAAAATAAAAATAATAATCGTATAAAAATCAATGCTTACAAATATATCTCAAATCAATGATTGCAAAATTTTATTAATTAAAATGTAGCAACCATAAATTACCACAAAATATATAAAAACACAATAATCACATGAAAAATCAATAATCAAACTTATGCACAAACAATTCAATGAAGTTTAAATTAAAATAAATAAAAATATTAAAACACAAACATTTAAATTAGCAAACAGTTGCAAAAAAAACCAACAAAGAATATTTTTTATAAAATAAAAATGTTAAATTATACATTAAGTATTTTCAAAGTAATATAAAATTTGTATTTCATTTTTCTTTTTATGCTCGGATACATATTTTATTCCTTTAATACAAAGAAAGTATTTGTCTATATAAATTGTTCATGAAAATAAATACATTCATTTCAAAATATTAAACTTATAGATTGGATGAAGTATAAATTAGAGCATAGTTTCAATTAACGGTAAAAATAATCAAAATCAAGTAGTGATTTCTTATCATTCCCAACATTATTTCGTGTTTTTGTCGTAAAAAATAATACTTTGAGTTTATTCATTATATACAGTCTCTAAAAAGGATAATTAAATCAAAATATTTTTGAAAGAAATACGTGACATAACACCTCTATATAAGAATTAGTTATAGAAAGTTTAAGTGAAAATGAGATATGAAACATAAAATATAAGAAATAATATTTCGTTCAATAAGTAAAAAAAGAATAAAGAAATAATAGTGCTCAAGATAAAAAGTAAAATAAAAATAAAAATAAAAATAAAAATAATAATTATATAAAAACCAATTCTTACAAATATATCTCAAATCAATGATTGCAAAATATATATTCTATTTTTTATCGGAAGAAAATATTCTATAATGATTGAATGTTTAAAATAAAACAAAATGAATACAAACAATCACTCATCTTTTTTTAATAATATTTTTAGAGTCAAAATCACTCATTTTATTTAAATCTTTTTAATTGTGTATACAAACACTAACTCATCATTTTTTAATCATATTATTTAGAATGAAAATCACTCATTTTATTATAAACTTTTCAATTGTTTCTATTTCATTTATTCTTTTGTTATATAACTACTATCTTTATAAACTAAGAAATTTACAAATTTAAAACTTTTTTCCAATGAGATTGATACATTTATACACCATAAATATTACTTTTAAACATTTTCATAAATTTATATTGAAAGAATATTTTAGAAATTATACTTGTGCAGGTTATATTCTAGTTTAATTTCTAGCTGATCAAGTTCGGTTCATTTAATTTATAAACGAAATTTATTACTTAATTATCAAATCGAGTCTTTGCAATAGTTCACTCAATTTACTCCACTGTAAGGCACGCAAACGAGGATTGGGTAGCGTAGAAAAGGTCACACGAGTCACTAAAGTATTTTTTTTTATCTTATCCACTAATGTTTCGATTAAATAAATCCTCAATCTAGATCTAGCAATATTTTTTTCTCCTATTTAATTTTCAAATAAACACACTTGTCTCGTTAATCTGCATCGATATATAACGATGACATATTTTGAGCCAATGAGATAAATTTTAATGTACTTAAGATATTAACGAGACAAATGTTTATATAATTTAGATACCAAATTGAAGTAAAAAGTTAGAGTGATAAATTTTTTTGGAGGTGCTGCATAAGATTGTTGGTTCAGTATAATATCAATATAGCTGAGATATTATCTATTTATGATAATGTTTTAATTATTTACACTAGCACCTTTATTGTCTCTAGGAATACTTGAAAAATATTGTTAAACTATTAAAAAAATGTTGTCTAAAAGAATATAGCAATATTTTTTAGGCGTTTTATATGTGAGGATTGTCTATTATTTAAGATAATATTTCGTTTTTAGTCTTTAAACACACTATTTATAAACGTTGTCTACAATATAGGAATAGAGAATATTTATTCAGCACACCTGCACACCTGAGACAATGTTTTTTAAATGTTATCATAGTTGTCACTAGTTTGTAAATGTTGTCTAAACGCAAAACAAAAGGAAATAGACAATAGTTTTTAATAGTATCAACATCCTTAAACAACATTTTTTTATCTTTTATACATGTGAAAAGAAAACGTCTGAAAAGTGTTTCCTATACTTTTAGGTAACATTTTTATTTATAATTTTACAAAGATAACCCAAACAAAAATTGAATTAAATGAATATAATATGTGCATAACAAAATTGATACAATTTTTATTTTAAAGTAAGTGCTCACTTAATAAGGTTTTATTAATCTTTTTAAATAATTATACAAATTTGTGACAAAGAAATAAACAAATATGTGACAATGTCAGTCTTCTACGTGCTATCTCCATTCCTGACGCTTTTATCTTGTCTATTTTCATAAAACAAAGAATTTGCGGTTGATAAAATTGTATCAATCAAGAACATTTATTCATTCAACTAATAATCTACTCAAATGAAAAAACTTATCAGATCAAAACATCAATAAAATTCCTAAAAACAAATTAACCAAAAAAACTATTCCCCACTCAAATCAAATGAAGAATTATTGTAACATCCCCAAATTCCTAAGCCGGATTTATTATAATCAACATTATTCCTTTCGATCCTTTAAGATCCTTTGAAGTTTTAATATCTTATTGTATAATTTATAATTTTAATTAATAAAAGTTTGGGTGAAAAGAGAGAAGTTGTTTTTTTTAAGGAAAAAAAAAAGACTTACCCCAATTCTCTAATCTTCACATTCTCACTTTTTTTTCTTTCATTTTTCCACTTTTCCACTCTCCTTTCCTATTCTCACGAGCGCGCACACACACCCGCACTCTCAGCAAATTAGAGACACATTTCACTTTTATTCTCACCCACATTCACCAACCTTCTCTTTCATATCTCAATCAATTCAAAGTTACTTTCCTCTCATTTTTCTTTCATCTCTCTTTTCTTCATTCTTGCTTCAAAAGCCATGGTGGAACTTATGGGTTGGGTCTATTTTTCTAATGCATGCAAATAAAGAAGAAGAAGAAGAAAGAGAAAATTAGAGATTTCAAGAGAGTTGAAGAAGAGGTTGCATGTTAACAATGGAGGTTTCATCTTCTTTCGTTCCTAATCTTAAAAAAGTAAGATAGAATCCCAACTAAAACCTCTCTAGGGTGTGTTAGAGTAAATAACTTTCTATTGCCATTCTTAAATTTCAGTTTTAGGTATTGCATGTGATGTGTTTGTTGAAACTGCTATGTCAAAGTTTGTTTAAAGAAATGCATGTTGCGGTGAATTTGAGTGTTGCGCTTTGGATATATATATTAGTTTAAATTAAAGCAGTAGATTGAATTAATAAGAATACTTGAATCTAATTGTAAAAACTTGAGTTGGGCTAAATTTAGACAACTTGTAAAGTGGTGCCACTATAAAAGGCAAACCCATAGCTGATGCAAAAGGGGATTTTGAACATATTGTTATTTTGTGAGAATTTGCTCTCTTGAGTTCTTGAAAGAATTCACTTTGAACTTATCAAGGATGTTAATCCTTGTGGCGTTCATTTTCGGCTTATCAATCCCTAGATTGTGGCGTCATTCTGTTCTTTGCTCGTTTGCTAATTTATAATGTCCAGTTTCCTTTACATCAAACTCTAATACACAAATTTTACCAATTTTCATTATCAGTAATATGTGCTCATATCTTGAGTTTTACATAGTCTTTTTCGGTGATTCAACCGTCTAATTTGCGTTTCAGAACGTCTTCTTTCACCTCATTTTGAAATCGTCTGATTCTGAGTTTTCATAGCTTCAATTATTGTGTTCTCCAAAAAAAGATGTTTTTGGCTCAAATCTGTAAGTTTCTAACCTAGAACGATCCTTAAATTGATTCATGACAAAGAGGATCATATCATTTGCTACCAAAGCTTGTCTCTAGATTTGGAATTGAGTAAAATTCTGTTTATGTATTTTTATTGGTGAAACATAAATTGTTAGTTGTGTTGCTTTTGTTTGAATTGTTGTCCTTACTTACTTAATTTGTGTGCTTATGCTACTTGAAAAAAAAATACGAAAAAAAAATTGTTGTGTTGTTAAAATTATTGCACACTACCTGTTTGACAAAATTCCTAAGAGTATTTTTCAATCACATTACTACTATTTTCTGTTACTTTAAGTTCTTCTTACCAATTTCGGTTCAAAAACATTGGGTTCTTGCTGATTCAATTAAGAACTTGAAGAGAGCAATTGAGTGGAAAAAGGCAAGAGAGATACATTATAGGAAAGCCTAAATTGAGTGAAACACGAGTGACAAATTCAAGAGTGTAAACACGTGAGCTGTGTGGTGAGGTCATTTCCTTTCACTTTTGTTTGTTTGTTGTTTAAAATATGGCTGAAATATGTGGTGATGATAGCCCTCCTCAAGGGGGAAACAACACATTGTTAGTGGAGGCTATAATTGCTCAAATGCAAAGGATGTTGAGGGAGCATACTGAAGATTTACATGTCAGAATTGAGCAGTTAGAAAATCAAGAAAATCAGGGTGATGATGGAGGTAGAAGGAGGAGAAGAGAAATTGATGATGGTGGTAGAGGAGATAGAATAGAGAGAGTGAAGCTTAAAATACTATCATTTCAAGGAAAGAGTGATTCGGAGGCTTACCTTGAGTTGAAGATGAAAATTGAACAACTCTTTTCATGCAATAATTACATGGAAGAGAAGAAGGTAAAGATGGCAACCATGGAATTTATTGATTATGCACTAATTTGGTGGGACCAATTACAAAAAGAAAGAGTGTGGTATGAAGAACCATTGGTGGATAGTTGGGTGGAGATGAGGAGGTTAATGCGGAAGAGATTTGTTCTTTCTTACTATCATATACACCTTCACAATAAGCTTCAAAGGCTCATACAAGGTAGCAAAAGTGTGGATGATTATTATAAGGATATGGAGGTGTGCTTAATTAGAGCCAATATTAGTGAAGATAGGTAAGCTACTATGGTACATTTCTTAGAAGGGCTAAATAGTGATATAAGTGATGCAGAATTACAAAATTATGTGGAGTTGGAGGACTTAATGCATCAAGCTACTAAGGTAGAACAACAACTAAAGAGTAAGGATGTCATGAGAAAGAATTCTTCTAACTTTAATTCTTCTAGTTGGAAGGATAGAAATAAGAAGAAAGAAAGTGTAGTACCCCAATTTTGTCCGACTATTTGAATGATTTTAAAAGAAAACAATAATAATTAATAATATTTAGTTTGCAATTATTATTATAAAATCTAAAAATCATCACCCAATTTTTAGTCCATATTTACATAGATATTCTCATTACATTACTCAAAAAAAATTAAAGTAAAATAAAAGCAAACAAAAAAAAAACAAAAATGTTTCTCTACTTCTGCACGTCTTCGGTGCCTTTCTTTTCCTTCCTCGCGCACTTCCCTGGAAACACCCCTTCCCTTTTGTTCCTATTTCTATTTTTTATTTTTTTTATTTTTCTTAACAAGGTTATTATTGTTACTACTTGTACACTCAATAAAAAAGATGAGTCACCTCTTTTCCAAATTGTATGAGATTGCTTAATCTTTGTAGCCCATAAATTGAGACTACAAATCAACACAAAAAAAAAAATAAAGAAAAAGGAGAAGCTGAAATCAGAAAAGAATAGGAAAGGGATTTTTCTAAACAAAATTTAGAAAACCAACAACAACCTTGTTTTATTTTCTTTCAATACATCCACAAATGCATTTCACCATGAAAATAAAAAAACCCAGAAAAATAAAAGATAGAAATCAAATCCAATTTCGTATCTCACAAAAGAAACCCATTTAATTAGAATATTCAACAAAAGTTAAAGAAAAATAAAACAAAGAAGGAGATAAAGAAAAAAGAGGAACTGTGACCGTGACTGTAAAAAGAGAAACCCATTTTACTCCTTGAGTTTTTGAGACACGGGTTGTACAACTTGATAGTCTTAAAACTCGCATTTTAAAATAATTATTCAAATCAAACAAAATCATTTTTTCAAAACAACCTTTTTTTATAACAAAACACATTTTCTTTAAAAGCAATCAACACATCCGTATTTTTTTTTACCAAGAACTACGTAGCTTTGATTTCTCCGTCACACCGGAAGTTACGTAGGAGCAAGATCACCCTCTTGTTAAGCATATTAATAAAAATATCTTTTTTTTTTTTTACTTTTCTTTCTTAAGCATACTTTTATTTAAAAATTACATTCAAAAAACAAACAATTGATATTCATATTTAATAATAAGGAGAAATAAATATATCTAAGTTAATATTAATTTTGCACAATTAATTATAGGTAATTGTATTTTAGCGGATGTCGTAGGGTGCTAATACATTCCCTACGCATAATCGACTCCCGAACTCAAAATCTGGTTTCAAAGACCATTTTTTTTTTATGTTTAAGGGTTTCCCAATATTTTCCCTATTTTAAAATGAATTTTGGTGGCGACTCCATTGAATCCGAGAAACACTCGGAAATTTTAGGCTGCGACAGGAAGTACTTCATCAAACACATCAATGGTTGCACCTTAGAGGACTCAAAATAAATCAAATGATGCTCATTAGAAAGCATAAAGCAGTGAAATTAAATTTTTCAAATGTTTGGGAAGAGGTCACATAGCTTCTAAATGTCCAACTAAGAAGACCATACTACTTAAGGAGAATGGAGATATTACTAGTGGATAATCTTCTAAATCTGCTATATCTAGTGATGAATTGAATGAGGAAGAATTTGCTAAAGAATCATACTTGTTCATGGGTAGACGAATGGTGGGCAACCAATCAAGAGACTTGGATGAAATGCAAAGCAATAATATTTTTCATACTCGATGTCCCATCCAAGGTAAGTTATGTTCTTTAATTATATATGGAGGAAAATGCACTAATGTTGCTAGTGCCAGAATGGTTTAAAAAATGAATTTGGTGATTAAACTCCACCCAGAACCATACAAGCTTCAATGGCTTAGTAAGGAAGGTGAGAAGACTGTGAGTGAGCAAGTGGAGGTGAATTTTGCTATTAGGAAGTATGGGGATACATTTATATGTGATGTAGTGCCAATGGAGGCTTGTCATTTACTCTTTGGATGGTCATGACAGTACGATAAGAAAAGCAATCATGATGGTTATACAAATAAGTTCTCTTTTGTACATCAAGAATGCAAAATTACTCTTGCTCCTTTGTCTCCAACAGAGGTTGGTGAGGATGAATCCAAAATGAGAGAAAAGAAAAAGAAAGAGAGAAAAGAAAAAAAAAACACAAAAATTTCATAAAAGAAAAAAAAAGGTGAAAAAGGCTATGCAATTAAAAAAGCTAATGATGTTGCTTTTGAGCAAGGAGAGTGAGTTAAAGGTTGTAGGTCTTACTAATTCTTTTCTTAGTAAAGTTGTTTCTTTGCTACACGATTTTGAAGATGTAATCCCCAAAGAGGTTCCTTAGAGCCTACCACCTATAAGAGGTATAGAACATTAAATTGATCTCATTCTAGGGTGTTTCAATGCCCAAGAGGTCAGCATATAGGGTAACCCCCAAGAGGCCAAAGAAATCCAAAGGAAAGTTGAAACCATGATGCATCAAGTGTTTAATCCATTTATTCTTCTAAATTGGTTTGAGAATTATGAGCCAAGACTTGAATGATTTTCTTGATAAATGTGTTGTTGTGCTTTCTAAAGTAAATTTGGTTCATGAAATTTTTTTTTGAAGAATGTGTTGGGATTTTTAAGAAACATTTGTTTGCTAACTTGAATACTTACTCTTGTGTTAAAAATAGAGTTAGTATTTTGAAATTTTCTATTAAGGGTAAATGTTTGTGTAACACCCCGACCCTTACCGTTATCGGCAATGCTACCTCACGACCTTCTCGTCCCCCCTAACCACCCAGTGGAAATAACAAGTTTTTGCCTTCCGTGGGATTCGAGCCCGATACCTAGGGGATAAGTACCGCCTCCACACAGTCCCACTACCAATTGAGCTTTGCATGTGGAATTAGTTGATAGTTGCACTACTACACCTCTCCTTACTCTTTCTGTTATTGGAAAATCCTTTAAACTTCCATATGGTACTCCTAATTTGTTTGAGGGACTTGTCTTGTTTCAAAAAGAACCTACATTTGTTTATGATGAATGGAATGTCCATGAGGCTCAAATTGCTTTGAAGCATTTGAAAATACAAAGTAACTTCTTGTTTGTCACCATTTCCAATCCGAGGAAGGTAACATTGGTACCTAATGTCAATTTCAAGAGGTATAATTTAATCTCTATCTTAAAGACTCCTTAGATTGAAAATGAATATGTTGGATTGTTGAATGCAAAAAGTGGAGTTGTGCTTCACCTACTTGGCACATTTGGTGGTTTTTCACAATTTCCATTTGTTCTTGGTGGTAGCATTAACATTGTTCTTCATGTCTTTGACTTATGTTTTTCTTCATGTAGGTTATGATTGAGCTAAATTCGAGGTCGTATTTCTTCTAAGAAAAAGGGAATGATGAGGACATAGAAAACATAACCAATGAAGCATAGTGAATATTCAAGGTCTTGGAACTCCAATTACAAGAGCAATGTCAAAGAAGGCAAATGAGGCTCTAAATAACTTGATATCCACTTTATTCAAAGCAAGTTCAACTCATGAAAAATTGAATCCCAAAATAGTAAATTGTTTAATCCAAATTGAAGAAGTTAAGGAATGAAGGTTGTATCTATGTGATCAAATTTTAATATTAGTTTTAATTAAACTAGTAGACTGAATTAGTAAGAATATTTGGGTCTAATTGTACAAACTTGAGTTGTGCCAAATTTAGAGAACTTGTAAGGTAGTGCCATTATAAAAAGCAAACCCCTAGCTGATGCAAAAAGGGATTTTGAACATATTGTTATTTTGTGAGACTTTGCTCTCTAGAGTTCTTGAAAGAATTCACTTTGAACTTAACAAGGTTGTTAATCCTTGTGGCATTTCTTTTCGGCTTATCAATCCCTAGATTGTGGCCCCATTATGTTCTTTACTCGTTTGCTGATTTATAATTTCCAATTTTCCCTAATACATAAATTTTACCAATTTTTGTGATCCGTAATCTGGGCTCATATCTCGAGTTTTACATAGTCTTTTTCAGTGATTCAACAACCGAATTTGCGTTTCAGAACATCTTCTTTCACCTCGTTTTGAAATCATCTAATTCTAAGTTTCGTAGCTTTGGTTATCACATTCATCAGCAAAACGTGATTTTGGCT
>JBBPBQ010000002.1:40933554-40946554 GCA_037974755.1 Cicer yamashitae
GGATACATTTATATGTGATGTAGTGCCAATGGAGGCTTGTCATTTACTCTTTGGATGGTCATGACAGTACGATAAGAAAAGCAATCATGATGGTTATACAAATAAGTTCTCTTTTGTACATCAAGAATGCAAAATTACTCTTGCTCCTTTGTCTCCAACAGAGGTTGGTGAGGATGAATCCAAAATGAGAGAAAAGAAAAAGAAAGAGAGAAAAGAAAAAAAAAACACAAAAATTTCATAAAAGAAAAAAAAAGGTGAAAAAGGCTATGCAATTAAAAAAGCTAATGATGTTGCTTTTGAGCAAGGAGAGTGAGTTAAAGGTTGTAGGTCTTACTAATTCTTTTCTTAGTAAAGTTGTTTCTTTGCTACACGATTTTGAAGATGTAATCCCCAAAGAGGTTCCTTAGAGCCTACCACCTATAAGAGGTATAGAACATTAAATTGATCTCATTCTAGGGTGTTTCAATGCCCAAGAGGTCAGCATATAGGGTAACCCCCAAGAGGCCAAAGAAATCCAAAGGAAAGTTGAAACCATGATGCATCAAGTGTTTAATCCATTTATTCTTCTAAATTGGTTTGAGAATTATGAGCCAAGACTTGAATGATTTTCTTGATAAATGTGTTGTTGTGCTTTCTAAAGTAAATTTGGTTCATGAAATTTTTTTTTGAAGAATGTGTTGGGATTTTTAAGAAACATTTGTTTGCTAACTTGAATACTTACTCTTGTGTTAAAAATAGAGTTAGTATTTTGAAATTTTCTATTAAGGGTAAATGTTTGTGTAACACCCCGACCCTTACCGTTATCGGCAATGCTACCTCACGACCTTCTCGTCCCCCCTAACCACCCAGTGGAAATAACAAGTTTTTGCCTTCCGTGGGATTCGAGCCCGATACCTAGGGGATAAGTACCGCCTCCACACAGTCCCACTACCAATTGAGCTTTGCATGTGGAATTAGTTGATAGTTGCACTACTACACCTCTCCTTACTCTTTCTGTTATTGGAAAATCCTTTAAACTTCCATATGGTACTCCTAATTTGTTTGAGGGACTTGTCTTGTTTCAAAAAGAACCTACATTTGTTTATGATGAATGGAATGTCCATGAGGCTCAAATTGCTTTGAAGCATTTGAAAATACAAAGTAACTTCTTGTTTGTCACCATTTCCAATCCGAGGAAGGTAACATTGGTACCTAATGTCAATTTCAAGAGGTATAATTTAATCTCTATCTTAAAGACTCCTTAGATTGAAAATGAATATGTTGGATTGTTGAATGCAAAAAGTGGAGTTGTGCTTCACCTACTTGGCACATTTGGTGGTTTTTCACAATTTCCATTTGTTCTTGGTGGTAGCATTAACATTGTTCTTCATGTCTTTGACTTATGTTTTTCTTCATGTAGGTTATGATTGAGCTAAATTCGAGGTCGTATTTCTTCTAAGAAAAAGGGAATGATGAGGACATAGAAAACATAACCAATGAAGCATAGTGAATATTCAAGGTCTTGGAACTCCAATTACAAGAGCAATGTCAAAGAAGGCAAATGAGGCTCTAAATAACTTGATATCCACTTTATTCAAAGCAAGTTCAACTCATGAAAAATTGAATCCCAAAATAGTAAATTGTTTAATCCAAATTGAAGAAGTTAAGGAATGAAGGTTGTATCTATGTGATCAAATTTTAATATTAGTTTTAATTAAACTAGTAGACTGAATTAGTAAGAATATTTGGGTCTAATTGTACAAACTTGAGTTGTGCCAAATTTAGAGAACTTGTAAGGTAGTGCCATTATAAAAAGCAAACCCCTAGCTGATGCAAAAAGGGATTTTGAACATATTGTTATTTTGTGAGACTTTGCTCTCTAGAGTTCTTGAAAGAATTCACTTTGAACTTAACAAGGTTGTTAATCCTTGTGGCATTTCTTTTCGGCTTATCAATCCCTAGATTGTGGCCCCATTATGTTCTTTACTCGTTTGCTGATTTATAATTTCCAATTTTCCCTAATACATAAATTTTACCAATTTTTGTGATCCGTAATCTGGGCTCATATCTCGAGTTTTACATAGTCTTTTTCAGTGATTCAACAACCGAATTTGCGTTTCAGAACATCTTCTTTCACCTCGTTTTGAAATCATCTAATTCTAAGTTTCGTAGCTTTGGTTATCACATTCATCAGCAAAACGTGATTTTGGCTCAAATATGTAAGTTTCCAACCTAGAACGATCCTTAAATTGATTCATGACAAAGAGGATCAGATCAAGTGTTTGACTCAAACTATCAATCTTTTTAGTTAAACCAATGAAATGAATTGAAGACATAAATGCCTATCTAATTTATTCAAAAACTTCAAAACAACAATTTATTCAAAATAGCTCTTAATTCAACATTAAACTAACCGAAATAATTTAAATATTGACTCAAAATACTAAAAAAATTGCATTCGATGAGAAACTATCATAATTTTGATCTTGAATTCCTTGGTCCCCTCTTCCTAAAATTTAAAAATTGTTTTCAAAAGCTCGATCTTCTTATTACGCACACTTCTGTTTTTGAGAAAGAAAAACACTTCATTCTTGTTCCTTCTCTCATAATGCCTTAGGGTAACAGAAAACCATTGGCATTTTTTATTTCATTCAATTATCGCATTATTAAATATGAAATGCTTCTTATTTTTGTTTCCACATATTATTGAAAAAAATCAGCAACAATTTTCAATTTTTATTTGGCATGATGTCCAATATTGTGTAATATTGGGGTGATATTGATTTCAGCAAGTGTATTGAATTGTTGCAAGTAATAGTAAAATAATAGTACCAAGTGTCAAACACAAGGATAACATTATACTATTGATATAAGTTTTAAGTACTTAATTGAAGAAATAAATTCCTAATTGATTTAGTATTTTCCAAACTAACAAAAGTAAGTTTTGAAATTGATAATGAGAAAAATGTCAGAGATGAGCTTCAGTGCGAATCCAACAATAGTTCAAAATTTGATTTTAATTACTGAATTTCTTTATCGATTCTATTTACATTTCTTGCGATAATTCCTTAGTGACATAATTCCTTAGTGGATTTAAGATTACAATTAAACTTTAATGTACAAGAATTCTCTTATTGATCTATTACCTCTGCAAATATCTCAATTGGTTTCAGAACTTACATTTGTCCCTAGACTACAATATAATGAGTTTATCATCTAAAGCATTCCTAAAGTCCACTTCCACTTCAAAATACGAATCGTAAACAGATAAGAGTTTCATATTGTTTCACTTATCCCCAGCAATGGAAAGTTTAGCTACTCATCCTTAACAAATATAAGTAGAAGAGATGGAAAGATTACACATAAAAGACCATGAATGAAGATATGGAAACCCAATACTTAGGTTGGAACCTTCAAATTTATGCTTTGTTGTTGCCTCAATATGTCTGTTCAACTTGCAAAATGTTAGAAGCCTAATTTTGTCTTCATATTTCGCTTAAATATTGCAGAAGTTATAACATCTTTGCATGCGGAAGACACGCGTTACCAAACAAAAATTTGTGAATCTGGAACTTGAATTTGAAATATTTGAACTTTCTCCTTGCGATATATACATGTCGCCAGGAAAAATCTTGTAGTGGCCAACAATCTTCAGAATTGGTGTTAGCTCGCCTAGCGAGGTGTACTGGTCGCCAGGTTAAACGTCTAGTGGGAAAAACCTCCATTCACAAATAATTAGCTTTCCTGGTGAGAGGTAGTATTCGCCAGGCAAAATCTTGCATATTCCAATCCTTCAAAAATTGTTTCCAAATCATGTAAGCTTGCAAGGTGAGCTATGGTCTCTGGCAGGGTGAAATATTTTAGAATGTTACGTTGTCTAATCTTTTGAATATTGTGTATCCATGAGTGTAACTCCAAAACTTCTCAAGCATTGTTTCACTCAGAAGCTTCACCAGTTATTGATTCAAATAAATAAATTAACACTGCGAGAAATTGTCTAGATAGGGAGGAAAACAATTGATTCGCTTGAATATGAAATGTATGCAAAAACCTGCTTAAATATGAAATTCCTCTTATTTATTCTTCCACGCAATTTTGGAATAAAACCACCAACAATTTTCAATTTTCATATGGCATGATGTCAACATTGTGTAATGTTGGGGCTAGCTAGCTTTGATGATAAAATTATGTATCCCTTCACTAAATAGCGCAAAACGTTTTGGACGAAAACTTGATTGCCTTTACCCTATATAAAGAATCACTATCTAAAAAGAAAATAATTAAAAAGTCCCTCAAAAGTTTGCCCTAAGTAATCGGTAAAAACTAAGCCTTCCACAACAAAGGACAATCACTTCTATTCATAATTTTAAATTGTGGTTATGGTTACAAATACAGTTGTAGTTGCAATCGTTACGACTGAGGTTATAATGGTCATTGCGATGACATTGCAGCGTGAAATAATTTTATATTTACACAAATGGTATAAAAAATCTATATTTATTATAATTCTTTACCTTATACCTTTTAGGTATGATGACGTATACAAAATTATTTTTATCTATAATAACTTTGACTTAGTAGTTTTATTATATTTAAAAAAATTGAATAAGTATTTTTGTAGTAGATATATTCATAAAAAAAGTATTATAAAAATAGTAGATAGACAACCCAATTAATCAACTATGAATAAGTTAAATTTCCGGTCAAAGATCAATTAAATATAACTTATTATTTAAAATATTATATAATATTTTATTACAATTCATAATGTGAAAATTTAGCATAACAAAAAACCCTACCCTAGTAAATTCTTTATAAATATGTATTTGGATTCACTTTGACAATTCATTCACGGCGCTTCTCCAAAACAACAATCTTTATTCTCTCTCTCTCTTCCATTGTTATCTTGTTTTCGCAGAGTTATATCTATTTATATATTGAATCATATATAAAATATGTGCGCACATATAAATTCTTATAATTCAATTGATTATATGTCTCACACCCACATCTATAACAATTACTATTTACATGAAAATCTAAGGTAATTCATCTTGTCAACACTCTTAAAAGATATATTGCCAAATGATAATGAACTTCCCAGTTGAACCTACGAGGCTAAACGAATTTTGTGCTCTATTGGCATGAGTTACAAAAGGATTCATGCGTGTCATAACGATTGCATTTTATTTCGAAACCAATATGAATTACTAAAGGCGTGTTCGAAATGAAATGTTTCTCGATATAAGAAGAAAGAATCTACTCTAAGAAAAGTCGTGTGGAATTTTCCTATAATACCAAGATTTAGGCGCATCTATCGCAGTGAAGAAGATTCAAAAAACTTGACATGGCATGCAGATGAAAGAATTAGAGATGGAAAGTTTCGACTCCCTACGGATTCTCCACAATGGACAAAAATTGATCATGAGCATCCTGAATTCGGGAGAGAGTCAAGAAATCTACGACTTGCACTTTCTACTAATGGAATGAATCCACATGGTCTTCAAAGCATCTCACACAGCACATGGCCTGTGATTTTGTTGATTTATAACCTACCTCCATGATATTGTATGAAATGTAAGTTTATGTTGTTATCTCTGTTAATTTCTACACCCAAACAACCGAGGAATGATATCAACGTATACTTGACTCCTTTAATTGAAGATTTAAAAAATATGTGGGAGACAGGTGTGAAAGTTTATGATGGGTATAAGAAAGAATGTTTCAATTTGAGGGCTATGTTGTTCGGCACAATTAACGATTTTCCAACATATGGTAATTTATTAGGATATAACATTAAAGGTCAGTATGCATGTCCTATATGTGAAGAGAGTACAAATTGGATGCGGTTGAAACATTGTAAGAAGAATGTATTTCTTGGACATTATAGATTTTTACCTTATAGTCATCAATATCGTGGGTGGAGAAATGTAATCAATGGAAAATCAGAGGAAGATATTTCTCCTTTAGCACCGACTGGATATCAAATACTTGAAAAAGAACAAGGTTTGACCAATAAATTTGGCAAACCTTTTGCGGTAGAGCTGGTCAAAACTAGGTGGAAGAAAAGTCAATTTTCTTTTAATTGCCATATTGGAAGTCATTGTATATAAGACGTTTCCTCGATGTGATGCATATTGAAAATAATGTATTTGATAGTGTTATTAGTACGTTACTCAATGTTTCAAGAAAGTCTAAGGATGGCATCAATGCAAGATTGGACTTGGTCGATATCGGAATAAGAAATAAATTGGGTCCCGTAAAGAAAGGAAATCACACATATCTATCTCCAGCCGCTCATACTCTATCTAGAAAGGAAAAAATTGTTTTATGTAAATTTCTACACGAAGTTAAAGTTCCAGAAGGATACTCTTCAAACATTAAAAATTTAGTTTGTATGAAAGACCTCAAGTTAAAAGGTTTGAAGACCCATGATTGTCATGTTCTAATGGAGCATTTGCTACCAATAGATATACGTTCCATTTTACCTAAAAAAGTTCGACGAACCATAACTAAATTATGTTTCTTCTTCAGGGAAATTTGAAGTAAAGTGATCGATCCTCATAAATTACCGACATTGCAGAGGGAAATTGTTGTTACTTTGTGTGAGCTTGAAATGTATTTCCCACCCTCGTTTTTTTATATAATGGTTCACCTTACTGTTCATCTTGTTAAGGAGACACAACTTTGTGGAATGATATATGAAAATATTAAAAGGGTACGTGAAAAGTAGAAGTCGACCAGAAGGTTGTACTGTTGAACGGTACATTATCGAAGAAGCTGCTGAATTTTGTACTGAATATATGTCCAATGTTGAATCCATAGGGCTTCCCATGTCTCGTCATTCGGGAAGAATATCAGGAGAAGGGATAATTCAAGGATAGAATGGGAGCATGCACAATTGTATGTTCTACACAATGATGATGAGGTTCAACCGTATGTTACAATACACATGCATCAGTTATCTAGTTTGAACATGAATAGGAATCAAAATTGGATAATACGAGAGCACAATCGAAGTTTTATAACATGGCTAAAAAATCACATTAACTCAAAGTTTGATATAGACACCGATTCAATTTCACAGAGATTGAGGTGGCTAGCAAATGGTCCGAGTTTACATGTCTTTTATTACACCGGTTATGTAATTAACGGCTACACATTCTATACCAAAGAACAAAATGATCAAACCACTATGCAAAATAGCGGAGTCACTCTCGTAGCTGAAGCGATGCATATCTCAAGTGCAAAAGACAAAAATCCAATATATGCAAATCTATCATATTTTGGGGTTATCGAGCGCATATGGGTGTTAGACTACACAATGTTTCGTGTTCCCATATTTGGTTGCAAGTGGGTCGATAATAATAATGGCGTTCGGATTGATGAGTCAGGGTTCTTGCTTGTTGATTTTAATAGGGTGGGATACAAAGATGAACCTTTTATTTTAGCGTCGCAAGCTCAACAAGTGTTTTATGTCACTGATCATGCTGATAATAAATGGTTCGTTTTCCTATCAACCAATAAAATAAGTGATGATAACAATAACGATGAAGATGTTGGTAATGATTTTTTATTTGCAACATCACAACCACATGAAATTGATTCAACTTATGATGGTTTATATCTTAGAGATGATCATGATGAGGGAATTTGGATTAATCCATCGTTTCGTATCGTTAAGGAACAAACAAATGTGAATCCCACCAGGAAAAGAAAAAGGGCATCTTAATTTGTTGAAGTGTTTTATATAAGCCATGTAATCTGAACTGAGTTCATGTAATTTAAGTGTTTGATCTGCTAGAATTGAGCATTTTAGTATTTAGCTTGAACTGTATTTGATTTTCTTTTTATACTGATTTTCTGCTTATATTTAGCTTGATATTAGTTTTTTATACTAAGTTCATGTAATTTAAGTGTTTGACCTGCCAAAACTGATTTTCTGCTTATATTGAACTTGGAACTTGAAAAAGCTTTGTTTGAGTATTGGGAATTTTTCTTGAACTTGAACTGATCCCAATATGAGTTGATCATGTAATTTAGCATTGATATATAGGTATTACTAATTATTTGGAAGAAAAAAATAAATCCAAATATAGGATTTTTTTTACTAATTATTTAGCATTTTACAGAAACTGAACTTAAATTGTAATTTAAAATATTTAACTTGAACTGAACTGAACATAAACATGTACTTTTACGGTGCTCTTGTCAACAAAAAGCCTTTAAAAAAAAAGGCTAAATACCACCCGTGGTCCCTTAACTTAATTTCAGTTAACGATTTAGTCCTTTATCTTTTTTTTTTTTTTTTTTTTTTTTTTTTTCTGATTTGGTCCTTTATGATTTTAAATAATTTCAGCGTTACCCTTTAAGTGGGGTTCCGTTAAGAAAAAGTTAAAAAATCCCTCCTCCGTTTTCAGAAAAAGTTACCCTTTATGTTTTGGAAATATTTCAGAAAAATATTCAAAGTTTGTTCTAAGTTTGGTAGTAGGATTGATTCGTTAAAACTGAAGCTATGGGGTATTTATACTCCATAGACATCACTTCAGATTAGTGGCAATCGTTTCTAGGGGTTTGATGAACATATGCAATGATCCAGAGGAGGGATTTTTTAACTTTTTCTTAACGGGACCCTTCTTAAAGGGTAATGCTGAAATTATTTAAAAACATAAAGGACCAAATCGGGAAAAAAGAAGATAAAGGACTAAATCGTTAACCGAAATTAAGTTAAGGGACCACATATGGTATTTAGCCAAAAAAATAAGGAGGTCTTTTAAAGCGCTTTTTGGACAAGCATTGTAAAAGGCTTTTATAAAATAAAATAAGGACGTCTTTTAAAGCGTTTGTTCTATAAGCGTTGTAAAAGGGTCACATAGAGCTTGCACATAATAAATTAATGAGGTCTTTTAAAGCAATTTTTGGACAAACGCTGTAAAAGACTTTTAAAAAAATAAAATAAGGAGGTCGTTTACAGCGTTTTTGGACAAGCGCTTTAAAAGGCTTCTAAAAAAGCACTGTACTTTGACAATTCTAGTCCAACATACTTTGAAAGTGATCTAACTGAAATAAAGGAAGACTGATGTCAGTATGTGATCGAACTGAAAATTATTTAATTTGCTAGGAAATTGGCATGATGCAGGTTGTGAGATTGGCATTATTGCTGGGAATATGTAAAAAATAGTACTGTTGTGAATATGTAAAAAATAGTATTGAGATATATGTAATTGTTATACTGATTGTTGCTGTATATATGAAAAAAATAGTACTTATTGAAATATATGTAATTGTTGTACTGATTGTTGCTGGGAATATATAACAAATAGTATTGAAATATATGTAATTGTTGTACTAATTGTTGCCGTATATATAAACTGATTGTTGATGTTGCTGTTGCTGTTTAAATGAAAAATATAGTAATTGTGTCAATATCATCTGCTTGATGAATATGATTTTGGGAAAAAAATTAAAAGACAATGTTTTCGTAAAAAAATGCCATAAAAGACCTGTTTATACAAATAAGTTTTATTTTAAAAATTCTATTTACAGCGCATTTTAATAAAACTAATATAAAAATGAACCTATTACAGCGCTTTTTTCAAAAAAATGCTGTAAAACTAGTAAAAGAATGAACCTATTACAACGTTTTTTTTCATAAAAACACTGTATAACTAATACAACAAGCAGCGCTTTTTAAAATAAAAAAAACTAGTATAAGAATGCACCTATTACAACATTTTTTTGAAAAAGCGCTGTAAAACGTGCATAAGAATAAACCTATTACAGCGCTTTTATGAAAAAGCGCTGTAAATCTAGTACAACAAGCAGCGCGTTTTTAGCGCTTTTATATCCACCTATTATAGCGCTTTTTTATTTTAAATAGCGCTGTTGTATCTTTTAACAGCGCTAGATACTACAGCGCTTTTAAGCGCTGTAAAAAGCTTTAAAAAACGTTGTAAAATTCTATTTTTCGCTTAGTGAAATCACAAACAGTAGAAATTTAATTTATGTCGGACATTGAAAATATTGTCCCAACTTAAATATAAGAGTATATGTTGTCCCAACTTATGATATATACCTCAACTATTGGCATAAAACATGTTGTTTTCAATGTAATTTAAATTTTCCACATAGACTTGCTGAATAACTGAATGGTTATTTGATCCTTGTATGCTTCCATTTGATGGTTCAGTCGTATATATCTGCAAATATAAGAACCAAAAAATGAAGAAATTCCATATGATGAGAAAATATGTGCCTAATTTACTTTCATTGCTATAATATATTTCAAAAATGATTTTAACGGGACAAACCTCACAACCTCTTGGGATTGTAATGTATCAAACTCAGAAGGATAGTAAATAATAAACCAAGCAAAATAAGTGTTTGTATAGTACCAGGCACATTATTTTATTGCTTAATGGAAAATTGAATATAATAAAGATGATAAATGAGTACCAGAGAAACTCACTCCCAATACATAAAAGAACAAAACAGAAAAGAGAAACGAAAAAAACTATGTACTTGGAGAGTGGAGTTAATTAGTTCACATAACTTGAAGGTTTATTTGCATCGAGTTGCAGCCTTTATAAACAAAGTTGTTTGCACGGAGTTGCAGCCTTTATAAACAAAATCGTTTGAGTTTGTCATGTTCTAATCTTAAAAATTATATTTCTAATAAAAAAAACACTAAAAACTAAAATTATGCAGAAAAACAACTTTTGGAAATTGATCTCAGTACCTTCTGTATGAAAACATTGCATTCTGCTCTGAGCTGTTGGAAAACATTAAATAACGTTGACAATATAGAATTAATATTTTAGAGCCCTCAAAATTTTGGGAGTCTGTGCGGTGATCCGGTCTGCACGAGCTATGGACCAGCAATGTTTATAATGATAATTAATTATATGCTTTATTAAAATAATATAGGTTACCTGGATTGAACATGTTAAAGTGGATGATAAGATCCATAGGAGCATGATGTATTGATCCTTTATTCGTAAACGTCCTGCAAATGGAGCGACCAAATGGCCTTTCGAGACATATTATGATATGCAATTGCAGCCATGTCTACCAAACTGTAGGACTAGATGATTGGTTGAAGTCTTGAATTTACATCATCTGCACAATTGAATTATCATCGGAAAATAAATTATTCTCTTATAGCGTGTAATAACCATCAAAATTAATTATGTATCATTGTTTTTGACCATCTTAATTCCAACACTTTGAACTGAGAAATCTATTATAATATATTAAAATAGACTCCCACATACACATCATCTAATATTGTGCCATTTCATTCAAATATTGACACCTCAACAAAAATCTTATGTGGCACGTCTAAAAGAAGGTATTATTTCATCCTCCCTCTTCCATCCTCCTTGTTATTCCACCTCTAATTTGCTTTAACACACATTTAACTACTATTATTACTATTTAGCATCTAATATTATGTATAACTATTCATGTGTAATGAGTTACAAATTAAAGTACAATCAATATTAGTTACTCAACACTCATTGCTCCAACATCATTATTGGTAACAATTTTTCTATGGTTTTAATTCCAATTAATATCTATTATAATATATTAAAATAGACTCCCACATACACATCATCCAATATTGTGCCATTTCATTCAAATGTTGACACCTCAACAAAAATCTTATGTGGCACGTCTAAAAGAAGGTACTATTTCATCCTCCCTCTTCCATCCTTCTTATTATTCCACCTCTAATTTACTTTAACACACATTTAACTACTATTATTACTATTTATCATCTAATATTATATATAACTGTTCATGTGTCATGAGTTACAAATTAAAGTACATATTAGTTACTCAACACTCATTGCTCCTACATCATTATTGGTAACAATTTTTCTATGGTTTTAACTCCAATTAATATATTGGTCATTTTAAATGCTTCTCAAGAAATATATAAATGACAACAATTTGTGAAAATTATTGTGTATCATATGTTATTTATGTTTATTTATAAATTGGAAGCAATGACAGATATAATTTGTGAAAATTATTTTGTATCATATATTATTTAAATGGTAAATTAAGAAATTATTTTTTTTTTTTACAGAGATGTTTTATGTTGTCAAAATTTTTAAAAATACTATATATTTTAAGTTTCTAAATTTGTTTTACTTTTACTCAATAGTACATACACGAGAGTTGTTTGTGAAAATTCACAAGTCATATTGTATAGAAGTCTCATACGATAGAATGAAATAAATACCAAATGAAAAAAATCATATATATATTTTTCTAACAATATTTTGACAATAAATTTAGATGTGTTCTTCCACTTTTTATATTTTATAATAAGAGCGCAACTAAAGTTAAATTAAAAGGTTAGTTACAACTATTTTTACTCCGATTAAATTAACACTTATTTTTTCATTTATAATTCTATTTTTCACTTTGTATTCTCCATTTTGTGTTATCATCTGAATGTCCCAACTTAGATCAATTTCATGCTCAATCATTTTAAAATTATAATTACATGACAACATGGGTAAAAAAAAGTATGACTAATCTAATTTTACGGTAGATAATTACATATATTAATATTTATTAAAATACTTTTAAGATTATTAATACGAAATATAATTTATGCACTTTGTTTGTAGGATGGTCTTCACTATGGGTTTATTTGAAAAATTAATTATTATTTTTTGTTTTATGCATCCTAACCACACATTTGAGAGAATGATTTATTTCTTAGTTGAACATTTGAGAGAGTGATGAATGTTTAGCAATTAATATTTCTTTAAAATAATGTAATAATTAGAAAGATGTAAATTTTAATAGATTATTGATTAACATATTAATTTTAATAGA
The DNA here is from genome assembly GCA_037974755.1 of Cicer yamashitae. Classification (NCBI taxonomy): domain Eukaryota; kingdom Viridiplantae; phylum Streptophyta; class Magnoliopsida; order Fabales; family Fabaceae; genus Cicer; species Cicer yamashitae. The sequence goes on from JBBPBQ010000002.1 coordinate 40,946,389, forward strand.
TTATTTGATCTATCATATAGACCATAAATGATTAATGGTTAATATACTATTGACTTTATATTTATTACTACATTTTAATGCGTATATATTTTTTACATAATATTCTTTTTATTCTATATTCTCATAATCTTTAATGAATGAAATGTGATATAAAATATTAAATTAT
>JBBPBQ010000002.1:40946948-40980533 GCA_037974755.1 Cicer yamashitae
TGTGTGTTTATGAACTCATATATAATAATTACTCAAATAAATTCAGTTGAAAAAAATACTCTACAAACAAAATCAATAAATTATATTATTTTTAAAATTTTAAAATCTTATTCACAATAATATTAATAAATTAAAGTCTATATATACTACGCAACGTGCAGGCCGTATTCTAGATTATAAAAATAATTTGAAGTTTATAATACTTAAATTGACAATCATATTTACAACATCTTAGACTATTGATGAAGCTAATTTCATTTGTATTATTATGTTATTTTAATTTACTAAATAATATATTTATTTGAAACCATTAAAACTTCAATTTACTATGAGGCTAATATTTATCTAAATAGTAATAATATTATTTCTTTTAAATATTTTTTAAATCATCATATGCATTCCAAGCCTTTCGAAAAATAAAAACTTAATAAAAATGTAAAATGAACTCAACCATAACAAATAAATACAATGAAATTTATACTCACTTAAACATCATAAAATAGATCAATGAACAAAAAAAAAATTGAACTATAATCGTAGGACTTTACCCCAAAGAGAGTCCTTCCAAAAATTCTCAAAAACTTGAGTTAACTCAAGCCAATGAGGAGGTTTAGAAATAGTTTTCAACCAGCAATAGACGCGCCTCGGTTATTACCTCACTAGCTGCGTCATTGCCCCAAGCGCAAAGATGGTTTATATCATAGATAAACTGTTTTTTTATATAACTTCGAAGCTCATATATTTCTCTTATTAGCAATGTGGGACTACAAAATTTTGCTTCCAAATCATCATTCATCACTCTGTCTTAAACGAATGTCCATTATTACTTATTCTCCATTCTTTGGGTTGAACAAAAAACTACAAAAATCCAATTATTTATTACGTGTATAAGAAGTTTTGTACAAGGAGTTAGATGATAAAATGTCTATTGACATCAAAGAAAAATAAAGACAAATTATAGGCATATAAAATTCATAGCAGACACAAGTTTTTTCAAATAGTACCATTGTACATTAAGTTACATGTTTGTAAAATCCTATGTTTTTCTGAAGCAACTAACCAAGACAACAACAATGATACACATATACTCTAAATTTTCATACATCAAATCAACACTTTATTTTACGTCTATCTTTCTCTTTCTTTCATATGATCAACATATCATTTATATCATATTATTATTTTTATCTCTTAAGATGTATACATTCCTATGAGTGTACACCGAACATTATTCATATTATTTATATTTGCCTTTTTACTCTTTGGTGTCATATTATGTTTTAATGCTTACATAAGGAAGTAATAATATGATCTTTATTGACCTTTTTGTTAGTAGATAGAATTTAAGACCTTAAACACTGTGTTGCACTTAATAAGTCCAAGAGAGAAAAAATGATTTAGAATCAATCAGCATGTATATCTACATAATGAATTTGGAAAGCAACACAAAGAAATGATTCTTTGGAATCAAAAGGCACTTGTAACTTGTAAGAGTTAAACTTTAAACGTAGAATTGGCATAATTAAGTTGATAGTGTTAAGACAATATTTGGTACTTTAACCATCTCCCAAATAGTGTAAATCGTCCTTATAAGCCCTTTATAGAGATTGGTAGGATAATGATCAAAAACCACATGAACATGCAAACTAAGAATTTAACTTTTTAAAAGAAATGTTGTTACTAGAATGGAAGGGGCCGCGCGAACGCAGGCCCCTACTGCAACAAATTATGATGTAGGCTCCACCACATGGGTAGACCTTAGGCTAGCACCCCTTCTAAGTGCAATGAAGGTCACTTGCCTAGGCCATGGGCCATCTTGATCACCCATTAACCCCATCCAGGTAAGTATATTGGAATGACACACACACTTCTCTTTTATACTTCTTTCTCCATACTATTCACTATAAATATTCCAATGCGGGACTTCAAAATGTATTTTGTTCACTATTGCAGAATGTATTTACTCTCCCTCCCAAAATTTTGGTGTATTTAGCATTTTTTTTTTGGTAAAAGTGTGTTTAACATTCTTACTTTGTTTCAAAACAAAACTTGTTCTGAGTTATTAGGGCGATAAAGATACATCCTTTTGGCATGATTTGTGGGTTCTAGGTGGTTTGTTGTCAATGAGGTGTACAAGGTTTTGATGAAAAAATGGGAATGACAATTTCTTTCCATTCTACCACGTTATCTGGAATAAATTAGTTCATTGAAGGTTTCTCTTATTGTATGGAGATTGTGTAGCATATGAGATTACCAACAATGGACAATCATGTTAGGTAAGGGATGCTACTACTGAAATCCAACAATGTGTCAACAACTGCAGATTGGAGGAGACTACCCAACATTTATTTTCTTAATGTTACCATTTTGGACATGTTTGGGGCACAACTTTGGATTGACTGGGAATTAGTATTGCCTTTTGGAATGAATTTTTTGATCATGTGAGACTTATAACTTACATTTGACATAACACAAAATTGAGCCAAAAATCTAACAAAAAAATTCAACAAGAAATGAGAATCACAATGAAACAAGTACGAGGTTGAAATCGAAAATCATGGAAAACCACACATGAACAACGTCCAAGTTTGTATTGCAAAAAAGGAAGTGACCGCCACTTCCATGAATAGCAAGAAGCAACTGGACACATAACAAAATCAAAAGGATGCGGTAGAGCATTCATGGTGGATCCTACGACTCTAATACCATGTTGAACACGATTATAGTGCCTAATAAAAAGTGAAATCAATTGAGAAAAAGATTAATTATTTAGAATTAATACAATGAGAAAAATTTATTCAAAAAATGAAAGATAGAGTAAGAAAAGTTGATTACAATAAATATAAAATAGACTTTATATAGCGATGCTAATTAAACTTTTGGTTGAAAGTGAGCAACTATAGCTACCTCTAGGCTATAATCAACCGCAACTATATCTAACAATAATCATAATTAAAATGTTTCAATTATATACTTCGATAAACATAGCTAAAAAGAATTTATAAAGGTCATGAAATAAAATTTCATAAGGATAATATTGTGAAGTGTCTTTCCCCTTGAGAGTCATGATTCCAGTAAAGAAGCACAGTTACTTCCTCAATTTCTTTTTCAACTCACCTTCCTTTTTATTCCCTTTTCATGTTTGTTAATTGTTTCTTTTGTTTTGTTTCCTCATTTTCTTTTTTTATTTGGTGTTTCTACTATCAATTTAGCAATAAGAATCACTTGTCATCATACGATGACAAATCTAATAATGCACTTAATGATAGTGATAAAGCATGACTCAAAAATCAAAAGTTGATGGATATCAATGTAACTGATCTGAGTGTGTTTTCTTCTTTTCACCAAGGAATGGTTTGAACAACAAAAGTATTCCAAGTCCTTCAACTAAATTCAAGAAGAAAAAGACCATTTGAGAGCCTGCAATTAAATGCACAATAATAAATTGTCAATTAATAATACACCTTAGAATATCAATTTATTTTGTTGAATAAAAAGACTTTGTGCTTTTGGAAAATATTGTTTGTGTTAATTCCTAATTTCCTAATAATGGACACCTAAGTTGAAAAGAAAAAGAAATTGGCATTTAATGCTAGAAAATTATTGACCATTTAAGGTTCAGCATTGTACCTGGAAGGAAAGAAGCATCCCTACGTTTTTGTGACCAAGTTAATCTGCATAGACCAAGATCATAAGAAGAAGAAAGTTGAGAATGAATTTTAATATATTATAACTTATTAAAAAAATCATGTGGACCAAAACTTCTACTATATGGCATATAGTTTCATTGACATATGAATTAGATAATCTATATTATAGATCATATATGAAACCTATACATTAATGTTTAAGTTTGATAGCAATTGTCATTTGAAATATTAACATCTTGTAGAGATTTGTTGCATTTACAGTTTTGAACTTTGACAGGTAAGTCAAACAAAAGCTGAGAAAATTACAATAGCACTCACATTGTACCACCTGCAGCAGGACCAATAGCTTTGAAAAAAGACATAGCTGTCATAGAAATTCCATTAGCTGCCCCTCTTTGGTGTTGTTCCTGTTTTCCAAATCAACATGTCAAATACATATGTCACAATTCCATCAAAAATAAAAACTAATACTTCTTCTGTTTCCAAATATAGAATTTTATAGTCTAAATTACGGAAATTAAGAAAAGTTGGTAATAGTATTAAATTTATTGATAATTAGTATTATTTTACAAGTTTATTCTTCAGAAAAGAAACATTTGTTTATGCTTTTGCATAAATTTATTACATGTTGTAAAAAAATATATTACATACTTAGGAGTATCGTTGGTAAAAAAATGATTAACGCAGTTGAAAATTTGAAAAGAGTTATATAAAAGAAACAAATAAAATTTTCATCATAATCCTATATTTAGGGATGAAGAGAGTATGAAACTTTGTGAGGTAACAAAAGATGATGAATACACTTACCACTACTCGATTTTGTATAAGGAATAAACCCGTTGTAATCGTCACCTAAGTCCATAAAGAACAATACAATCAGTCAAATTTGTAATATATATAACCTTTTCTCAAACTTTGGTTGAGCAAATCTAATTTAATTTATTTCAAATCCTCAATATTGTTCATAAATGGATAAATAAATAAATAAAGAGATGCACTTACAGCCATAACATTCTTCAGCATGGAAGCAATACTAATCACTGTGTATAAAGTTATGCCTGATAACATTGCTATGAATGGGTAACTTTGCAATAGTGGTATAGAAGAAATCTGCATATATGTAATCAGAGTAGCAAGACAATTTCAATCATGATTATAGTTTGCGGAAAACAAACATAAAAATTAATATACTAATATTTGTCGATAAAAAAAAATGAAAACTCACCCCTGCGATGCGGGCAATGCCAATAGGTCCACAAACTTTTTCCACAAATGGATATACAGCAATCTGGTAGATGAAAAGCGCAACTCCTAAAATTTTTAGGAGTTAGTAATTATACAAATTGTATCTATTTTATAACAGTAATATTAATACAACGATCATTGATGACAATTTTCAATGATGACTAGTGAGGAAGGAAAAACATATGCCCAATAATGATAAATATATATTATAGGTTCCAAAGATGCACCTGAAATTGAAAGAACATCACCAACATGATCAGTTGTAAAGTTCAAACCCCCTAATTTTGAAGGACTGACAGCCCATAATGAGAAAACCTAAAGAAAGCAAGATTAGTATATGTTTTTTACCAACAAATCATTTGCATGTTAAAGCCAAATTGATGTAGTTTTTTTATATTTAACAAATTGATGTAGATTTGCCGACAAGTAAACTCCCTAGTAAAATAAAAACTTACTGACTTTGTCAGAGTTTACACGAATTCCTATGAGTTTACCAAAAAATGAGATTACATACTAAATTAACTTTATTTTTTACCTAAAATCATAAACTCCCAAGAATTTAAGAATTAACTCAAGAATTTAACTATGATACACATATCATTTTTAACCTCAACAATTAGACATTTACCTCTTGATAAGCTATATCATGAAGTGCAAAGATACAATAAGCAATGATAGATGACATTAAAGGCCAATTCATAAAAAGGTTTTCATTCTTTTGGACTGTCCTTTGTTTGTCAACCTTGTTGCTTCCATTTTCTAAAGCTTCAGCGTCATCTTTAGACTCATTTCTACCACTGTGATTATGAAGTGTTTCCTACAAATAGTTTAAAGAATAATATTTATGTGGGAGACATAAGAGACTATATAACAGTGGAGACAAAGCAGGACTAAGTAAGAAAAAAACACAAATTGTTCTACGTTAAGAAGTATCATAGTATAAGTGTTTAAATAAAAGCCACAAATCATAAGGCCGATTCACTTTCTTAAAACATTTTTCGGTTTTCACGTTCTAAAATTTGTGTTTATTTTAAATTGTAACAAGAATATGAAATACCCGCGTATGAAATAATTGTGATAGAGAGAATATGGAGACATGCTAAGAAAAGAAAATGGTGAGGGAAATATATGGATCTATATTCTCTAATGTTTATTACATGAAGTAAAAATGAAAACAGAAAAACATCGAAATTAAATTATTAAAAAAAAAGTAAAGTTAACACAAATTTTATAAAATAAAAATAAGAAATGTTATCAAAAAGTAAAAGATTGCACTTAATCAATTCAAGATAGACGCTAAATTTTAAGATACATACTGGAATCCAGATGCAGACAATTGCTGCTGTAAGTGCAAGTCCTGATATTATAAAACAGGGCAAGAAGTACGGAAACCTGCAGAATGATTTATTTTAACAAAAGGAAATCCACTTATAATTAATGGATAAACTGATAGAAACACAAGACGAGAGGAAAAAAGTTCACTTACTTATCAAAAAAGGAATCCTTCATAAATATTTTTGGGTATTTTTCTACTGGCTGTAACAAGAAATTTCACAAAGTATTAGAGAAACAAATGATAAAACTGCACATGCATGTGCCACTAGTTAAATCTTAATTCCAAGGTCCCTTTGACACTCAGTCCTCCACTACATTTCAATTTCACTCTATCATGGTGACAAGGAGAGATATGATCCACAACACAGTAACGGGAACATGCATCTTCAACATTGGTTAATTAAATAAAAATTTCAGAAAATTCTGTAGATTTATTCAACATAACATTTACAACTACAATCTTGTCTATTAGAAGAAGCATTTCTCAATGTTTTGATATTATGAAAAAAATAAAAATAACATTGATTCATTGAAGAATTAATCGTGGAGGTTTAAAAAGTGGTTAATTAAAATGGTTAATGCACAAATAAACCTAAACAAAAAAATGAATAAAAGACAACATCCCTTAGGAATGAGTATGAAAAAAATGATACACCTCCTTTTAATTTTACAGAGAGAAAAAAGACTTCAAACTATTGGAAACCAATTTTTCGAATGTTTGTTTTCTATAGTCTCTCAATTTTATAATAACTTTTTTTTTTGGATAAGTAGATGAATTTTATTCATAAAAACGGTCCTTGTTCCACCATCACCATGGCAATAAGTAACCTTTTTAATTGTACTAACAAGTAATATTTTATTTCAATTGTTGCCTTCAATAGTTTAAAGTTAACAACAAAAATTATGTTATATCAGTATAACCGATCTAACAATAAATATCTTATAAATCAATTAAAGAATTGTTGTGCTTATGATTAAACTCATCAAAGTAAAAACAACTCATTCAAAACGAATTACTTTAACTACATTTAATCAATGAAATCACATTCGTTGGGGATTTATGATGAACATTGTTAGAACATGGCTTGAGTGATAGTCCATGAACTAAGCCTTGTTGCTTCACTGGTGGATCTGAAACTAAGTCTTGTTGCTTCAATGGTGGTGGATCTGGTGGAGAAAAACAACACAAAATTAAACAAACAAAAAAGAAGCCAACTACAAAATCAACACAATAAATGACAAAATAAGATGAATTACCAAAGATTTTCGTGCATATAGTATTAATTTGAGTTGAATGAAGACTTAATAGATGTGGTGGTCCTAGACATTTCATCGTATTCAATTCAATCATAAAAATAAACATTTGTGACCATATTTTTTATATGAATAAGTTATATAGATATAGATTGTGAAAAATCTTATATAGATTCAACTTGATGAGAATACAAAATAACAATGGAAGAGAACGAGAAAATGAAGATTATAATTATAGAAAAGCGTCGCAGTCGTATTTTTAAAATGAATTTGTGTACATATTTATAAAGAGTATACTAGGGTAGGCTTTGATATTAGGTTAAATTTTCACATTATTTATTTTTTAAAAATAAAATAAAATATTATATATAAGAAATTCACATGAAAAATTATATTTAATTAAGTGATACATCTATAGTAAAAGAAATTGTTGAAAAAATAAGTAAAATATCGCACATTAATTAAAGATTTTTTGTGGCGCACATATTTATTGAAGAATTAACCATTGAAATTAAATATGGATGAATGGTTAAGATTCATTTCTCTAAAAAGAAAACAAGTAATTACGTACCCTACGCAAAAAAACGCATTTTACAACGCTTTTTTTAAGCCATTTACAGCGGTTTTTCAAAAAAAAAATAAGCGCTGTAGTATCTAGCGCTATAAAAAGATACAACAGCGCTCTTTAAAATAAAAAAGCGCTATAAAATAGGGGATATATTGCGCGCTTGTTATACTCGTTTTATAACACTTTTTTGGAAAGCGCTGTAAATCCCTTCTTAAAACACGCTGCTTGTTATACTCGTTTTACATCACTTTTTTGAAAAACGCTGTAAATCCCTTCTAAAAACACACTACTTATTTTATTAGTTTTACAACGCTTTTTTCAAAAGCGCTGTAAATTCCTTCTAAAAACGCGCTGCTTGTTGTACTAGTTTTACAACGTTTTTTCAAAAAAGCGCTGCAATAGATGCATTCTTATGCACGTTTTACAGCGCTTTTTCAAAAAAAATAACGTTGTAATAGATGCATTCTTATACACGTTTTACAGCGTTTTTTCAAAAAAACGCTGTAATATGTACATTCTTATGCACGTTTTACAGCGTTTTTTTTTTGAAAAAACGCTGTAATAGGTGCCTTCTTATTCTAGTTTTATTAAAAAAACGCTGTAAATGGAAATTTTAAAATAACGCTTGTTTGAGGTTTTTTATGGCATTTTTTGAAGAAAGCGTTGTCTTTTAATTTTTTTCCAAAATCATTTCATCCAGAATCAGTTCACAATCATTTACATATTGACACAATCAGTTCACAACAACAGAACTATATAACTTTATAACTTTACATATTAACACAATCAGTTCGCAACAAACTTGTAACTTTACATATTGACATAATCAGTTGACAAACAGCACATGATATTTTTTACATATTCACAACAGAACCTTATAACAACACAGAACTATATAACTACATACTCACAACAACACATAACTATATACATTTACATATTCACAACCTTGCAGCATGCCAATTTCCCAGCAAATCAAATAATTTTCATTTCGATCACATACTGACACCAGTCTTCCTTTATTTCAGTTAGATCTATTTCAGAGTATGTTGGACTGAAATTGTCAAAGTACTGTGCGATATAAAATTTGAACATAAACAAGTTAAAATCAAATATATACATAGTTTATATATGAAAATCAAAATATAATGAAAATATCGTACCGTTTCTGGGATTATAGTTTGATTCATATCAACAATCTCCTTCATGAATCGCAATATATAGTACCCGCAGTCTATGTTGTTAGTTTGACGAGGGCACTATAAAATAAAACATATAAGTCAATAAATATTTGTGCATTGATTGTAAATGAAATTTTAAAGGCATATATTTCAAACCTTTATTGGAATCCATGTGTGTTATTTGAATTTTGCTTTGACACTGTAGCACCCCTTTGAGCTCGGAAAACTTGTAAAGCCCTATCAAATAAATGTGATCATTATAGCATTAACAAACACATTATTTATATATATATATGTAAGAAGTAAATGAATATTACTTATGTGTCGAAGATAGTCTTTATATCTGAGTGATTGTTGTAATGGCCGTGCAAGGGATCTAAATAGTATATAACTTCAGAGGTCGTATTGATTGCAAACAGCACCCAATGTGCCCTACAACAACAAAAATTTGGTTGGCAATTTTGTTTACACAACTAATAAATTAAGATCTCATAAATTAAAAAAGATATAAATAAAGAATATATAATTACCCTAAATTATATGGTGCAAGGAACAACTTATCCTTCTCTTTATTTCCCAATAGGATATCTACAACATATTTCTTTACATTAACTGGATCGAGTTTAAACATTGAAAGCTTATGCGGAGACAAGAATGAAAATCTATCTGACAATTTGCGCGTGCACACCAACTTCTCATACAAAAACCTTCAATGAAAATTTGAAATTAGATTAATTACCAATAAATTAAATTAATTACCAATAAATGCAATTAAAAGTAATTTTTACCTAATGTATAAGCTGATGACAGTAGCACTCAGCTCCTTATGATTGAGAAGTTCGTATATGTGCTCTTTTTCAAGTAGTTCTTCATACTCATCTCCGAAAATAGCTTTCTCCATGCTTATGATGTGTGAATCGTTGTTGTCCATCTTCGTTTTTGCTTGTATGCCAAGACACGATCCAAATCGAGCAAGGCGTGGATGACTTATTTTAGGAGCAACAACTGATTTTCCCCGATCCAGTTTTTGAACTTTGGCAGCTTTATTACCCTCCAGTTTTTGATGTTTGCCAGCTTTATTACCCTCCAATTTTTGAAGTTTGCCGACTTTATTTTTAACACGAACATCCAGCTGTGGTGCGGCTTTATTCTAGCAGCTGGTTTGTTGTTGAATCTGAAAAAATGAGGTTAATCAGTTTGTTAGTTAATTGAATTTGAAAAAATGACAAACCTGCCAAAATAAATGTGACAAACCTTTTTCGGTGACGTGACTGACTGTTGCGGGGAATCTTCTTGTCATTCCCTTTAGACTTTGTATTAATCTAAATAAATGTGAAATTAAAGTTAACAGTGGAAAAAATCAGCAATTAAATATAATCAATCATAATCATATATCGTGCAATTAAATATACATTACAATTAAACATACATATCAATTAAACATACCTTATCAAGGAAAACAAGATTTTTGGGTCATGCCACGTAACTACCTATTGCATCTCCCAAATACTTCATATCTCCATCGTTGTCCGGTATAGACAACGGTGCATTTGGTTCAAAAATAATCATGGGTGATACTTTGACATGGCCGGTAGGGATCGGAGTGTTGTGCAATACTTCTCCCAATGTATTGTACAATGTTCCTTTTCCAACTTTGCCATGAGTAGGGGAGGATAAATACAGCACACAAGTAGAGACACCCTAAATCAATGTATAGTACATAAGTATGTGAAACAATTAGGTTGAATGAATTTTTTATTTTATTAAGTAATTAATTACCTCGGGAAGACTTTTAAGACCAATGTTGCAACTAGCATTTTTCCTCTCCATTTGTATTTCACGTTGGAGCTGTTCCAGAAGTTTCTCATTAGATGGATTTGGGCGCTTCTCTTGTGAAAAATAGCTTTTTGAATCTTTTCCCCCTCACGCGGCCGGAATATTCAGGAACATTAAATACTTTACCAAGTATGTCCATGCAACTAACTTGTTTGTTGTCCTCTTGATTTTCAGAACTTTGTTCTAGATTCTCCTAAAATACACGTAGGATTAAAAAGATAAGTTCAATATCATTTTTAAAATACAATATTAAAAAATATTAAAGTGATAATATACTTACACAAAGTTGTATCACTTTTTGAACATTTTCATTATCAACAACTCCATCTTTATTTACATGAGCCTCCTTCCACAAAATATGACGACCCAATGGTTGATCGGATTGGGTCTCTTGTAGCTATTCGTTAAGATCATAAACAAAATATTAGTTAGAAACTATAGTTTATAATGTACCACATTATATAAAAGTGATGTTTACTTACAAGTTTTTGCTCTCAACGTGCATATCCCATACGAGATTTTTTGTATGGATGCGTTGGATTTTTGGCCCTCTCGCGATTTTCCGTACTTATACTATATATAAAAAAATAACAATAGTGTAAAAATTTAAAATACGCTATGAATATGAATAATAAAACACAAATGCTAATAAATTAATCACTTATCACAAACGCGGGGTCTGAACGTTTTGCTACAAATGTGCTCCATTCGTCATTTGATATATAGTGTTTATATATCTTTGGAGCTTCAACATTCATATTTTCATCACAATCTCTTAGATAGCAGTTTGAGAGACGAGATCTAAACCCCCGATGTATTTTTCCGGCAACTCTAAGCACGTAAGTCTTTCTCACCCCGTCAACATCAAAAGCAGTCTGCAAACCAAATAAAGATATAGTTTGAGTAAAGTATTTCAATGAAAAAAATTATAAGTAACAAAAAAGTGGAGTAAAAAAGTTTCTTGTATATCATTCCACATTATATCTTTTGCATCCTTCAAAGCCTTATCTCTCCAATCATCAATTGTAATGGGGATATTCTAACGAACAACAGCACCAATATAACTTACAAACATGGAACTGTTGGGCTCAATTGGCTGGCCACTTGCATTCCATCTCACCTAATAAACTCATATAGTAAGTACATGCTTTCAAAAAAGATAAAAAATAAACAGCAAACAAAGTATAATATACCTCAAATTTTATGTCATTACTTCTTGCTTTTATGACATTTTTCATAATGGTTGCACCACGTTTAACTTCATTTTCATAAGTCTTAGTGTTGACAACTTTCTCATTTTGACGATCCAAATCCTTGTTGGAATCCATTTATCTACAACAAGTTCAACATGCAGTTCAGTATAACTTCAACAAATTCAACATGCAGTAGTCTAAGTACGTAGCAGTATAAGTTCAACATGCATTTTAGTGACAACAAAAAATTAATAAATACAATACCTGAAGAGTGCAAAGAAATACGTAGGGTTCATAGGGTTACGGCTTCGTTTAAGAAGGAACAGCAAGAAGAGTGCGCAGAAATACGAATGGTTCGTAGGACAGAGTAAGGATCGCAGAAATACGTAATGAGGGTTACGTATTTCAATGAGAAGAGTACGTAATGTTCGTAGGGATAGTAACAAAAATGGAAATGGTTCGCCATGGAGATTGTTGGCAATATGGTTCGTAAGGACAGTAGGGTTCGCAATGAGAAGGACAATGAAGAGAAGGAGGAAACTGAAGCGTAGGAAGTTTACGTAATGAAGAGGAAACTGAAGCGGTTTACTGTTATATATAAAATCCTATTACAGCACTTTTTTGAAAAAGCGTTGTAAAAGACCTCCTTATTTTATTTTTTAAAAGCCTATTACAGCGCTTTTTTAGAAGCCTTTTAAAGCGCTTGTCCAAAAGCGCTGTAAAAGACCTCCTTATTTTATTTTTTTAAAGCTTTTTACAGCGCTTTTCCAAAAAGCGCTTTAAAAGACCTCTTTGTTTTATTATGTAACAAGCGCTGTGTGACCATTTTACAGCGCGAACAAGCGCTTTAAAAGACCTCTTTTTTTTTTATTAAAAGCCTTTTACAACGCTTTTTCAACAAGCGCTTTAAAAGACCTCTTTGTTTTATTATGTGCAAGATATGTGACCATTTTACAGCGCTTTTTCAACAAGCGCTTTAAAAGACCTATTTATTTTTTTTTTATTAAAAGCCTTTTACAGCGCTTTTTCAACAAGCGCTTTAAAAGACCTCATTGTTTTATTATGTGCAAGCTATCATATGTGACCATTTTACAGCGCTTATAGAACAAGCGCTTTAAAAGATCTCCTTTTTTTTTTTTTAAAAGCCTTTTACAGCGCTTTTTCAACAAACACTTTAAAAGCCTCTTTGTTTTATTATGTGCAAGAGTTATGTGACCTCCTTATTTTTTTTAAAGGCTTTTTATAGCACTTATTGACAAAAGCGCTGTAAAATTACAAGTTTATGTTCAGTTCAGTTCAAGTTAAATTTGTTAAATTACAATATAAGTTCAGTTTCTGTAAAATGTTAAATAATTAGTAAAATACCTATATTTGAATTTTTTTTTCTTCCAAATAATTAGTTAAATACCTATATATATATATATATATATATATATATATATATCAATGCTAAATTACATGATCAACTCATATTGGGATGATCAGTTCAAGAAAAATTCTCAGTACTCAAACAAAGCTTTTTCAAGTTCAATATAAGCAGAAAATTAGTTATGGCAGGTTAAACACTTAAATTACATGAACTTAGTATAAAACACTAAGATCAAGCTAAATATAATCAGAAAATAAGTATAAGCAGAAAATCAAATACAGTTCAAGCTAAATACTAAAATGCTCAATTCTGCCAGATCAAACAATTAAATTACATGAACTCAGTTCATATTACATGGCTTATATAAAACAATTAAACACATTAAGATGGCTTTCTTCTTTTCCTGGTGGGATTCACATTTGTTTGTCCATTAACGATACGAAATGATGGATTAATCCAAATTCCCTCATCATGATCATCTCTAAGATATAAACCATCATCAGTTGAATCAATTTCATGTGGTTGTGATGTTGCAAAGAAAAGATCATTACCAACATCTTCATCATTATTGTTATCATCACTTATTTTATTGTTCGATAAGACAACAGAACATTTATCATCAACAAGATCAGTGACATAAAACACTTGCTGAGCTTGCGACGCTAAAATAAAAGGCTCATCTTTGTATCCCACCCTATTAAAATCGACAAGCAAGAACCTTGACTCATCAATCCGAACGCCATTATTATTATCGACCCACTTGCAACCAACTATGGGAACACAAAACATTGTGTAGTTTAACTCATATATGCGCTCGATAACCCCAAAATATGATAGATTTGCATATATTGGGTTTTTGTCTTTTGCACTTGAGATATGCATCGCTTCAGCTACGAGAGTGACTCCGCTATTTTGCATAGTGGTTTGATCATCTTCTTCTTTGGTATAAAATGTGTAGCCGTGAATTACATAACCGGTGTAAGAAAAGACACGTAAACTCAGACCATTTGCTAGCCACCTCAATCTCTCTAAAATTGATTCGTGGTCTATATCAAACTTTGACTTTATGTGATTTTTTAACCATGTTATAAAACTTCGATTGTGCTCTCAAGTTATCCAATCTTGATTCCTATTCATGTTCAAACTAGATAACTGATCCATGTGTATTGTATCATACGGTTGAACCTCATTATCATTCTGTAGAACATACAATTGTGTCTGCTCCCATTCTGTCTTTGATATAGTCATTAGTCTCTTTCCAATTATCCTTTCTCTTGATATTCTTCCCGAATGACGAGACATGGGAAGCCCTATGGATTCAACATTGGACAGATATTCAGTACAAAATTCAGCAACTTCTTCGACAATGTACCGTTCAGCAATACAACCTTCTGGTCGACTTCTACTTTTTACGTACGCTTTTAATATTTTCATATATCGTTCTATCGGATACATCCATCTCATATAAACTGGCCCACAAAGTTGTGTCTCCTTAACAAGTTGAATAGTAAGGTGAACCATTATATCAAAAAACGAGGGTGGGAAATACATTTCAAGCTCACACAATGTAACAACAATTTCCCTCTGCAATGTCGGTAATTTATGAGGATCGATCACTTTACTACAAATTTCCCTGAAGAAGAAACATAATTTAGTTATGGCTCGTCGAACTTTTTCAGGTAAAATGGAACGTATACCTATTGGTAGCAAATGCTCCATTAGAATATGACAATCATGGGTCTTCAAACCTTTTAACTTGAGGTCTTTCATAAAAACTAAATTTTTAATGTTTGAATAGTATCCTTCTGGAACTTTAACTTCGTGTAGAAATTTACACAAAACAATTTTTTCCTTTCTAAATAGAGTATGAGCGGCTGGAGGTAGATATGTGCAATTTCCTTTCTTTACGGGACCCAATTCATTTCTTATTCCCATATCGACCAAGTCCAATCTTGCATTGATGTCATCCTTAGACTTTTCTCGAACATTGAGAAACCTACCAGTAACACTATCAAATACATATTTTTCAATATGCATCACATCAATGAAATGTCTTATATACAATGACTTCCAATATGGCAATTCAAAGAAAATTGAATTTTTCTTCCACCCAGTTTTGACCAGCTCTCCCGCAAAAGGTTTGCCAAATTTATTGGTCAAACCTCGTACTTTTTCAAGTATTTGATATCCAGTCGGTGCTAAAGGAGCTTTATCTTCCTCTGATTTTCCATTGAATGCATTTCTCCACCCACGATACTGATGACTATAAGGTAAAAATCTACGATGTCCAAGAAATACATTCTTTTTTCAATGTTTCAACCGCATCCAATTTGTACTCTCTTCACGTATAGGACATGCACACTGACCTTTAATGCTATATCCTGATAAATTACCATATGATGGAAAATCATTAATTGTGCTGAACAACATAGCCCTCAAATTGAAACATTCTTTCTTATACCCATCATAAACTTCCACACCTGTCTCCCACATAATTTTTAAATCTTCAATTATAGGAGCCAAGTATACGTCGATATCATTCCCCGGTTGTTTGGGTCTAGAAATTAACAGAGACAACATCATAAACTTTCGCTTCATACATAACCATGGAGGTAGGTTATAAATCAACAAAATCACAAGCCACGTGTTGTGTGAGATGCTTTGAAGACCATGTGGATTCATTCCATCAGTAGAAAGTGCAAGTCGTAGATTTCTTGATCTATCCTGAATTCAGGATACTCGTGATCAATTTTTGCAGGGTGTCGAAACTTTCCATCTCTAATTCTTTCATTTGCATGCCATGTCAAGTGTTTTGAATCTTCTTCACTACGATACATGCGCCTAAATCTTGGTATTATAGGAAAATACCACACGACTTTTGCTGGAGTAGATTCATTCTTCTTATATCGATAGACATTGCATTTCGGACACGCCTTTAGTAATTCATATTCGTTTCGAAATAAAATGCAATCGTTAGCACACGCATGAATCCTTTTGTAACTCATGCCAATAAAGCACAAAATTCGTTTACCCTTGTAGGTTCGATTGGGAAGTTCATTATCATCTGGCAACATATCTTTTAAGAGTGTTAATAATTCTGTGAAGCTTTTATCAGACCATCCATTACTCGCTTTTAAGTTGTACAACTTTAATATCGCCAACAATCTTGTGAATTTAGTACAACCATTATATAATGGTTTCTCTGCATCACTCAACAAGCTCTCAAACATTTTAGGACAATCCCGAAGATCTTCTTCAACTGCTTTTGCAATCTCCTCAACTCGGTCCCGCTCATATGTATCTTGTGTCGAAATCAGTTGAAGCATATGTCGAACCATTCTCAAAATTAATGTTTCCTTTTTTTTTCTCACCATGTCTTATCCAACATGTATAGCTTTGATCAATTTCATTCCATACTAAATGTCCTTCCAATGCATCTGCTCTAACGCATTTTCCAAAACAACATTTTAAACAAGGACAAACGACTCTATTTGGATCTTTTGCATTCTTCACTGCAAACTCAACAAACTCCTTCACTCCATTTTCATACTCTTTTGACAATCGATTGGCAGACATCCATTTCTGGTCCATTTTATATGACCTATATAAATGCAGTTACACAAATAATAAGCTACTGATAACATTATACCATTCTATAGTACACATATCTAATATTGGAAAATGGAAACGAAGGTCCAAGTCTGATTTCAAGACAGAACAGATCAACAAATTTCAAAAAAGAATAGATTTTATATGATTTATTATGTAACAATTTATCAATTTTAGTGACAACAACAAATTAATAAATACAGTACCTGAGACATCGTATCCAATTTGTTTTAAAGGAGGAGCAGTAAATGGGCGCACAGTAGAGGAGAGGAGGGTTCGTAGAGTAGAGGAGATGAGGGTTTGTAGGGTTATGACAACGTATTAAATTTGTTTTTATTTATTTAAAGTGAATGATTTTACAACGCTTGTATAAAAAGCGCTCTAATAGGTCATTTAATTATGTGAAAGCGCAAGTCTTTTACACCGCTTGTATAAAAATCGCTATAATAGGTCATTTAATTATATGAAAGCGCATGTAATTTACAACGTTTTTACAAAAAGCGCTTTAAAAGTTATGTAACATAAGGTGGGAGCGCTACATTTTACAGCGCTTGTGTTTAAAGCGCTTAAAAAGCGCTGTAAATATTATGTGAGAGCGCTTCAATTTACAGCGCTTTTTTCAAAAGCGCTGTAAAAGACTTATAAACATTATGTGCAAGCACTATGTGACCCTATATGAACCTACAACAGCGCTTTTTCCACAGTGCTTGTCAAAAAAGCGTTGTTGTATCCTCCGTTATTTTTAAAATATTATACAACAGCGCTTGTATTTAATAAGCGCTGTAAAATGTGCGCTATAAAATGTCATTTTTGGCGTAGTGGTATGACCCAGCCACCCGCGAAGAATTTCTTTTTCTTATTCTTAACTCTTCTTCATCTATTTGTTGGCCTGCAATCACCCCATCCAACTCGTTTTCTTCTTCTTCCTTTCAATTAAATAAATGTTTTTCACATATATTTAGTTTTTTTTTTTCGTATTGGTGCATCGTTTAATTTCTTGGGTTGGTGCGGTCGGCATTTAATTTCTCGTCTTTGTGCGGTGCTTGTTTGATTCAGATTGACAAATTAACTTGGATCAAGTGCAAATTTAGATTCAATAAATAATTATAGCGTCGTTAACGTCACAATTTCGGAGGCATGTGTATTTTGGACACTTCGATTATATCATATTTGTAGGTTTTGTCAATATTGTAAGTATTTTGTCATTTTATGTTATTAACCTAGATGCGATGAGTTTGTTCGTAGATTCATCGTTTTTGATTTTAAATTGTATTATTTTCGATTGATGTAATTTCTACCAATTTAAATGATTAAATCAAAATCTCTCACTAATAATGATTTTAGTCCCTCTAATATAGAATTAATTTGATTTTAAGTCCAGTAATTTTTATTTTCATCCCTATCATTTTAGATCTACCTACTTTTAGTTCTTGTTGAAAATTGATCCTCTAGAAACATTGCGGTCTCATGCTTATGTGGCAAATCTTAATTGATATATCGTTTTAATAATATTTGAGTAACTATAAAAAAAAAATTAAAAAAAAAACAAATTAAAAAAAAAACGAATTAGACAAACCCATCAATAATAACTCAGAAAAGTTTGCAACTTCACTATCTCCTTTTTCACATTGTTTAACAAATCCAAAAGGAAAAAAAACATTAAAACAAAGTAATTGATAATCAATTGTTAAAGATATTAGAAATTTTGATTAACAGCGATAGCTATCGAATTATAATATTTGATACTAATAAAAAATAAATCCCCATTGCAATGACGACGATGTAAATTACAACGGTTGTAATGATGCAGATGCATTTGTCATATCGTAATCACATCTGCAACAACAACTACAATTTAAAGCACAATGATGAGGTATGAAACACTCGAAAAAAGGAGATATACATAATTACATAGACAGAACACCATATAATTTTTACGTGGCTACATATAAAAAATACATATAATTTAATTATTTTAAAATTATATATTATTTAATTATTTCTTCATCTTCTTTTTTGTGTATGCTTAAATATTGCCCTTATCCCTTGTGACCATATAATAATTACCCCAAAAAAGACCTCGATGGAGCAAATTTTTTTAAAGTACAATTAACGATGCAAGGAAGTGTTCCGAAGAGATCTAACTAGTAGCGGTTCCTCTCCACTAAATTTGATAACTGATAGCGGTTCAAAAAGTATATTTAATCGTAGCAAGTTATATTAAAATAGTAAAATTGAGTGTTAGAATTTAAGAATTGTGTTATACTATCAAATTATAATTAATTATTAAAATTGAACAAAAAATTTAGGAATTGATTGAAATGATTTTTTGAAACTATATAAAACATGAAATTATAGATAAAACATAAAAGAAAATTAAATCTATATAAAAATTACGTATTTAAATAAAATGAGTGAACTAAATGATTTGGAGCGATGATTCTAAAAAAATAGCATAAATCATCTTTCTTATGGACGAAGAAGAAGGCCATTGAATTTCTCTAATTGAATTATTAATTTCTTTATTCTTTTTTTTTTGTTTTATAAACGAAATAGTAAATACCACAAAAAATTTACACACATAACTCCAAAATCTCGGGTTCGAATATGCAATATGACGTCCAACTTAATAAAATCAATATTTTTCAATAAAAAATATATAAATATTTTTGTTAGTTGCATTACGACTTAAAGAAATTATTAATTTCGTTTATAATAATTGTGATTTTGTTATCTTAACACTGTCAACTCTCCTTATCCGTAGGACCTATCTCAAATCACACAAATATAGATATGATTATGTTGAATAGTTTTGTGTCGAGTTAAAACTCAAAACCATAAAGTTGTGTTTTCGTTTTCCTTGTGACAAAAAAAATGTTAATCTCGTTAGTCAAAACAATATAAATACTTTGATCGTTATGTTAGTTAATCTATGTGGATGTTATGTTTTTTTCACGCATTTTTTATTTTTATGCTACTTGATAGAATTGCACATTTTCTATTTTTTTCCTGCGAAAATGTACAGTAACCTGACCTGCTTTTTTTCTGCGCATTCCATTTTTAATTTTTGGGTTAACTGTTTGTAAGCATTCTGCATTTTACCTTAAATCATTATGCTTTTATTTTTTAAGCATTGTCAATGCCAGCCCTACTTGGCTGTTTTTTATTATTATTAAAATACTCTATTTATTATGTTTGACGATTTATGTCACGTCTCAGTAATGCATAGTTCATGACAATAGCCAAGTCCCAGCTTAACCTTTTTAAATATTAAATATTTCTTTAATAAAATCTCCTCTAAATATTTTGAACATTGATGAAATTTAATTTTTTTTGAAAAAGTTTAAAATTAAATATAACTTTCCAAATTTTATAATACATTATTTATTTAATTAAACAAGATTTTAAGAGATTAAATTAATTTTGTAAATGTTTTAGAGTATTTATAAACAATAAAAGTATTTGCACACAAAAAATGAAAAACAATAGAAGTATTTTAGAATATATAAATAAAAGATGTATTTATATTTTTGAGAAATAGTATAAGATAGGAATCTATTTTTACTTAGAAAATTTTGAAATCCACGTTGTTTCGCAGTTTGAGGCTACTGTCTCGCAATGCGACGTAGGATTTTGTACAATGCACCCTCCCACCTGTCCTTCCCACCCCTATTCCCATTAAAAATACAATTTTTCCCCTATTGTTATCTATAAAAACCTCAAAAAAAATTTACCTTCCTTTTTTTCACTCATTCCATTCGAAAGTATCAATTGTCTGAATCACATTTTTACGAAATTTCGAACATTTGAAACCTTCGGAACACAAAAGTAAGACCCCCTTCAAAAATTTTGAAACTTTCGAAACCTAAATTTTCCAAATGTTCAAAAGTTTCTATCAACATGAAACTTTCGAAATGAAATTTTTTCCAGATTCCTCAAATTTTCGAAAGTTTCTAACAATTCTGAAACTTTCGAAGTGCGTTTTTCCAGAATTTTTAAAACTTTTGAAAGTTTCTAACAACTTGAAACTTTCGAAACATATGATTTTCAGAAATATGAAACATTCGAATGTTTCAAAGGTTTCGAAACTTTGAAAATCATGGAAAGTTTCGAAATAGGTTCGGAAGTTTGACCTTCAATGAAAGTTCTGAATCCAATTTCGAAAGTTTGGGAAAAACTGAAAGTTCTGAAATGATTTTTTTTTTGTTTATTTAATTTTTTTTCTATTTTTTTTATTATTGATATATTGCAGTGCTTAGAATGAGAGGTGCATTTGGCCAAATTATTCGCAACATTGCCCGAAGCATGAAAGTTGATAGTGGTGATGGAGCTGAGAGAATTCCACCTACAGCATCAAACAGACGACGGAATGAAGCAAATCGTCCAATTAGGCAGCGTCGTCGTAGACAGGATGTTCAGGATGATGTCGTTGAGCCTGCACAGATAGAGGAGGATGTCCTTGAGCCTGCACAGATGGAGCAAGCTGAGGAGCAGTATGCTGAGCCTGCACATGATGATGATGATGCTGATGATGTTGTTGATGCTGATGATGCTGAGTCTGAGCAGGATCAGCAGTCCGGATTCCCTGGAGGACCGGTGGTGACATTGTGTTGACACAGTATGAACACCACGTGGCTCAGAGGATATGGGAAGAAGAGGTATATTTTAATTAATTAATTAATTAAGAACAAGTATTTATTATATTTAGTATATTTTTTCATTATATTTAATAAATTGTTTATTTAAATAAGAATAAGTATTTATTGTTATGTTCTTTAATTACTTGCAGGATCGTGGGTCGTTAAAGGTTATTACTCATGGATTGAAGTTGAAGAAGTTTGCTGAAGTTCCTATGCCAGATGTTGTACAGCATTGGATTCGGGAATCAGGGCTGCTACATCTGTCTTCAGCTTACCTCACTATGGCTGATGGTGGTCTGATATCTTCTTTTGTTGAAAGGTGGCATAGAGAGACCAGCTCATTTCATTTGCCATTTGGAGAGATGACCATCACGTTGGATGACGTCGCGACTGTTCTTCACCTCTCACCCCTTGGTAAATTTTTTGATGCACCTGTGAATATGAACACTAATAATGCTGTAAGAGCTGCACATGAGTTCTTAGGTGCAACATGGGAGGAAGCATATGCTGAGATTAATTATAATAAATGTGCGCAATATAGACTGCAAAGGTTGCGCGATTTATATAGTCCTCTCATTCAAACTAGCATGTTTGAGTGTGTGGCTAGAACGTACCTGTTGCATTTAGTTGGTAGCACTATTTTCACCAACAAAACACATACGCGTGTGGAGGCGAAATACGTTAGTTTATTTATTGATTTAGATCGTTGTAGGGACTATTCGTGGGGTACCGCTGCATTGGTTGTCCTATATGACAACTTGGGACATGGAGCTGTCCACGACACTCGACAATTGGGAGTTACATGACCCTATTATAGGTATCTGATCTATATTAAGTTGTGTCATTTATTTATTTAATTATTTGTTTATTAAGTTCTGTTATTTAGTTATTTATTTATTAAGTTGTGTCATTTATTTATTTATTTTTGGTGATGTGTTGGGTTTATGAGCGCTTTCCTAGGATCTATAAGTAGGGCCATAGAGGAGTGGTTCCTGCACATCTTCCAAGAGCATGTAGGTGGAGTGCAATGTTGAAGGTGGACTGATGACATATCGGCGGAGACTTGATGCTTTGTTGCTTGAGGTTGTAGTGTTTACACCATATGATGATGATTGAGCTAATCATCCATTTGCATCGACTTCGATGTTCTTTGGATACGTTCGATGTGGTGGAGTCTCAGTCCCATATCTGCTGGAGCGATGTCTTCGATGGTTTGGTCGTATTCAGTGCATTCCGCGTGACGTTCCTCAGGTGCCAAACAGTATAGATTGGGAGTGGCAAACTACTATGAGAGCATCTGTTGCGGCCTTTCGGAGGCTATATCCTGTAGCGACTTTTCCTGGAGGGGTCACTACAGACTACTATGCATGGTACATAAATGTTTCACATCCTCTGATCCTCCCTCCACCTACTATTGTTGCACCTTCGACTCCATCTACTACTGTTGCACCTTCGAGTCCACCTACTACTACACATGATCCACATGGTCCATCATCTTCTGTACATGCTGGTCCATTGTCGGCACGAGATCGTAGAGCAGCTGAGCTTTTACGTAGGCTCATGGACATGGTAGCTCCATTTGGTGAAGCTCACGACATATTAAGTGAGTTAATGAATATGTTCCCGGGAGACGAGTAGTTATTGTGTTATGTATGATAAATATATTGTAATGAATTTCTATTTTAATATCTTGTGTTATCTATGAATTAGTCTGCATTTATTTTGAGTTAGTTCGCATGTTCAAACATATACTTTGAGATAATTCGCATTTATTTTGAGTTAGTCCGCATGTTCAACTTTAACTCGTTACCAAAAAATACATACATTCAACTTTGTATAATACATTCTAATAAGTAAGTGATTAAATATTCAAACATATATTCTAATCTTCATTTAATGAAATACAAGATGACTTTATAAATGATGGATCAATGTGTTCCCAATGTTTAATACGTCCTGCATAAGCTATTTCCCATTACTTTGCACAATCACTACAAAAGTCTCTCCATTTTTGTGAGGTAGGTGGCAAAGGACAATCAAACTTCAATTTGACCTGAAAGAAAAAATATTAAACATTAATTTATCTGAACATCAAAATATTAACGAATCCAATTGCTAGTAAAGAGATAAGAGAAGAATCTTACCTGTACCCAATGACTTTCATTGACGAATCCAATTGCTAGTAAAGGGATAAGAGAAAAATCTTTTGATGGTGCTTTGTTTAGCGGAAGTAATGTCATATTCAGATTACGAGACAACGACTCCAATATAACATTATATCGTGTTGCTATAACGTAATCCAAGTCTGGTAAAGTCATCCACATATCTTTTCCTTGAGCACCCAATCTTGAAATTTTCAATGAGTTCCGCACTGATTCAACACCGTCATCAAAAACATTGGAATAAAGGTCTTGATGTAGATTGATCTCTTTATCCAATTGTGTTCGAACTAAAGGCCAAGATTCTTCTGTCCAACCTAACAATGCTGCAACTACGCGAAACCCACAATTTCCTTCAGGCACAACTTCTATTATATCCTCAATATACTGATGTATAAAAGTACGAAAATGTATCTTAGATGATTGCCTTGCAGAACACTGTTCTCATTGATTTGCAGAACGTTGAGATGGTTGGCTTGCAGTTTCTTGAGATGGTTGCCTTGCAGATTCTTGAGAGGCATCAACATACTCCCAATATGAAGGATCACGAGGAGTATCAAATTCTTTTTTTTTTACTACCTCCCTTGGTTTTCACCTTATTAGGTGGTGCAAGTATTGTTGTTGTATGTGGAAATACAAGTTCACGCACCTTTGCCCTGAATATCCTTTGACCAACAACATCTTGTTTCTTCATGTACGCTTTCATTGCTTCCACCTCTTCTGAAAAGTAATATTCTGATAAAGATTCTTCATCCTTCAATTCATGCTCAATGCTTAATTTTCTCCAAAAAACATTAATTTTCTCCACCTCTATCAGTCACAATAACTTTAGAAATTAAATTCTCAGAGACGAATAATTGTCTTACCTTTTCAAATGCCCAGATGAAGTTATCTTGTCGCTTTTGTTCCAAGTAAGCAAACACAACCGAAAATGTTAAACTAGTAGATGTGACACCGACAATTTCAAGTAATGGTAACCGATATCTATTTGTTTTGTATGTGCTATCACATCTCGAAACAAAATGAAACGTGTTTAACAACTTTATACAATCAGGATGCGTCCAAAATATGTCTCACAGAACATCTGAATCATCCCGTCTTCTTGTCTAATGCACATAATTTTCTTTTTGTATTAACTTCAACAGATGTTGCATTTCTGTGTACGAACCTCTCAACGATGATCGATAAGTATTCCTTGCTTTATATATTTGACTGGGAATTGTGAGATTATCTTTATTTCTCTCTTTCAAAGCATTCAAAATGAATCTTGGTGCAAGCTTATACTTTGTCATGTCATTGACAATTTTCTTTCTTCTTCATTTAAACGCCCCAAATATGAAAGACCGGTTAAAGTATCCGCTAAATCATGATTGTGCATTCCACAACGAACACTAATTTTCCATCCTTCACTGATACTCAACGGTATACATCAAAGTTTAAACGGATAGTTTTCCTTGTGAGAACAAGTTACTGTTGATTTTGATTTTGATTTATATCTTCCACCTCTTTCGCATCCCAAAATTAATTTGTCTTTTCTTCCTCTCTTTCCAGTTGCTTTATCAGATCGAATGGTAACAATTAAAATTTCATTTTGCCTTCCAATATTTTTTGCCCATTCAAATACAGCTTCTCGATAGGGAAATACCTACAAAGTATGTTTCAAATAAAACATCAATATAAGTTTATAATAAAAAATTTAAGTCTATAATAAAACATCAATATAGGTCTATAATAAAAATTTCATCGGTAGTAAATTATCAGTAATAATACTTGATCGGTGGTGAATTTTTCTGTAGAATCTATAGTCGTTCTTGAAGCAGGAACCTCAACTCTATTCATACCTGATTTCAAAAAGTATACTAAATTTAATTAATAATATTATAAATCCATTTTTAAAAATACATATTTTAATTATTTTTAAAATATTTATTTACATTTCGAAACTTTCATATAAATTGAAACTTTCGAAAGTTTTGAATTTTTTGAAATTTTTGAAAGTGTATTACTTCGAAACTTTCAAAGTTTCGAACATTTTGATGTTTTTTTGGAAATATATGCTTCGAAAGTTTTGAATGTATGGAAACTTTCGAAATTCTAAGAAATTGTGTTTCGAAGATTTCAACTTGTTCAAAAGTTTCGAAGGTTTTCATAAAAACTGGAAAATTATGTTTCGAAACATTCAAATTGATCAAAAGTTTCAAAATTGTTAATGAATTCTGGAAAATACATTTCAAAAGTTTAAAATTTATCAAAAGTTTCAAAAATTTTAAAAATATTCTGAAAAATTACGTTTCGAAACTTTCAGATTTATCAAAAGTTTTAAAAATGTAAAAAAAAAACTCACTTTTTTATATTTCGAAAGTTTCAAAATTTTCAAATGGTAAATTTTTTTCGTAATTTTTGAAAGGGGGTGAATAATGGAGTGGTAATTTTTTTGAGGGTTTTATACATGGTAAAAAAGAGCAAAATGGTATTTTCAATGGGGATAGGGGGTGGGAAGTGAAGGTGGGGGGGTGCGTGGTGCATTTCTCTGTGAGGTAATGTCATATCACAACTTGACCATTGACTTGTATTGTAGTGCAAAGGATCAGTTTCACAAAGCGAATATAAATTTTCTAGAAATCTGAACTCTCTGTTTTGGTGTCGCAATGCATAGGATGCATTTCACAACGTAAGCAAGTATAATTTTGTGATCACAGAACTCACACTATAGTGTTTTTTCAAACCAATTTAAGGATTTTCTCATAATTTTTACCATTTCTCTTCCCCCACCCTCTATGAATTATGGAGAAAATAATCTTTATCTTTTCAATTTCAATTTCAAGACTTATAACCATGAGTTTTTGCTTTATAACCATGAGTTTTTGCTTCATCGTCTCTTGTTTGTCCAAACCTTTGAATAAGCTAGAAAGTAACAATTCTTGATATTTTGAATATAATCCAAATCCATGATCATATAATTAAAACACCAACCTATTTTCATTCTTGAGTATGAATGGAGAAATAGCACCATAAATTAGTTTTATCTCTGTTTATAATTTCTTTTCTTCTAAGCATTAGAGAGTGCTTTTACTAAATTGTGAGAAAATCCATTATTTTTTCGTAAACACAAACCCATTATTTTGTAAATACTAAGCAATCCACTTCTTTGTAATATGTGATTATTAGCTTTAATTAATATTTTAATTTATTTTTCAGAATTTTAGTTATTATTTATTATTTTTTAAAGTGATTATGTTGATTAAAAATGCGGGAAGACGCTGAAGCATATCATAAGGAGAAATTTTGCTTCTACATATCAAAGTAAGAGTAAATCTTAATTGATCAATTCATGAGTATAATATATGTATAGCAAATGAGAAAAATATAATTCTCACAATGTCTGGGACTAAAACTATAGTCCTTTGATAATAATTTAATTAAATTTATTAAATATGATTTCGGGATTTTAAGAAATTAAAGTTTAGAAATTTTATTGGTTGTGTGAGCATTTATATTAAATAATGATGTGTCTAATATGTGTTGATCTTTATGGGAGGTGAATATTTGTGAATATGCGATGTGATTAATTGTGACATGTTTAATGTGAATTATGAAATGTGATAAGTTTATATGTAACGATTATATGATGAATTGTGTGTGAATATGGTGTATGAAGTGTTTATGTGTTATGTTGAACTTGTGAGTAAGTATTGTTGACTCGTAATGAATAATGTGATATATGTCACTGATATGATTAACTAATGATTATGATTAAGTGATAAAAAGTGATTGTGTGAATTGAGTTTATGAAGTGATGAATTATAATATAATAAAGGGTGATTACATGATGAGTTAGAATTAAATATGATTATGATGATGCTTGACCCATGTATATGATAGTCCTCTAAGTGTAAGGATCAATGACTTACGACGACAAACGGAGAATGGTATAAGTGAAGGGTAAGACTCCAAGTGATTTTGTGTGTTGTGATGATTAGAACAACTAAGTAACTCAGTGATATCAGAAAAACACAGTTGTATTGGGCCTCATAAGTGACAATCCTAGGACCTTGGGGGCATTTGGAGGGAACGGCCTAAGTGGTTTGAATAACACTCCAATACCAAGAGCTACCATGCAATTATTACCCCTACTACACACTGAAATTGGTTTTGGGAGTTATGATGTTTAGCGAGCCTACAAAGAACTTGAATGTGTCCGCGTGTTGATGTATAGTCACATTCCGCTCAAGTATTTCAAAGATGGTACCACATGTATAAGAAATAATCGCATTAAGTTATTACATTACAGAGTATACTGTTGGGTATTGGGCTCCCTTCCTATGTGGAGAAAGGCCCAAATATTGGAGTCCATGTGTCTCACTTATTTAAGTGGAGAGTGCCTAATTAGGGTTGTAAGAGAGAGACTATTTTGAGAGGAAAGACAATCACCAAAAGAGAAAAGAGAAGAGTAAACCCTATTCCCGATTTTGTTAAATCAGTCTCAGAAAAACATCGATTGCGCATTCGTTAACCGTTGGATCGGGCTGAAATTTGGACAGTAGGTTCGATACATTCAGGGCTTCGTTTTCAACGGTCGGATCGGCGACACGACTTCTGGATTGAGAGGAATCGAGCTCGCACAGTAGCAGGTTTTTAGATGTTTTACTTCTTCTTGCTTTTCATTTGTAAGCTTTAGTGCTTTGTTATTTTGGCTGGTTGTAGGCACACTTTGTGCATCTTTTTGATACTCTCTTGTACCCTTATTTGATTATAGTGGAGTTATTTCTTTGGTCTGGACGACCTGTGGTTTTTACCCTTGCATTGAGGGGTTTTCCACGTTAAAATATCGGTGTTCTTTACGCTCTTTTATTTTGATTAATTTGCTGCCATATATTTGTTGTTGCTCCTCACGGGTTCTTGCAAGTTGGGGGAATTTTATATCCGCTGCGTATTACTTGTTATTGTGTTTCTGTGTTTATTCCCCATCAGAGTGGCATCAGAGCTCTTGGTTAAAGGGTTATTTGACTTGCTTGAAAGATAGAGGCAAATATGAATATAAAGATGGTATGCTTGAATAATACTAATTACCATTTGTGGAAGGGCAAGATGAAAGATTTGTTATTTGTTAAGAAAATGCATCTTCCTATTTTTGGTTCTAAAAAGCCAGATAATAAATCTAAGGAAGACTGGGAGTTTGAACATCAACAAGTATGTGGTTTTGTTAGACAATATGTAGAAGATAATGTTTATAATCATATTGCTAATGAGACAAATGCAAAAACTATGTGGGATAAGATACAGACTTTGTTTGCCTCTAAATCAGGGAATAATAAATTATTCTTACTGAATAGTTTCATAAGTTTGAAGTATAAGGAGGGAACATCTATTTCAGACCACTTGAGTGAATTTCAGGGGCTCCTTGATCAAATGTCTGGAATGGGTATCAAGTTTGATGATGAGCTATTGGGACTATTTTTACTATTATCTTTACCAAAGTCGTGGGAGACATTTCGGGTTTCTATAACGAGTTCAGCTCCTAATGGTGCTGTTTCTTTGGAAACGGCTAAGGGTGGTGTTTTGAATGAGGAGATAAGAAGGAAGGCACAGGGTTTTTCATCCCAATCTGAAGTTCTTGTCACTGAAAATTGAGGGAGAAGTCAGAAAAAAGAACTTGAAGGGTGGTAGAGAAAACAGCAGAAGCAAGTCTACGTCTAGATACAAAAATGTGGAGTGTCATTATTGTCATAGAACAGGGCACATACAGAAGAATTGTTTTCTATGGAAAAAGGAGAACAAAGGCAAGAAGGGTAAGCAGAAACAAAGGGGTCGTGATGATGATAGTGATGATGACCGTGTTACTACTGCTACTAGTGAAGATCTTGTTATTCTCCGTGACTATGAGTCAATTAATCTTGTATCTTATGAGAGCATGTGGATAATTGATAGTGGTGCTACACTACATGTTACACCGAGGAAGGAGTTCTTCACATCTTATACTTCAGGTAATTTTGGAGTTTTGAAGATGGGTAATGATGGTGTATCTAAGGTAATTGGTGTTGGTGATGTATGCTTGCAAACCAACATGGGAATGCAATTGTTGCTTAAAGGAGTCAAACATGCTCCAGATGTTCGCTTCAATTTGATCTCCGTGCATATGCTTGATGAAAGTGGTTTTGATAATCATTTTGCTTCTGGAAAGTGGAAACTCAGTAAAGGTAACTTGGTTGTGGCTAGAGGGGAGAAAATTAGTAAACTATATTGGACAAAAGCTTTAGTTGCAAAAGACAGTGTGAATGCTGTGGATATGGAATCATCTTTGTGGCACCGAAGGCTTAGCCATATTAGTGAAAAAGGGTTAAATTGCTTAGCTAGAAAGGATGTGCTTCCAGGATTGAAGAATGTAGATTTGGAGAAATGTTCTCACTGCATAATTGGTAAACAAACTAGAGTATCCTTCAAAAGGTATCCTCCCTCTAGAAAGTCAGAGTTGCTTCAGTTGGAGCATTCTGACGTCTGTGGCCCTTTAAAGGTAAAATCTTTTAGTGGTGCACTTTATTTTGTTACTTTTATTGATGACTATTCCAGGAAACTATGGGTTTATGTTCTGAAGACAAAAGACCAAGTGTTGGAGAAATTCAAACAATTTCATGCTTTGGTTGAGAGGCAGACAGGCAAGAAGCTGAAACGTGTTCGTACTGACAACGGTGGTGAGTATTGCGGACCCTTTGATGTCTATTGCAAACAGCAGGGTATAGCACATGAAAAGACTCCTCCTAAAACTCCTCAGCTGAATGGTTTAGCATAGAGGATGAATCAAACACTTGTTGAGAAAGTGAGGTGTATGCTCTCTGAAGCTAAGTTGCCTAAACATTATTGGGGTGAGGCACTGTACACGGCAGTGCATGTTATTAATCTTACTCCTACTGTCGCTTTGAATAGTGAGGTACCAAACAAGGTATGGTTTGGGAAGAATGTCAAGTATGATCACTTGAGAGTCTTTGGTTGCAAGGCTTTTGTGCATGTTCCGAAGGATGAAAGATCCAAGTTGGATGCAAAGTCAAAGCAATGTATCTTCATTGGTTATGGTGAGGATGAATTTGGCTACAAGTTGTACGATCCTATAAATAAAAAGGTTATTAGAAGTCATGATGTAGTGTTCATGGAAGACCAAACTATTGAAGACATTGATAAGGTGGAGAAGACTTCACTTGAGAGAGATAACGTCTTATTTGATGGTGATCCAGTTCGGTCACCTGTTCCTGATTTGGATACTATTGATGGTAATGTTCAGAATGATGAGCCACATGATTGTGTTGATGATCATCGACTTAGAGATGAGGTAAATATTCCAACTAGTGAAGGTCATGAGTTTTCACACGATGAGAGTCTCAGTGATGCTTCTGAATCATCTCTAACCCAACTCAGGAGGTCTAAGAGGCAAAGACAACCATCTACAAAGTATGTTTCTGATGAGTATGTGAATTTGACTGATGAAGGGGAACCTGAGTGTTTTCGAGAGGCCATGGAGAGTGAAGAAAGTCAAAAGTGGTTGGATGCAATGCATGATGAGATGAAATCCTTGCATGATAATTACACTTATGATTTGGTGAAGTTGCCAAAAGGCAAAAGGGCTTTGGAAAACAGGTGGATCTATAGAGTGAAACTTGAGAGTAACTCAAAGTCTCCGAGGTATAAAGCCAGATTAGTGGTGAAAGGTTTCCGTCAAAGAAAAGGTGTTGATTTTAATGAGATTTTCTCACTTGTGGTAAAAATGACATCAATTAGAACCGTGTTGAGTTTGGCAGCTACTCTTGTCTTAGAGGTAGAGCAAATGGATGTAAAAACGGCTTTCCTTCATGGTGATTTGGAGGAAGAGATTTACATGAAGCAACCTGATGGTTTTCTTGTTGAAGGCAAGGAAGACTATGTGTGTAGACTAAGAAAGAGTCTATACGATTTGAAGCAAGCTCCAAGGTAGTGGTACAAAAAGTTTGAGTTTGTAATGTGTGACCAAGGATACATGAAGACTACTTCTAACCATTGTGTATTTGTTAGAAAATTTTCTAACGATGATTTCATTATCCTGTTATCATATGTTGATGACATACTTATTGTTGGGAAAAATATTTCCAAGATTGACAGGTTAAAGAAGCAGTTAGGCGAGTCATTTGCCATGAAAGACATGGGAGCAGCTAAACAGATTCTTGGCATAAGAATCATGCGTGACAGAAAGGAGAAGAAATTTTGGATGTCACAAGAACACTATATTGAGAGAGTGTTGCAAAGGTTTCAAATGAAAAACTCTAAGGCTGTAAGTACTCCTCTTGCTGCTCATTTTAAGTTGAGTTCTAAACAAAGTCCTTCTAGTGAAAATGAGAAAAGATACATGGAACGAGTTCCTTATGCTTCTGTTGTGGGTAGTTTGATGTATGCAATGGTATGTACAAGACCAAATATTGCGCATGCTGTTGGTATAGTCAGTAGATTTTTGTCTAATCTAGGTAGAGAGCATTGGAATGTTGTAAAATGGATTTTGAGGTATCTTCGTGGTACTGCATGTATGAGGCTTTGTTTTGGAGGTGACAAACCTATTTTGGTGGGGTACTCCGACTCAGATATGGCTGGAGATATTGACTCGAGAATGTCAACTTCAGGCTACATGATTAAATTTGCAGATGGAGCTGTGACTTGGCAGTCTAGATTACAGAAATGTGTAGCATTGTCTACAACTGAGGCATAATTTATTGCCATTACCGAAGCATGCAAAGAGTTGATTTGGTTGAAGAAATTCTTGCAGGAGCTTGGGTTTATTCAGGACAAATATGTCTTATTTGTCGATAGTCAAAGTGCTATTCATCTTGGTAAGAATTCAACGTTTCATAGCAGGTCCAAACACATTGATGTGAGGTATCATTGGATACGTGATGTTTTGGAAGCTAAGTTGTTGGAGTTGGCTAAAGTTCATACTGATTATAATGGTTCTGATATGATGACTAAAGCATTACCAAGAGGGAAGTTTGAAACTTGTTGTGATATCGCCGGTTTGGCGATTATCTCCACATAGTTGTGAGGGGGAGATGTGTTGGGTATTGGGCTCCCTTCCTATGTGGAGAAAGGCCCAAATATTGGAGTCCATGTGTCTCACTTATTTAAGTGGAGAGTGTCTAATTAGGGTTGTAAGAGAGAGACTATTTTGAGAGGAAAGACAATCACCAAAAGAGAAAAGAGAAGAGTAAACCCTATTCCCGATTTTGTTAAATCAGTCTCAGAAAAACATCGATTGCGCATTCGTTAACCGTTGGATCGGGCTGAAATTTGGACAGTAGGTTCGAAACATTCAGGGCTTCGTTTTCAACGGTCGGATCGGCGACACGACTTCTGGATTGGGAGGAATCGAGCTCGCACAGTAGCAGGTTTTTAGATGTTTTACTTCTTCTTGCTTTTCATTTGTAAGCTTTAGTGCTTTGTTATTTTGGCTGGTTGTAGGCACACTTTGTGCATCTTTTTGATACTCTCTTGTACCCTTATTTGATTATAGTGGAGTTATTTCTTTGGTCTGGACGA
>JBBPBQ010000002.1:40991124-41042349 GCA_037974755.1 Cicer yamashitae
AAAAAAAAAAAAAAAAAAAAAAAAAAAAAAAAAAAAAAAAAAAAAAAAACTCATTTTATTTTGGACAGACCCTTTCTGGCAAGTACGAAATAAGTTTGATTGTTTGATGTGATTTTAACACACTTGACAGCCTCCTAATCAATGGAATGGTGGAGTTGGGTTCATATCAAAGGAGATTATTGAATCCCATTGTCCAGCACCAGCCACTGATATCCAGGTTTAATTGCCAACTAAAAATGAAATCATTTTT
Organism: Cicer yamashitae; assembly: GCA_037974755.1. NCBI lineage: Eukaryota > Viridiplantae > Streptophyta > Magnoliopsida > Fabales > Fabaceae > Cicer > Cicer yamashitae. The sequence goes on from JBBPBQ010000002.1 coordinate 40,991,375, forward strand.
CTTTATTATAATAATGTTGAAGTATATGTCCTTAATCCTCACAGCTCTGTGAATTTCTGGTGTTATTTACTATTTTGTCTACTGACAAAAAATATATATATAATGTTGAAGTGTATATCCACTCCTCAATGTTCTCAAATACATAAAAGTAGATGTTTGGATTGGTCAATTCAGACGTGTAACATACACTTCTAGATTAACCAATCTGAACAAAATTTGAAGGCTTTGAGAAGATTCGGGTGAAAATAGAAGCTGTCACTAATTATTACTTGGTAAACACACCCACCGCCACCTAATTTAAAAACTGGTTCCATTTTGCAGATACTTAGGTGCGGTCCACCACCCATGAATAGAGCCATGGCAACTCACCTTGAAGCACTTGGATACACATCAAACATGCAGTTCGAATTCTAGTAACACTTCCATTCAATTTCTCAGATTCTTGCAACCTTTTTTGATTGGTTTTTTATATAGAGACTTTTTATTGGCTTGTATCATACATATGTGTGTTTAAATTTAAACTCACCTAAACTTCAAATTGCCAAAAAAAAAAATTCCGACAAGGGCAATTATCCATCTGATTGAAGGTAATGTAACTTTGAGCTTAGTTCTTGCATGCTTCCATTTGCCAAAGAGGCAAATTCACAATGCTATGCCAAATTCGTGTGAATAAAAATGTTCTTTTGATGTGCCTTCTTTCAGGCACATTATAATCCTTCTTTATAGTGTTTTTGTTAAATGTTCTTTACAATGTGTATGTACTTTTTTTTCCCTTCAATCATACTCACTAAATATGGCCCTTATATATAATGATTAAGGAGCAAAATATACACAAACTAGTCAACTCAGGCCAGTTCTTGGCACTCAAAATTTGTCCAACATACCTTGAATAGAGCAAACTTGCCACTCTAACCATGAGCATGGATTGCTCTTACCCATGAGGCATAAATCCCCTGATCTTTTACTCTGCAAAAGTGGCATATGCAACACTTCATCACAACATAACTAATGCATATGAAATCAATCAATGAACAAAATCATCTTCTATCGCTGAATAATATCAAACTAGAAACAAATAAGATGAAGGAAAGGGATAGCAATCAATAACTCTTGAACAACTACGAAGCAGAAATCTTGACTGCAAGGTCAGTGATACACATTTCAAAAGTGAAGCGCCGATTTTCAAATAGAATCAATAACATACTCTATCTGTATATTTTGAGTAGAAAGGCCTTTAGCATTTAATCTAAAAGTACTATTTTCCTATCTTGAAACATGAAGATACAAAGAGAATGGGACGAAAGTAAAAAACAATTCTTGATGTGGAAGAATTCGATGATCGTCTCATTTATAATTTTAAAAAATAAACACAATATGGGAAAGATAAACAGAACAGTAGGTCAACTAAACAAGGAATACTAAACAGCCAAAAAAAGAAGTCTTAGTGTGTATTTGATAGAACACTGAAAATTAAGAGGAATGAGGGCCCAACTCACACAAGTCACACACGCACACCTTCTAGGAGGAATTAGAAGCAAAGAGAATAAAATAGTTAGTTGGAATCTCTCCTTATTTCAAGGGAGAATTCTGTTATAAGAGGGAGGGGAAGAGAGTGAGAAAGGCATTCAGAAAAATGTCTTGAGTAAGTTAGGAGAATTATTCTCTGGTTTAGGTTAGAAGCACTAGTGCTCTGGTTTAGGAGTTGTTACAACTCTGGTTTACTGCGTTTTCCGGCTTTCACCAGCATTGTAAGAGCTTTGCTCATCAATTACAATCAATAAAATTCCTTCCATTACCTTTAAATTTCTGGTTTCTATCAGTATTAATTTTAGCTCAGGAAGGAACATATTTTACCAGAAAATCAATAAGCCAGAAAAAATAGTTTTGAAAAAAATAAAGAGCCAAACCAAAACTACATATCAAAGTATAGAAAGTTAACTTACAAATACATATCATCTCGTTCAATTTCTGAGAACAAGTTAATATAAAAGCGAAATCCATCAGGGCTTACATCTCTGCAAAGTATACCTGGGAAAGATTGGACATAATGAGAATAAAGATGTGCTACTAAAAGTATTGAAAAAAGTAATACAGCAGTGTACCCTTGCTCTCAGCAGACAAGAGATGTTCCTTTGCCATTGCTGGCGCAACTCCCAGTGTCATTGCAGCATCACCAGGACTTATCCCAGCTCGAAGAGCGTCAGGCTTCGTAACAAGCACTTTAATTTTAGTGAAAACCTACACCAAACAGCAGTTAGTTAATTAATGAAACCATATTTGACCAGCTTCCATTTCAACATAACAAGAAGTTAATATCAAAACTCAAAACAAGAAAAACCTAAATGAATATTCACAAGTTCACAAAAATTAAACATAAAATGTAAGTTTTTACCTTATACAACATATAAACACATAAACACAGTTACACATTAGAGAAGATAGAAGCCATTCATCTAAAATTTAATCTCATGTCCATGTTGTAAACTATTGAAGGTAGATTCACTATACACACATCACATTATATAGTCCATTCAAGATAAAAATATTCTCAAGACCAAAAATGGGAGATCTGACATTCAACTTTGGAATTTGAATATTAACATGACATATTTGGTAAAAAGAACAATCGCCGAATTACTTTATGCATAAGCAATTGGGAAAAGCTAAAGAGCCTTGCATAATCTAAACCAGAGATCCAACAAGTCAAAAGGTCAGATCACTGGATCAATGGTTTAATCACTGGTTCAGTAGTCTAACCAGAAAAACCAATGGAAAACCACCAAATTTTTGCGGTTTTGTCCTATCATGCGAGTTATTATTTTCTGAAGAAAAAAGCAACCATATTACTAATGTGAACAACACAACTCTAGGCCAACAAGAATTGTGGTCACATTAAATCATTCAAATACAACTGCTCTTTATCACAGTCCCTGGTGGTGACTGTCCCTAACTCGTGAGATCCACCAGGCCTGTAACACTGTCTAGAAAGAACCCGGGCAAAAGTCTAGAGTTTAGGGCTTACTAAGAACACAACTAGTATAAATACTTCCTCTGTTTCAAAGTGATTGCTTTTTAAAGTTTTTGTACACATATTAAGAAATGCAATAAATAGATGATAGAGAATAGTCATTTTTCTAAATTATCCTTATTAACTATTGGTCCGTTTTCCGCTGTCATTAATGCAAAGTAGAATTAATGCTTTAGAAGCAGTGTACATAGTAATATTTGAAAGGTACAATTTGAAAAAAAATAATTAAAGTTACATTAAAAAGTGAAAATGACATTCATTTTGAAACACTTTTTTTTTGCTAAAGTGACGTTCATTATGAAACAGAGGGAGTACATGTTAATGCTATTGTGTAAAATTTTACAATTTCACAATTAGGGCACCACACAAATTCCATATTGTACCAACCAGAGAGAGGTGTTTTTCCCAAGTTAAGTAATAAAACATAACATAAAAATGGCTGCAGATGAAATGGTAAAATGAACATACCTCCTCATCACTTTGGGACTTATTTTGTATTACCATGACCCCGCTATCAAACTTCCGCAGAACAATTGGGCTGAAACAATTGAATAACATAGTCAATGCATGGAAACATAACAAATCCCAAAGAGGGTTGCATTTGAACGATTTAAAAATTTCAGAATCCCAAAGTATGAATTGAAGTCATCTCTCATTGGTTCTATGCTATGACCACAATTTACAAAAATGCAGTGGTAGAAATAATTAAAATAACAGATAATGCAGTACATACACATCAAACTTCTCCCACAGAGAGCATGCTTGCAACAAATCATCAGGTGAAATCAACTCTGTTTATTAGACAACCAAAACAAGGGAAGTATCAATCAAACAATGTACACCTTGAAATTAGTCATGTTGAGGGAAGACAGATGAAAAAAAATTGAAACCTGTCCCACGGGCACGATTGAAGAGACAGTAAATATCAATTAGATTGATAATTCCTCCAGATCTCTCTAATGGAACTTTAACAAAATCTGCCAACTAATTATTAGGAAGGACAGATTAGAATATTTTAAACAAACAGAAAATAACAAAATGGTAATCAGTCAAGCAACCATTAATTAACTCCATAACTTTAAAAATATAAACCATTGATTTGTCCCATTGATTCTATACAAGTGAGAAAACATTAAATGATTTCCTCAAAAAAAAACATTAAATGATGTGCACCAAAGTTTGAGAGTAGAAGAGTTAAAACATCAAAACCAACCACTAATATCTTTCTCCCTAGGAATGAGAGAGCATGAGTAAGAGAGCACTTCCTTGACTCTTCTACAACAATTAACTCAAAAAGCCACAATAATGCACTGCAAAGAAAGAGATACCCTGTTTTAATATCCTCTGCATGCATCTTTATGTACTGCACGTGAAGAAGATCTTCTATATTCTAATTATAATTCTAGTCTTCTACTCATTCCGCTCATGTTATCCCTTTTGGCCTGGTTTCTAGTATATATATTTTCCTCTTAAACACAATCTGCCTTTATACTAGCTCCATGTAAATCCTTAATTGTCATCACCAAAGGCAAAGACAAATTCATCCTCAACATGTTCATCAACATAGTTCAACACTATAACCATATTTTATGAATGGTCCCTTATTCATTGGTACTTGTAAACTCATGTTCCCATGATCCTCGGAAACCATAACATTTTTTTAATCAATGAACAGCATAAGACATAAGAATCCTCCTCCCCCCAATAAAAAAATTACAGGAATAAAACAATCCATCATAAACAGCCTCAACTGTGAAATCTTTAGATAAAAACAGTTTTAAGTGTTAAGGCAAAAAGGCCAAAAATATTACTGAAACCTTTCTTAAAAGCATGTCATACAAAAAAGTTACAATTCGCATAATCTTTTGATTATTGACAAAACAATGAATGATTGCAGAACAGAGATAAGAGAACCTGGCGAGATAACTGTTGATGATACAAAGCACCCGCGGACTCTTTAGTAACAGGGGATATTATACCAACACTCAATAACAATTCTTGCATCTCTTCCTTTGAACCCATCTCCTCATCATTAGTTGCACTCATTTGAGAATTTGAGCCTGACAAAAGTTTTAGCCTCAGTTTTTCAGCTAGCATCACCATTTCCTTAGCCTTGCTCTGCAAATCCATCATTAAACTAAAACTTAAAGCAGCTTAAGCTTAAAACAAAACTAGTTAAAATATTACAAAATTACTTCGAGACCTTACTACAATTGTCACAAATCACAATCACGTCAGAGAAACAAAGAGTTCACATCTGTTTGCACATCATACAGGTAAAACTCAGCTCACTAGTTCACCTATAAAATCAGAGATCATTTGGCTGACTCTTCCTCATCAATCAAACTAAAATCAATCTATGTTCACCTTTTATTTAACTAAGCCTAAAATGAGAATGAAACGCATTTTCCACAAATTACTTCATGTAAACAAATTAACAGTGTAAACTCTAAACTTCAAGATAAACAAAAATAAAATTTCATAAATCCACATATGAGCAGTGTTGTCAATGGCGGAAGGCCTAAAATCCGCCATATAAAATTATAAACTAACCATTGTGGCCTATTGGGCCGCCATAGAGGGCATTCCTTCACAGATTGCCTATGGTAGTTGTCCAAAAATCCGCCATGCCATGGCGGCACCATGGCCGCCATTTAACAACACTGATTATGAGTTTACATGGATAATATGGTTTAGAATATCTTTCCCAGCATGAGAAACATGCAGCGTATATCTACAAAAACCAAATCATTTTTCCCCCAAATAAAGTTGGTTACATAAATCAAAAAACACCGTCATTTCTATCAAGGTCCAGGGAAATCATGATAAAACACAAATATTTGGAAAATCATGTACTAATGAATTCTAAACAAATTCCTATTAAATCCATAATTACAGCTCTATCAACCACAAAACCAACTAGACTTTTAACAAAAGAATGCAATTCAAACTATCAAGCACTAACACAGACACAGCATCGACATTGACAGGTAGACAGTAGATACTCGGAAAAATTTGAGAAAACACAAGTTATTGAATATAACCATATGTACCAATGCCGTAAGAGTATCGGACACTCAGACATGCTTTTAACCTAAAGTGTCATGCTACATAGATTTCAACTCAATTCAGTACATCAAACTTTTCCTCCTTGATCAGTCCACCAAAACCTCAAACATAACCCTTATTTATTCCAATATATATAAGCACCAAATTAACAAATATTACTAAAAAAATAGATAAAAATATATTACCATAAGAGCATTCAAATCCTGAAAAGCATCCTGCAAACTCTTATCAGTACTCTCCCACATTTCCTGCTCCTTCCTCAATATCCCCGAAACTCCCACCATCCTCACCGTCCCATCATTCGAATTAATCCCACTCAAAGCCGACGCTGCCCCGGCCGCCGCATTCGAACCCGAACTTGTACCACTCTCTGCCTCCTCCCACGCTCTGGTTCGCCAATTCTCCCAAAACTTAGCCACAAAAGCGTCGCAGTCCCCTTTTCCCCTCAACACGGCAGTCACAACTACCGATCTCGATCCTGACGTGGCGACTCCACGTTCTGGCGATGGAGACACCTGGAAACGGACCCTCGGGGAAGCGAATACCGATTTGAGGGACTTCTTGTGAGAGAAAATGTGGGAGATCGAAGCGAGGGGGACGGAGGAGGCGTTGCCGGAGGCGGTAGCGTCTGGGAGCCAGATGAGGCGGTGGGTGGTGACGATGAGGAGGCCAGATTTTAGGTGAGGGAACCATGTGTTTGGTTCGTCTTCGCAGAGAAGGTCTACACCGGAGAGGAAGAAGCACTCGATCTCGTTTGGTGACAGAATTGGTCGACCACTGTCGGTGAGCTTCACCGGCGGTAAGGAGTTCCCGGCCATCGCTGAAGTTAAGAAGTTCGACGTCGTTTTAAAGGTTTTAAGTATTAGTTCGAGTTGAATGCAAGTGACCTTTTGAAAGTCACAGCTAGAACTATGGTTTGATTCAGTCCGAAACTTAACCGAATCGAACTGAATCATGACAACGGTTCATGAAAATCAAATCAGTTTGGTTTTCCCATACCAAACCGAATTGGATTAATGATTAGGCAAACCAGTTCTTTATTCCGAATCATAATCTTACCATTTTCCCTTGAATTGAAGCATTTTAGTTTGATTTACTGAAATGTTATACCATTTTTTCTCAACCAAAATGTTATTTTTTTCTCAAAATTTTTTCTTAATAATTACGGGTTAAATAATCTGACAATTTCAAACAACGTTTGAATTAAAATTTATGTTAAAAATTGGTTATGATATGAAAGAGATTAATTGTCATGCATTGTTAATGTAAAAAAAATTACAATTTTAGCGCATCACAATCATCTATATGTTTGACTTTAAAAATAATTATGATAAAAATCAAACGGTATAATCATCTTATGGTTATGATTAACTGATAGTGTGAAATATCTTTACACTGTCACTGCATACAAATTAAATCTTAAAAAATTACAATGGATAATTGGTCAAACATGTTATTTGAAGTTAGAAGAAGCTTTGGTGAATCCTAAAATTTTTCAATTACTTGTAAAAAAAAACTTTTTTGATCATGATGTAATTGTTGGAACCAAGTTGATTTTCCTCTTGTGACTATGATGTTAACAAAGGTATTTTATGAGAACAATTTGCTTAGATTAATGGCTTCATTAAGTGTGAAGCAATTAGAACAAAAAACCAGAGGAAGTGATTAGAGGATGAGATCAGAGGAATACAAAAACATACATGTATGCCTCTGAAAAGAAGCGTGCCTCTGTAGGTTACAAATACTACCTCTGATGGTTGGGTCTAAAGACAGCCTCTGATAACTGACTCTGAACACTGAATTTGAAGCATGCCTCTAAAGCCCTTGTGTGCCTCTGAAGTGCATAAACAACATGTCTCTGAAGAGTTCATATCAAGCTATCATTAACTCTGAAGAGATGGTTCAAGTTATGCATTCAAAGCTCATATTCTGCTGATACACTTCAAATGTTGCCTCTGATATGCAGCCTCTAATGTTGCGACTCTGATGATTCAACAATGTGATTTGCCCAAAGCCACTAATTCTAATTCATGCAATTCTGCTTCTGACTATTATTATCCAAGAAACATAGTGTCTAACTCTAACAAGAAAGTCAATGGCTCTAATTGAAAATCAACTGCTCTAATTGAAAGAATAACTCTAAAGAAAAGACTTAGCCGAATCAAAATTTCTGAAGATCCAATAACAAGCTTGAATCCATTACCGCTCCAATCAATCAAGAGTGTGAAGGAATATTTACATGAACAATTTTTTGAACACAATCTGAAATTTGATATGATTCAGAACTATAATTGAAGGAAATCTTTGACCAACGTGAAAAGAATATATGGTCAAAATATTATTCACAAGAAAATATGGCCAAAATATTATTCACCAGAAGATACACTATTAATTTGTTTATAAGAAGAAACATTCATAATTTGTTCACAAGAAGATAAACTTAGAATTTGTTCACAAGAAAGATATGATCCAAATTTTACAAGGACAAAAGTGAAACCTTAATTTATTCTATATATAGAAACTCAAGGTTGACGATGAACTCATAAACTCAGAAATCCATACAATTCAAAAAAACTTTTGAGAGCTCAAACTTCCTAAGTATTCAAAGTTCAAAGGTTTAAGTTTTAGAGAAACACTTACTCAAAGAAATATTTTTTAAGTGTGAGAAATCAATTGTAAAAATCTGCTTAGTAGAAGCAAAACATAATCAGTTCCAAACTTGTGTAACCCAACCCGATAGTGGCTTTAGTGTTCCTCAAGAAAGTTGTGATTTTCAGGTTATATTGAGAAGACTTGACTTATAGGTTCAAGGTGTTTGTTTGCCTCAAAAAGTATGTAGGTGTCAGGTTGTTTTGAGAAGACTGACTTGTAGGGTCAGGTGCTGTTTAATTCAAGGATTTGAATTAGTGGTTAAATCTTTCTAAGTGAGGGGACTGGATGTAGCTACCAAGTTGGTGGTGAACCAGGATAAATCTATTTGTGTCACTTTACTTGTGCGCTCTTTACTTTACTGTTGCCTATGATTTCTTTAAGTATGATTGCCACTACTTCTGTTCTAAGAAAATCACCAAACCCGAAACAGTTCTTGAATAAATAATTAAAAAAGAATTCAACTTAGACAAACACAATTTAAGTGTCCATTCTCGTGCTTGCACCTTCAGTAATGTATTGCAAATTACTTGAATAATGTAAGTTACTTGGAAGTAGCTTTATTGAACCTCAAAAATGTTCTAATTCTAAACCAAACTAGTTTTTTTTAAAAAAAAATTAGTCTACTAAACTACTATAATATATTATTAATAATATATAGGCTAAATTGCCCTTTTAGTTATTTATGTTTGATTTATCAGATAGGTCTTTTATTTCTTCAGCTAGGTCCTTTAAATGACACCATATTTGCAACATTAGTTTTTATGTTATTGTCCGTTTACAAAATATTATTTTTTGTTAGTTCTGCTAAAAAAATGTCATGTGATCGTTATGATGCTGGCATCTGCATAATAGTACTGACGTGAAAAATTTAAAAAGTAAACTATTCTCAAATTAGTCATTCGAGTTTTAGAAAATATACTAATGATCCTCTAAATTTATACTAGATTTCACTCAAGCCAATCTTCATCATCTTTTTCTTCATCATCTTCCTCTTCCACTTCATCTTTAAAAAACATAAGACCAAAAATTTGTAAGTCTAATAGAAAAACTCAAAACGTAGACCATATGAAGTACCTTTTTCACATTTTTGTTCTTCTTCGTACTTGATATGTTTGGATCTAAATAAAAACACAACAGTGTTCCTAAGAAATGAAATTTAACTCTCGTTCCTGATTTGCAGATCCATCAACCGGAAGTCTTTATGCACAAATTGATTATATCTCTAGTTCCATTGTCGCCAAATCAAAAAGAATTTATCGTGAATATCAAGGAATTCATTTGAATCAATTACATGCTTCCACCTATCTCAGCCTTCAGATATGCTGCATGTAACCAACATTCAGAGATGATCTCAACAATCAAATGAGGAGAAATAGCAACAAATTGAAGTGCACAAGAGTTCATGACTACTATAAATAGGATTTTTCCCCATGCATGATCAATTCAAAGAATCAAACTTAGAGTTCATATCACCAAATTCGATGATCAATCTCTTGTGTTCATACAAAAACATGTAGTTTTTCAAAAGAAATGAATTCATTAATAAAGAAATATACATAGAATTAAAAAGAATACTTGGGTGGTAATCAACTATTCTTAGTACTAAATGTAATATTTTTTTCATTTGTGTGATTTCTTCATACTCATGAAGTTAACTTCCATAAAATGCATGAAAAATAAAAATGCTTCTGAAAATGTTTGATCTTTCCTATTAGGACAAATTAAGGACCACAAAGCAAAAGTATTTAAGGCGTTTTCATAGAATTTTATGCATGTTTATAACTTGTACAACGTCATATTATTAACATCTTCATATGAATATATATTGAGTTTAATTTTCATGCACTGACAATGTAAAAAGTTTTATAGAGTTAGTAAATTACGATCAATCATATGAATGACTTTATAAGTAGTTCTGACAGAAGTCAAATAATATTGACGTTCTAACGATTGTGATCAATCGATATTGTAAATACTTTTTTATACTGACTGTGTATATAAATTAAATTCATATATATGTATTATTTTCTTGTGATTGTTTTGTTGTGATTAACATGTATCGTGTGCGATAATAATTTCTGCGATGATTTGATGTTATAGTGAAGTGTATTGATTTTCCTTGATTTTGACTATATAATGTGATGTTTTTCCTTGAAGAATGTTTGTGTAATGATACGGTTTATTGATGATTAATTGTGTGTTCTTCTTACTTATATTATACCATCAATATGATTTCAAAACTCATATCCTTCGTCGTTTGTGTTTAACTGGTTTGGCTCTGCGTTTGCAAAATCGCAGTTATTACAAGCTAATGAGTCTTGAAGTTCAAGTTTGGAAGAAACCACGCTCTCATAGGTGATACCGGGAATTAAGAGTTGTAATGTGTATTTTACTTATGTAATTACAAATGACTTTTTATATGAAAACCTCAGTACTAGTAAGTCTTGGGAATTAAATCAAGAAATTCTAGGTAAATCAAGTTCATTGAAATTGCACTGTTTTAATTGAGGAACAAAGTTGAATTATTACATGTGTATTTAGAGAAACGTGATATCCTAAAATAGATATAAAAGTTTTTATTTTCTTGAACAGATTTTTTTTATCCGCTGCGAGTTTTCTTAAAATAATTTAGTATAAATTATTATAAATGTTATTTTGGGGTTTAGGGTGTCACAGTAAGGAAGTCATTGATAAGATTCAAGCAACTTCTAATCTAAAAACTCAAAGAGGAGACACATTTCACTCAATATTCTCATGAGATAAATTCTAATTCATTTTCAACTTATCCAAAATGAGACTCTTATAACGTATTTAAAGAAGGATTTACCATATTCCTAAAATGGGCCAAAAACTAATTCTCTAGACCCATATTGGGCTTACACCACTTAACTAAAATTATTACAATTCAAATTAAACACAAATAAAATTAAAAACTATTATAAAGTCTTGACTTGAAATATTCTTTGTTTTTCCCCTTAATTATCTTATGTTAGGTCCTCATCATTCCCTCCTTCTTAGAAGAAATTCGACATCAAATTTAGCTCAGTCATAACCTACAAGAAGAAAAACACAAGTCAAAGACATGAAGAACAATGTTAACACTACCACCGGGATCAAATGGAAATTGTGAAAAACCTCCAAATATGCTAAGTAGGTGAAACACAACTCCACTTTTTGCATTCAACAATCCAACATATTTATTTTCAATATAAGGAGTTGTCAAGATAGAGATGAAATTATACACCTCTTGAAATTGAATTAAGTACCAATGTTACCTTCCTCGGATGGGAACTGGTGACATACAAGAAGATACTTTGTATTTTCAAAGGCTTCAGAGCAAGTTGAGCCTCATGGACATTCTTTTCATCTTAAATAAATGAAGAAACTAGACAAGTTCCTCAAACAAATTAGGAGTATCATATAGAAATTTAAAAGATTTTCCAATAACAGAAAGAGTAAGAAGAGGCGTAGTAATGCAACTATCAACTAATTCCACATGCAAACATTTACCCTTCATAGAAAATCTCAAGATGCTAACTTTATTTTTAACACAAGAGTAAGTATTCAAGTTATCAAGCAAACGTTTCTTAAGAATCCCAACACATTCTTCAAAAAAATTGTCATGAACCAAATTTACTTTAGAAAGCACAACAACACATTTATCCAGAAAATCATTCAAGTCTTAGCTCGTAATTCTCAAATCAAGTTTAGAAGAACAATATGGATTAAACACTTGATGCATCATGGTTTCAACTTTCAAATGAGGCTATGGAAATAACACAAGTTAGACATTTCAACATGAATATTTGCAAACCTATCAAGCATAGGAGGAAGAAATTTATCAAACAATTTAAGAGAAACATGGATTTGAGTGCTTTCACATGAGATTGAAGATCTAACCAAGTGATTTCTTCAAATAAAGTGACAAAATAAAAGGGAAAATAAAGAAACAAATATGGATTAGGTTGAGAAGATGAAGAAGGCGCCACAGTCAAGGATGATTGATAAGCCAATGTGGAATCGCCACAATGGTAAGGAAGCCATTGATAAGATTCAAGCAAGTTCTAATCCATGAACTCAAAGAGGAGACACATCTCACTCAACATTCTCATGAGAGAAATTCTAATTCATTTCAAACTTATCTTAAATGAGACTCTTACAAGGTATTTAAAGAAGGATTTACCTTATTCCTAAAATGGGCCAAAAGCCAAATTTTTAGACCCATATTGGACTTACACCACTTAACTAAAATTATTACAATTCAAATTAAACACAAATAAAAACTAAAAATTACTATAAAGTATTGACTTGAAATATTCTTTGTTTTAACTCCTAATTAGCTCATTTTAGGTCCTCATCATTCCCTCCTTCTTAAAAGAAATTCAACCTCGAATTTAGCTCAAGCATAACCTACAAGAAAAGAACACAAGTCAAAGATATGAAGAACAATGTTAATGCTACCACCGGGATCAAATGAAAATTGTGAAAAACTGCTAAATAGGTCAAGTAGGTGAAGCACAACTCCATTTTTTTCATTCAACAATCCAACATATTCATTTCCAATATAAGGAGTTTTCAAGATGGAAATAAAATAATACCTCTTGACATTGACATTAAGTACCAATGTTACCTTCCCAGGATTGGAATTGCTAATGGACAAGAAGTTACTTTGTATTTCAAAAGGCTTCAAAGCAAGTTGAGTCGTATGGACATTCCTTTCATCATAAACAAATGAAGGTTCTTTTTGAAATAATACAAGTCCCTCAAACAAATTAAGAGTATCATATGAAAGTTTAAAAGGGTTGTGAATAACAGAAAGAGTAAGGAAAGGTGTAGTAGTGCTACTATCAACTAACTCCACATGAAAACATTTACCCTTATAGAAAATCTCAAGATACTAATTTTATTTTTAACATAAGAGTAAGTATTCAAGTTAGCAAACAAATGTTTCTCAATAATCCCAACACATTCTTCAAAAAATTTGTCATGAACCAAATTTACTTTAGAAAGCACAACAACACATTTATTAAGAAAATCATTCAAGTCTTCGCTCATAATTCTCAAATCAAGTTTAGAAAAATAATATGGATTAAACACTTGATGCATCATAGATTCAACTTTCAAATGAGGCTTAGGAAAATAACACAAGTTAAACATTTCAACATGAATATTTGCAAACCTATCAAGCATAGGTGGAAGAAATTTATCAAATAATTCAAGAGAAACATGAATTAAAGTAGTAGAAGAATTAAAGTTGCTAGGATTCAAACCAAGATTTTCCTTGCAAGCATCATTTGGAGAAACCTTTGACCAATCACCTTTAACTTCAATGGATTGTGCAAGACTCTGAATTTTCTAAACTCTAATTTCTGCAATTTTTTCGTATTTTGTGTTGAATTGCTTAGGCTATTTACCCAATTTTTATTTTATGAAATTAAATACCAAAAATTTATTTTGTTAGAGTTAGTAATATGTTTAAATTATATATATATATATATATATATATATATATATATATATATATATATATATATATGTTTAGGAGACCCGATTAAAATTATTTATTGGAGAATAATTTAATTAAGCTACGAAGAATTTATCATCGACAAAAATTTTAAGATGTCACATTTTACTGATAAATTCATCTGTCAATTGAGTTGCGACGAGAGTAGATATTTTACTAAAGTAGATTGAAAAATGAGTGGTTAGGGAGATGGACACATGAGCTTATAATGTAAGACCCTGAATTTTCTAAACTCTAATTTATGCAATTTTAGTGTATTTCGTGTTGAATTGCTTAGGCCTTTACCCCAATTTTATTTTATGAATTAAGTACCAAAAAGATATTTTGTTAGAGTTAGTAATGTTTAAAATATAGGTATATATATATTTTTGGAGAACCATTAAAATTATTTATTAGAGTATAATTTAATTAAGTTACAAAAAAATTTATTTCTGAACAAAACTTTAAAATGTCACTTGTTGCTGATAAATTCACTTGTCAATTGAGTTACGACGAGAGTAGATATTTTTATTAAATTAGATTGAGAAGTGAGTGATGTGATGTATGTAAGAGTGTGTAGATGTTGTAATGATTATTTTAGTAAAAACTTAAATATTTAATTATATATATATATATTTGTTTGTTTTTAAAAAAAAAGTTAAAGGAAAAGGAACCTAGCTTTATAACCCAGCGAACCATCCTTCTTCCTGATTGGGTTCCTTCCATTCTGCCTTTTCCTTATGTTCTTAGAAGAAAAAAAAAGAAATATTGTTGGTGGTTAAAAAAAAAAAAACATAAAACTCCATCTTTCTACTAGATCTAAGTCCCATTTCAAGAAGTCATAGGAAGTAAAGTTGCTCTTCTCTACAAGGTGGTGCTTCTGAGCTAGTTTATTTGAGGTGTCGGCACGAGCGAGATTTTTCGTTGTGTTTGATTGTGGTAGTGATAACTGTTGAAAAAACTATAATTAAGGTAAGGGCTCCTTCCAAATTTGTAGTTGCACATAGGGACCTTATATGTGTGATTGATGTATGAATATGTGATGATTAATATTGATGTCATTATGTATTCTTGAGTGAGAATACATGTTACTACATGTTATGAATGTTATTAATGAGAATGTGTCTTGAGTATGCTCTGTGAAAAGTATGATAAATTATTAGTGTGTAATGAGTATTCAAAGGGGAGTCTTTTAATAGCTACATTTACATAATGATTGTTGTGAAAGAGTTAGAGTATGCTCATGCATTTCATTGTTAGTGGTGACCGCGATGGGCCACAGGATGGTTCCATGAGTTGATTGGTTCATCTTATCCTTACGATGATTTTTTTGTCGTGTAGGTCTATGATAGACTGCACTCTAGTAAATCGTACTGGTCTGTGAGAGGCGGTACATTTATGATTTATGCCCCTCGAGGAAGGTTTGGAAATTCCAGAATCATGTGCACTGACATATAAGCGTTGCATTAGGGTGTTTGGCACGCGAGTCATGTTTGTTATAATATGATATAAGTATATATATGCTCTGTTATTGTTGTTATCAAGTCGTAATTGCTAAGTGGTTATTGCTTGTTTTTATGACATAATTGTTAAATGTTAATTTCGGTTGGTGACCCTTTACATTATTGTGGAAATTGGACTTTGCCCTTAGATGATACCCGAGTTCGTTGCACCGGCTGTTACCTTGACGACGGAAACGTCGTTAGACTTTCCTGACCGACATTCGCCGACTACTTGGGTATACGACCCCATCTCAAGCAGGGCTACTTATACGGGGATGGTAGTGAGGACAAGTAGGAGAGCTGGGGCAGTATATCTCGTGGAGCTCACTCACGAGAGGATCGACTATCCGGTACCCTCAGGATTGGTGCTCGGGGTGAATGGAGCATGGGAAGAAGTAGAGGATGCCTCAGTTAGAGTTGAGATGGACGCCACCGTAGGAGCTAGGGATACAATGGTTGGCCCATGGACTAGCGGGAAGGATCAGGGGTCCATGCCAGCAGGAGGAGATATTGTAGGACCGTCTAGGCGGGTCGAGCAGAGCTTCCACTTTCCGGTGAATGATCCTCTACTGACTGTCACTGAGGTAGTGAGTTGTTATGAGATTCCAGCACTGCCGAAGCCACCTATCTCGTGGGTGGACCTGGCCTCTGAGGAGACTGACCCCTCTATGGTTGATGAAGAGGAGGAAGTTACTTCGAGGAGAGATACTGCATTAGAAGGAATTTGTGCAGTGTGTGGAGGTCACCCTTATTATTGTAGTTGTTAGTGGATGATCAGACTGGTTTTTTTTGTTGCATATAGCATTAGTGTCTTTCTTTTGGTGGTTGTATTTATTTTGTATTGGGATGACTGTATCTTTAATATATATTGACAGTTGACGTTTTGGTGGGTCCATGTTCCATTTTTGACGTGACCATGGGGGGATAGCATTCTTGGAGCAGTACTTATGTCCAAGTGTCTGCCGAGAATACCCTAGGGGTATGAGCGATGTCTGATAGGTCTCCTAGCCCGGTGTATTTTCTATTTGTATACTTTGGATTATTGTCCCAAAATCTATCTTAGATTGTTGTTATATGTATATATGATGTAATTATTTATGACTCTTTTCGTTTTGTGTTACGACGTATTATTTTATTAAGTTGTTTAAAAAAAATGCACTCGCGCTAATAAAAATCGGGGTGTTACATATAACGTGTGGTTACAAATAGTTTCTTAAGCTTTTAAAAGTGAAACAAAACCATTTTTCTCTCCTTCCACTTTCTCAAGGTCGTATCATACTTTCTCCATCTCATTGATCCATTTCATTTTTTTTTCCCTTTTTCTCTTCTCCTTTGAGTGTTAGAAGAACTTGAAGAAGAAAAAGATTTAGCCAAGTGAGTTGATCTAAGGTGATTAAGGTAAAAGAATTTCCTTTCCTCTCTTTATTAGTAAAACTCAAAAATCTCATAATGGTAGGTAAGAGGATTTGCTTTGACTTTTGTTTGATACTTTGATTGAATCATGATTAGTTGAACTATTTACTATTCCTTCTTCTTTTCCTTTCCATGGCAGCTAAACATGTAAGTGTGAGGGGGATAGTGATTTTCTTGAGTTTGTGATCAATGCTTTCATGATTCTTGTTGTTGTTGTGAATAATGAAATGAAAACATTTTCCTTCTCTCCCTCTCTCAAACCAAAGGGAGATAATATTTTGTTGGTTTTGTTTGATTACTTTGGTTTAATGTGAAATTAGGGTGGTGTTGGTGTTGAGTGTGTTATTTAAAAGGTAAGAAAAGAAAAACCCCTAAATTCATTTTGAAGCAATCCAACCCTAATCTAGGGGGAAAAAAAAAAGAAATTGATTTTCGATGTGTTTAAGTTATGTAATGAGTTGTTTTCAAATAAATGAGTTTGAACTAAAGTTGAAACTTTACAAGAAAACTTAGAGTTGTTAAAGTGGTGAAAATGTTCACATTTTAACTAAGTTAATGAGTTTGAGCAAAGAGTTAAATTGTGAAATTAATATGTTTGAAGTTAAAAATGTTACTCTTTTTAATTACTCTTGGACTGAGTTTAAAGAAGAAGTTTAGAGTGCTTTATTAACTCAAATTTTTGTGCTCTAATGGTTGAGTGATAGAACTTGAAAGATAAAAAGATTTTCTTCCATAAAGATTTGAATTGTCGAGTGTGTGTGTATGTGTGGATTGAAAGATATTCATTTTTATTTAGTTTTAAATAAATAATGTATCAATTGGTTTTAAAAGTTCTGTGTGTGAAAAAGATTTAATTTTGAAATTATGATGTGGTTGGATAAATTTTGGTGGTGAACAAGTTTTTATAAATCATTATGTTTATGTAATTAGCTCCTTGAGATTGTTGACACCGAGTTAACGGTGGACAGAACTCTGAAATATTAATGTTGTTGTGGTGAATAAAGAAAAATGATTTTCTTAGTTTATGCTTTTTCAAAAGGTAGTTGTTGTGGTTGATGATCAAGAATGTATACATGTTTTTAACAAATCTTTGAACTTCTGTTTAAAAGAAATTAGTGAGTTGTGGGTTCAAGCTTTATATTTATACTTTCAATTTTTAGAAAGGTTTGCAATATTTTAATTAAAGTTTCAAGTTTATTAATTAAAGGTTCAAGTCTTGAGTTAGAATTTCAATTGTTTTTAAAAGATCCCAAGTCTCATAAATTAAAATACAAAATTTGTTGATAAAAAAAATATTTTGATAAGAATGAAACTATTTCAAAAAGTTAGAACTTTGAAACCAGAAAAACATTTATTGATATCTTTTATGGTTATGTTTTTATGAGGTAAATACTTTGATTGAACATTTAGTCTTTAAAAGTATAGTAGATCTAACTTGTAGTTATTTAAAAAAAAATTAGTTATGGCAAATTTGAGAAAATTTGTGGTCGTGTGAAAAATTTTGAGAAAAATAATTTAAGACGTTTCGAATGATTGTTAGTGAATTCTCTGAAAAATTTGAAGGATGATTTCTAAAAATATTTTTTTTATATGTTGAAAGTGTGTATTGTGAATATTAATACGATTAATCCTTACTCGTTTTCAAAATCTTTTGGAAAAATATACTCTAAGGGGATTAGGAGTGAGAAAGGGTTTGTATGGTAGTTAAAGTCTCAAGGACTAATTGTACTAAGCCAAACACTATTTTATTGAAGGTGTTGGCACGAGCGAGATTTTCGTTGTGCTTGATTGTGGTAGCGATAATTGTTGAAAAAGCTATAATTGAGATAATGACTCATTCCAAAGTTTTAGTTTGCACATAGGGACCTTATATATGTGATTGATGTGTGAATATGTGATGGTTAATATTGATGTAATTATGCATTCATGATTGATAACATGGGTTGCTACATGTTATGAATTTTATTGATAAGAATATGTCTTGAGTATACCATCTGAAAAAGTATGAAAAATTATTAGTATTTAATGAGTATTATAAGGGGACCGTGATGAGCCACGGTGTTAGTGGTGACCGTGATGGGTCACGGTGTTAGTGGTGACCGCGATGGGCCACGGGGTGGTTCCATGAGTTGATTGGTCCACCTTATCTTTTCAAGGATTTTTGAGTCGTGTAGGTCTGTGATATACTGCACTTTGGTAAATCGTGTTGATCTGTGATATGTGGCACCTCGTTAATTAGTACTGGTTTGTGAGAGGCGATACATTTATGATTTACGCCCCTCGAAGAGGGTTTGGAAATTCCGGAATCATGTGCACTGGCATATAAGAATTGCATTAGGGTGTTTGACACGCGAGTCATGTTTGTTATGATATATGTAATACATGCCTTGTTATTGTCTGTTATCATGTCATAATTGCTAAGTGTTTATCGTCTGTTATCATGCCATAACTGCTAAGTGTTTATTGTTTATCATCATGATATAATTGTTAAATGTTAATTGTTAATTTCGGTTGCTGACCGTTTACATTATTGTGGAAATTGAGCTTTTCCCTCAGATGATACTCGAATTTATTCTACCGACTGTTACCTTGACGATGGAAATGTCGTTAGACTTCCCTAATCGGTACTCGCCGAATGCTTGGGCATACGACCTCATCTCAAGCAGGGGTACATATACGGGGAAAGTGGTGATGACTAGTAGGAGAGCTGAAGCAGTATTTCACGTGGGGCTCACACATGAGAGGATCGACTATCCTGTACCCTCAGGATTGGTACTCGGGGTGAATGGAGCGTGAGCAGATGCAGAGGATGCTTCAGATAGAGGTGAGACGAGGCCACCGTAGGTGTGGTGATTCCTACTGTAGGAGCAGGAGATGCGATGCTTGGATTGAGGACTGGCGAGAAGGGTAAGGGGTTGATGCCGACAGGAGAGGATATTGCAGGTCCGTCTAGGCTGGTAGGGGACCAAGGTTTCATTGATGGGTAGCCAATACATTGGTTGGTGTCACCCCGGGTCGAGTCAGAGCATCCTCTTCCGGTGAATGATCCTCTACCGATTGTCTCTGAGGTAGTCAATTATTTTAAGATTCCAGCGCCGCCGAAGCCACCTATCTCGTGGGTGGACCTAACCTCTGAGGAGATTGATCCATCTATGGCTGATGAGGAGGAGGAACTTACTTCGAGGAGAGATACAGCGTCAGAAGAAACTTGTGTGGTGTGTGGATGTCACCCTTGCTACTGTAGTTGTTAGTGGATGATCAAATTAGTTTTTTTTTTTTTTTTGTATAGGGTCTTGGTGCCTCTCTTTTGGTGGTTGTACTTATTTGGTTTTGAATGATTGTATCTATGACATACCTTGACAATTGACTTTTTTGGTGGGTCTATGTTCCATTTTTTTTTCGCAACTATGGGGGGGATATCATTCTTGGAGCAGGACTTCTATGTAGGTGTCTGCCGAGAATACCTCAGGGATATGAGCGATGTATGATAGGTCTTATAGCCCCGATGTATTTTCTAGTTGTATAACTTGTAGGCTTAATTGCAGTTTTAGTCCCTCTATTATTACCAATTCATAGAAATTGTCCCTCTATTTTAAAAGTCGACAGTTTTGGTCCCTCCCTTAGATTTTAGAACTAAAAAATGCAGAATTGACATATTTTTAATGATGTGACATACAATTCTATGATATAGAACCATCTAGATGTATTAATTATTCACATGCCATTAATTAAATTAAAAATATAAAAAATTTCCGAAGTTGAAAGCTAAGTTTTTATTGCGTTTTATTCCAATTTCATGGGTGTTAATCATTTTACATTATCGTATCATATGTCATGTTATTTAAAACATCTCACGTCATCATTTTTTAGTTAAAAAATTAGAATGAGAGACCAAAACTGTCGACTTTTAAAATAGGGGGACCAATTTCGTGAATCAGTAAAAATAGAGGGACTAAAATTGCAATTAAGCCTAATTTGTATTACTGTCCCAAAAACTATCTTAGCTTGTTTATATGTATGATGTAAATATTTATGACTCTTGTCGTTCTGTGTTACGACATATTATTTTATTAAGTTGTTTTAAAAAAAATGCACTCATGCTGTTAAAAATCGGGGTGTTGCAGATTGTGAGCATTCCTCTTTTGGAGACCTATCTTCAAGGTTTTGAACATAAGAATCAACAAAGTTAGGCAAATAGTTAGACTCAATTTCTTGCTCTTTGTCTCTCTAATTTTTTCCACTTTATCTTTCTTTTCTTTAATTTTCACTTTCTCTCTCAATGCTAACTTATTTTTTTCCTCTTACTCTTTCTTTTCTTTGATTTTCTCTTTCTATCTCAAGGCTAGTTTCTCTAATTTCCTTGCCTCTTTTGTATAACCATTTTCATAAAGATATTTCACTTACTTCGGATCCAATACAAAATCTCTAATTTATTCTTCATATGATATACTTTTTTTTTTCTCTCGAACGTCCTTTTTATATTATGTGTCTTTTCTCTTTTGCATACCTGATATCATCCCTCTCAAAATCTCTTTGCCTCATTGTTTTTTTCCTATCTCTCTTTTCATAACTCCTTTCATACCTCATTTCCCCTCCTCATCATAATCTTCACATGTTCTTTCTTTTTCTCTAAATCTCCTCTCATACCTCCTTTCCATTTCATCATAACTTCTATACATTCTTTTTTTCTCAATTTCCAACCTATCTTTATTTTGAGAAGATCTTCCATTATGAGATCTCATATCTCTTTGATTCACAAACTCTTCTCTCAAGGCATTCATTTGAGTATTCAACATTTTTGTAAAGTGACCCATAAGATAATTGATTCTAGGAGAAAGGGGGTTTGGTTCACTTCCACTCATGATTTCAAAAACAACAAATAAACGAGTATTACAATAATCAAGCAAATAACCAGAACAAGTTAAGAAGATAAAAATAAGGCCCTCACCACTCACTAAGTGTTTACACTCAAAAAATATATCACTCGTGAATATCACTCAATGATGACTTTTTTTTTAATGATGCGCACTATTGCCTTTTTCCACTTAAACTCCTCTTTCAAGTTTTTAAAAAGAACTCAAACAAGAATCCAAATCAAAGAATCGAAATACAGTGTAACAAGTCCACAAAAGCTATCAACACAAGAGTTTCAAGAAGGAAAACTCTAAGACAAAACTAAGAATTTAAAATGACAAACAAGAAAAACTAAGTAAATGAAGACACACTCAAGTAGTTTAACTAAGAAATAAGAAATATTAGAATTAAATGACTAAGTGATCCAAATATGTGGGAGGTAAGATACTGAAATCAAACTTGCAATGCCTAAAAAAGGTAACAAGAATGAAAAAGATGTTTGATGTTTCATTAAGAACAATTCTGGATTTTTTTTTTTGCAAAATGCCTTTTTTTCAAAAGTGCTTTTGTGCATAATCACTTTTTCGTAGCACTTGTATTTTCAGATTTTTCTCTGTATATTTGAATTCCTCTCATTTTTATAATCAATTTAGACTTTTGAACTTCCAGAATTGGACATGTTTGGAAGAAATAATATCAAAAACAAATTTGCAAATGAAATTTTGAATCAAACAATTGCAAGTGAAGAAGATTAGGAAACTAAAACCAGATTTTTTTCTTCTCAAAACGGCAACTAAGGACTCGAAATTTCACCAAAGTAACAACAAGTAATCATCAAACTAAACGAATCCACACATATTATAATACTTATAATCAACTAACAACTCAAGATTACACAAAAACAAAGATCAAATTTCAAGAAATTAACCTAAAATTTCAAATTTTCCAAGAGCTTCTAGAACATCAAAAACTTAAAAACATAAATTAAGAACAAATGTTACCACTTGGTGACAAGCTCTTACAAAGTATTTAAAGAAAGATTTACCCTATTCCTAAAATGGGCTAAAAACTAATTCTCTAGACCCATATTGGGCTTTCACCACTTAACTAAAATTATTATAATTCAAATTAAACACAAATAAAATTAAAAACTATTATAAAGTCTTGACTTGAAATATTCATTGTTTTTCCTCCTAATTAGCTTCTTTTAGATCCTCATCAACAATCATGTTCTTGTTTTCCACCGTTTTTGAATCTTTTACTGCACAAGTCGGATTTTTCTTTTTGCTTTTTCATCTATTGCTTTTGCATCATGCTAGTTGTGTTTAAGTTTTGATTCTTTAGATTTCTATTGTTCTTCATTTATTCTTTTTACATTGCTTTTATTGGTTTTTATTATTTTTTAAATTTATTTTATTGGTTCTTCATGTATTCCTTACATTGACATGTTTTTGTTGGTTCTTCATGTTATCATTGATTTTTGTTGAATTAAAAAATTAATTTTGGTTCTTTAAGTTTTTTCACATTAGTATTCCTTCAAATTAACATGTTTTTTATATTTTGCATTGTTTAATAAAAAATTGTTTTGTCTTGTTGAGTATATGGTTGTCATGTGTTATAATTTAAATAAAAAAATTGTTTTGTCTCGTGTTATAAGATTCAAGGTTTAGGTTTTAGGGTTTGAGGTTATTATTATTAATAGGTTTAGGATTAGGGTTTGATGTTTACCGTTTAGGGTTTGAGGTTATTATTTTGATTTTATAGAGACTAAAATATTATTTTTAGGTTTACTGTTTCGGTTTTGAGGTTGTTATTTTGATGTATCTTCATCTCCGATGTTACCAATTAACGAATATCATAATTATGAATCTAATGTTCAAACCCAAGAGCAAAAACGTGAATATGCTAATTTATGGAAGAGTAATATAGCTACAAATATGTGGACAAATGCTACTTAGGAGGTCATGCAACTAGAAATTATTTTGTTATTGAAAGATTTTAAAAACGGTAACAATGTTGTTTTTCTTTATTCAAACTTTATAATATATGTATTATAGTTTGTCATTCAATATTATAAATTCATAAAATATTTCGAAATCTTGTGTTACAAATCTATTAAAAAGTATTTTAAAATCTTGATTGTAAAGAATCTTTTAAAATCTTCAAGATTTTTTCTTTCAAAACAATCTTTTAAAATCTCAATCCAATATACCCCCTTAAAATATTTAAGATTTTTCCTCTCAAAATAGTCTTTTAAAATCTCAATCTAATACACCGCTAACATTTACAATTCCAAAAAAAATATTTGATATGTAGGTGAAGTAGCAATATCAATCACAAGGAATGAGATTTGAATTGTGTTCCCTTTTTAAAATGTTAATCACTTTTTATAAATTCTTCACATATATTATATAGTATCCCATCTGTCCCAAAATGACTTTCGCATTTGACAATTTTACAAGGATTAAAAAAACATGATAAATGAAAGAAAGAAAATGTCGATTTTACTTCATTACCCTTATTAGTTATTTTAGTATTTCTATCATCATAAATGCAAAATGGAGAATAATAACTTAAAAGTGATACACTTTATATCAATTAGAGGGTATAATTGAAACTAATAATTAAAGGTACATTAGAAACTAAAAATGATAATCTTTTAAGACAAATAATTTTTGCAGACGCGATAGTTATTTTAGAATGAATGAAGTATTATATATATATTTATATACATGTCCGCCTCAGTCCATACTAAGATCCGCTACTACCCATATGGTATAATAAACCTATGCAAGACTTGCACCTTTTTGAATCATTGGTTTTGGTAAAAAAAATGTCATATACATTATTGGTATAATTATTTTTATACTTTCAATAATCATATAAGTGATATTATTAAAAATATTTGACTTTAATCCTAATTACTTGTAAAGTCACACATATGATTGGTTATGGTTTGCTTATAGTGTATAACGTTTTTTGTCCATGTAATATGAGTTATGTTCCATTCAGTATTCATACTCATAGTGGTGATGGTGGATCGGTGGAAGGAATGATCTCAAACAATGGTGTTTTGTCGGAATCCAAGGTGGAGAAAACCTGCTAGGTACTTGCAAACACTCCAACGTTCAAGATTAATATATGTTTGAGGTGGAGACTAGAGTTAAGTTGAGGCATACCTTGTTATGAGTTAATAAGTGGCTTATATAGTCAACAAATAAGAGATATTGAGCTTGAACAAGTTCAATCTAATTTTAGTCTTGGCATTTTTTTTTAAATTATGTTCTTACCATTTCATATTCATCCAATTTTTCTCATTAGTGACATTTATCTATTCAAAAATGATAATGTGACAAATAGAGTCAACATTTTATGATGTAACATACTTTATATTATGAGTCAATGTTCTTTTAAAAAGATAATTAAATTAAAAATTAAAATAATTATGATTTCTTCTAAGTCACCTTCCCTTTCCTGTCATCAACAATAAACTATGTCTTTTTCTAAACTCATAAAAAATTAGAGTTTCCTTTCCCCTTCTCCCGCCCTCAATCAACGTTGTTAACAATCCAACATTTTTATAAACAAATGTTAATAGTTAGTACATATATTAAGGATAGAAAATGTTGATAGTAGATATTGAATCTATATCTGTTGCATATAACTTTTTCAGTATCCCAAACCATTCACTATTATTTGGGAAGTGTGAACAATTGAACATAATTCACCAATAAAAGCATGACATATCCTATTTATGAACTCAAACTACTTCTTCTATTCATCAGAACCCATGTCCATGTTTGTAGACTCACCAATGCATCCCGTGGCTCCAATTCAAGTGTTTCAAATAGATCGATCATATATATTTCCTTCTCACACGCTCCAAGTCTCACTTTCTCTGCAAGGTCTTTGCACTCTAGCCATCAAGGCTAACACATCTCTTCCATAAATTACCAACTCAATCTTGAAATCATCTTTTGTTTCACAAATAAATTTCCAAATACACAACTATTTGAAGAGGGAAGAGACCAGAAGAAGATGTAGGGGTATTGAGGGAAAAGGAAAAACTAGGAAAGATGAAACTCTAAATTATTCTTCTTTGAATTTAATTTTTTTTTTAAAGTTAACATCACTTAAAAAAGTAGCCACGTTATCATTTTTGAATGGTTAAATAAATTTCACTAAGAATTAAAAGTGAAGAAATATGAAATAGTAAAGACATAAATTTCAAAAATTAGGTTTAAATATATTTAAAATTTTGTCTGCAAATATATAATATTTTTGGTTTGATTCCTTCCAAAAAATAATATCACTTTTTTTGTTTTTATTGTTTTATTTTATTAAAATTATTTATTGTAATTTTATTTGATCTTTTATTTCAAGATATTAAAATTAAATATTCTATATTATAAAAAATAATTTTAATTAAAATAAATTTTATTAAGACTAAAATAAAACGACAAAGATCTAATAAATCATATATCTAACGTGAATTAAACAAATTTTTTTTATCAAAACCCTAAACAAAAATTATATATTTACAACAACTAAAAATATGTCTCAGCCAAAAAAATCATAGAGACAACCAAAGAAAAAAAAAAACCTAAATTAAACTCTTAAAACAATTGAAAAAAGTTAGGAGTATTATCTTTCCAAAAACCAAGCTTTCTAACGAAGAAAGAATCTTGAAAAATCTCACACAATCAACAGTTATTTAACCCCTTGTTTGCTGCAAAACATGTGATCAAGATAATAATTAATATTAAACTTTCTTAAACAATTAAATTCCAGTCCAAAAGCCAAAAGGGCACAACTAAAAAAACAAAAACTACTAAAACAAAAAACAATAATAAATAGATATATAAATAAAATAAAAACAAGAGAAAAACGAAGCTTCGCTGGTTACGATTCAACCGAAGATGCAAACAACCTTAATTCCTCTTCTCACACACTCACATAGTTAATTTTCCCACATTTTCCTTCATTTTCTCGTGATGGCAGTTGCAGCCTTCAAATCCTCTTCACGAAGAGGAAACCAATCACCATCATCCTCATCTTCCACTTCCACTCCCACCAACAACAACACCACACACTCTTCAATCAGATCCTCCAACAACAGAGCTCCACCAATTCGAAGGTCAAAAAGCGTAAGCGCGTTTTCAAGAACGTTGGACATTTCCACCGAGTTTCTTAACAAAAGAGATAACCCTCTCTTTGACCAAACTTCGCACTCCAATGGAAAAACGATTCCAATTCTAGAAACTTCTAAGCCTTCTAGGGGACGTTCCGTGGCGCGAAAGGCTGAGCCGGGTCGCAAAGAACCGGGTCGGACTCGGAGTGTTTCTAGAGTGGATACGGGTCGCCGTACGGCACGGTCTGTTTCGCAGTGTCCGGTTTCGCGGCGGCATTTTAACTATTCTACTTCTGAGGTATATATATACATATATATGCTATTTCTGTTCAATTGGTATTTATTAGATAATTATTTAAAAATTTACATTTATATAACACATAATGGGCAAATTCATTGGTGGTCCACCATACAACGTGCTTAAAAATCACTCAAAACTCTAGCTTTATTGGTATCGCAGTGATGAGTTACATTTTGAGAGACATATTCATTTTACCTTTTATCGAACTGAATTCAATCGAGTCAGAATCCGAGGAGTATCATCGATCTTCGGTGGAGTTATGAGTGACTTTTAAGCACAGGTCTATGGTAAACCACTATAAAATTGGTCTAACTTATAAAAGTGGTCTACAGTAACGTTCACCCACATTGTCTTAAAACTAAATTTATAAGTTTTGAAGTATTGAGTGATTGTTTTTTATTTGGATGAGATTTTATTAATTTTTCCAATTATAGATAAATTTTTGGTTGGATTGGTTCAACAAGTTGCTAAGTGGCATGTAAGCTTAAATGTTTGATATTTGGTGTCAGATGATTCTTTACTATGAAGTATTGTACATATACCAGATATGATACTGACATTTAGTGCTAATTTAAGAAAAAGTGTTACCTACACGTCTTGAACACTAAACACGTCTTCAATCTGAAGTGCCGGTATAACGTATATATGTGTGTTAAGTTGATAAATGGAGGAAATGTAAGAGTATTCAGATTGTGATCCACGTGATAGTTTAGCTTTTTTGTTTAACGGCATTTTGAATGTTAGTTCACACTCTTATCTGTATATATTTCTTGTTTCTGCTGATAATTAGAAAAAATGTCATATTTTATTTTTCTCCATCTTTTTAAAAGAATTTAAAAAGTTTTATGCTTGCATCCCATAAGGTGATATGATTGGATGCATCCGCAAAACTTTTTTATACTTCAAATGCATATCAATTAAACTCTTTTTAAAATTCATAAAAGATATATAGTTAAAATGCCTTAATATTTTCATTGTTAAATAGAAATAAAATGAAAATAAGGTGATGACTTTGTAATTATGATTGAAAATTAAAAAAAAATGAGGAAATATTTCTCAAACTAAACAAGTTCTCAAGGTTGATTGTTTTATGAAAAAAGTTTCACGTTTTTATATTTTGCTTTCAGTAATCATCTCATGATAAAAGATTTATACAGGTATATTTGTTAAAACCGATAACGGAGTGAAAGCAAAGAACATGTTGTGATTGTTTCTAAAAATAGAAAATATTTCCAGTTCCACCAACTAAACACACTCTCTTTTGTTGTTTTGATGCGGAACATGGAGACAAGAGTATGAAGGAATTTTACTCACTTTGCAACTTTGTTGTTTGAGCAGAGCGAAGCTGATTGTAAAGATAGGAATGGTCTGAAGTTAGACGGTAGTATTAGAAAAGGTGGTTTATTCGGAAGAGCTCATAAAGATGCGGTGGAACAAGAGAAAGATCTGCGCAGATGGTCTAGTCAGCATTCATCCATTGAGGTCTCGGATTCTTTTGCTGCAACTTCAGTATGTTTCTTACTTTGCCAGTGTGTATTTGCAGCATATTAAAATGATTGATATGAGGATTATTTACTTGATTGTTTAATCATAATTATGTTTGTTTCACAGGCTTGTTTGCAAAATCAAAACTGTGACGATGCGGTTTCTACAGCAAGTTCTGGATTTGGTTGTGATGAGAAAACCATCAAAGCAGTTTGTGAACAGAAAGTAAGTTATAGTCCTATAGAAAATCTTGTAGCTTTAAAATGACATTCCATTTGTTTCAAAATAAATGTTCAGAAATTTTAGTTTTTTTCAAATTGTTTGTCACTTTAGAAGACATAGAAGGTTTATTAATTTAACCCGTGTCTTGTGAAATTTCTGTGAAGTGGAATGATGGAGAGCATTAATTTAGTAAAAAGGTATTTAATCAAATAGAGTTATATTTCTCTATAACTAAGATATTTGATGACTTTAATTCTTGTGCAAAACTTTAAATGACAACTGTTTGAAATTGGAAAAAGTACTTGTTGCCATGATAATGATGATATGTTGATGTAGGTCATAGTATCCTAAATCCAGGAAACTTTAATCCATGACAAGTTATTCCTCAGGCTGAAAATGTTTAGGCCAAAAATCAGCCAGTGTTTTTGATGATATATAGATAATTTTTAGTGGATCTTGACTTCTGCAGTGTGTACAAAGGGATCAGCCAGGAGCCGGTGATATATATGAAACAGTTCGTTCTGAAGTGAGGCGAGCTATTTCTGAGATACAGATTGACCTCGAAAGTGTAAGTTTCACGAGATCGCGACTTTCTCCTTGCCAGCTTGACGTCAACTAACTTAATTTGATTTGATATAACCAATGGTGATTTATACAGTGTCTGTCTCTGACACTGTTTAATGGAAAACTCTTTGCTTGGGAGTGTTTGTATCAATGTAATAAATATGTAGAAAGCCATAAAAAATGGTTTGGTAAGACACATACTTGTCATCATTATTATAAAGTAGCTACTAGCTGAGCAGTGAGCACCATTACATAAATTAATGAAGCAAAGAGGATCACTTGATCCTGTGTAATATGTAAAGTGCACAAAATTTGACCTCGAGAATCTGGCATTTATTACCAACTGTAGTCTCAAACGAAAAATAGACCAACAAAGGTTGAGTTTATTCAGGCCATGGTTCTGATTTCTGAATTGTAAACCGTATCAACTGATGTAGATCGCCGCAAGTGCATCACAGTGACTATATTCAAAACCACAACCACAATTGTAATTTAAAATAACGGTTTAGGCTTTACAGTATAATAACAAATCAGCTTAAAAAGCAGCATGGCAGTTGATTCTCAGGGAATGAATCATAAAACTTATGATCATCAGATAAAAAACTCTTCAGGTTTGGATGTATTTTCATAGTTAAAAATTGCACTGATCCAGGTCTATTACTTAGATACAACTTTGCATTTTACATGAATCGTAGCAACATGTGCATTTCTTATGAAAATAATATGATTACAAAATATGTATACTGCAGGTCATTACTCATTTATATATCTTGATTTTTGCCTTCATATGTGCCCCAAATTCTACTTCCTCATCACAATGTTCACATAGTTTAGAGCTATTGTTTGTCTATGGCTTATGCAAGTATACCTTAATTTTTATTGTTACTATAACAATTGTAAAAGGAAATTCTATGCTATTGTCTAACATGTTTATGGGGTTTTAGGCTATTCAAAAGAGTAATGCTACAGCCATTACTGTTACCGATATGGCGGATATTCATCCTGACTTGATAAACCCCGATACCGTAGAATTAGCGTTCGAGATTAGAAGAGAGTATGCCAAAAAGCTTGAAGAGGTAATATTTCCATTTATAGTTGTAAATGAAGTATATTAACTTCTCTTTCTTTTTAATTTAATTTTAATCATTTTTTCCTCTACTGCATTTTTTAATCATTTTTCCTAGAACATGTTGTCATACTTACAGTCCGAAGAGCGAGCTAGACGTCTTCGAGCAGATCTTGCAGTTGAAGAACATCGAGTACGAGAATTGGATAGAATCTTGAGAGAAGTTCTTCCATATCCCAAGACCCCTAATGTACAAAAGTCTCGTCCAGCAAGAAAAGTAGGTTTCTTTCGCATTTTATTTACTTTAGTGATTCTTTTCCAACTTTTCAGATGAATATCTTAAATTACTACACCTCCACAACATATATAACATATCCTTGATGTTCTCCGAGATGCATGCGAATTGATCGTATGCATTACATATATTTTAGCTTCATTTGTTTCACAGTCTCGGTTAAATTGTAGTTGTTACAATATGTATTTGGAAACAATTGCTTACTACTTGTGCTTGTGTGCATTCTGTTCTGTTTGTTTCCATTCCATTATTAATGAACCAAAAACATGGTAACAGTCTAGCATTGAAAGAAAAAGGATGTCAAAACGTCTTGCAGAAGATGCCAAGGCTTATTTTGACGAGTGTGTATCACTCTCGACTTTCGATAGTTCGGACTTTTCATCCCAAGAGGATCCTCCGCTCAGTTTGGTTGGTCCACCTACTCCATCTCGTAGCCGTATATCTTTAACCGAGGCAAGTTCAAATGCTTCAATTTCTAATTTTGTCAGTAGTTTACTTACTGCTTAACAAATGCCGCTTGATATTCTTTTCTTGCATAATATGTAATTTTTGAATTAACTTCTAAACTAATAATACATGTTTATATAAACTTACTCCATAATGAATATTTGAAATCTATTATCTATCAAATGGCTCACTTGGAGAAAATCTTTCAACACAAGTTGCTTAGTTGGGGAATGGTTATTTAATATATTTTTTAAAATTAAATTGTTTATACATATATATATATATATTTGAATGACTGTTTATATATATTATTTAAAAGATGGAAATTAAAAATTTTGGTTTCAACTTTCAATGATGATAATGGTGTGCTAATATAGATTCCAAGTCCTTATTTTTCATTCCATTCAATGAAAAGCATTTATGAGAGGGAGCAAGAAACATTGAAAGGCTATGTGATGTAAACATGTTCTTGGTTTTTTATGTTCTGCCTTGGTCCTACACGCCTTAAGGGAATGTTTGGGGTGGAGGATTTTGGAGGGGAGGGAGATATTGACTTATTATTCTTCTCTAAATTTAGGAAGCTATAAAACGTTTTTTAAAATAAATTAATTGTGATTAAAATGTTATATGATTATCTATTATGTTATTTTTTTAATTATTTTAAATTTCAAATATATTCTAAAATATAGACACATCCCACCAAAATCCTCCATTTTAATGTTTATGTTTGGATGAAGGGTTTTGGAGGGAAAGAGATGACTGATTTTTCTTTTTTAAATTAAGAAAGCTATAAAAAATGAATTAGGTGTGATTAAAATGTTATATGATCATTTATCGTATTTTTGAAATTATTTTAAAATCACAGATATATACAAAAGTACTTCATCCAGAATGAAATATAAATAAAAATGATATTTGAAAGTTGATGTATCTTGTCTAAATTTTAGTTCAGATGCATTAACTTTTCATATACCTTTTTTGTTTATATTTCATTTCAGATGGAGTATATTTAGCCCTCCCCTCCAAAATCCAATTCCTAACATAGGGAAATTATGAAAATGAATCTTCTAAAACAAGTAATATTTTTTTTAATCTTTTTTAAAGGAATTAGGTACTCAAGAACAATCACATGATGTCATAATGCAGCCACCAGCCAGCATTGATTCTACAAAAACTATTCATGGTCAAGTAAGCTCAACTGCTGATAGCAAAGAAACTGATTCTAAACCATGCTTCTCCTTTGCACAAAAACCATCTGAATCCACCACACTTCACAATGACATCCAACAATACATAAAAAAGTTTGAAAAAAATGTTTCCAAGTTGCAAACTGTGAGAACAAATTATGGTGACCTTGGTGACTATAGTTTCCAATCATCAGCTGAGAGCTTGTTGATTGATAGGGTGCTGCTAAAAAGTAGAATTGAGTCTGGTAGTTTTTTACACTGTAGTGGTGGTAATTTATGGTCTTCTTAAGCCATGTAATTTTTATTTTTACCTTTTCCTTTTTGCATTATATGTATGTATTTTTTCTTTGGCCAAAGCATTATATATATATATGTATATGTGCTTGATTGTACATGTAATAATGGCCTCTCTCTCTCTCTCTGTGTTGTTGCTGCTAAATTGTCTTTTGTTTCTCTAAGCACACATTCACTAGCGATTTTTTCCTAAAAAAAAAGTTATTTTGATATTTAATTATTATGAATGTAGATATTTTATCTATATTCATTTTTTGAGTGAAATATCTCTATTTAATCCATTATTTAAAATGATTATTTTTTCACAAGCTAATAAAATAGCTATTTTATTTTTAGTATAAAGATCATTTTATAACAATGTTTTTTGAAAAAGGTTTACACACAAACATAACTTAACTATAACATTAAAAATGATTTTTTTAGAATCTTAAACAAATAGATCCTTTATGCATTTAGAGGAAGGTTTACACACAAACATAACTTAACTATAACTTAGGATTTTGGTTAGGACTTCAGGATCATCCAATCGTTCATCTCAAATTTTGATCCTACAATCAACGATGTCAGACCATTTGATCTATAGCTTAGATTACATACCTAGTTGGTACGGTTTAGATTGTAATAATATGAGACTTGCAATTAGAACTGTGAAATGGGGTGGCTCACTCGATCTGCTTTGACCCGAAGGGCCCTTGTACATGAATGAGTTAGTTTGGTCCAATTGACCTTGTTATCGATAGTGTTTTTATCAAGACTGGTCGGTTTATTATGGACTATGCGGATTAACAGTCTGACTTATTTGTTCTTGATATTTTTTTTATTTTAATTATTAAAAATTAAAATAAAATTAAAACACAAAAACAACCTCAATTACTTACCATAGAAAAAATAATAAAATACATAACACTACATAGAATTTGGTCGTGTTTAGTCTTCAAAGTAGAAAGGTGGAACCGTAATTGATATCGGTCTTAGTCAGCACAGTCATGAACATAGCTGAACTGTCGAAGGTGTTGGACTGATAGTTCTAGTTTTTGCCGGCGGCGAAAGCACTACAACAATACTATGTTGTTTTTGACTTTTACGGAATACATATTCTTGATACTTTTAGTAAATTAGACTTTCTTTTCTTTTTTAATTATAGTGTTTTTCAAAATCACATCAAAAAATAAAAAGATCATTGTTTAAAGTCAATCCAAAAATAATAAAAAGAAAATTATTATTTGAGTCATATCAAATTTGCTTATAATATTTTCTTACAAAAAATTAAGATTTTTAGTTTTAGTGAGCCAACCCGTAATCCGCTGGGCTGGCTCAACCCAACCTCATTTTTAATATGAATTAAATGGTTCAAATCAAAAAAACTCGTTGATTTTTTTTAATCTCATTTTTTAAGAACCTATACTAATATGTAGTCTAAAGAGTCTGACCCATTTATTCCAACCCATTTTAACAGCCGTACTTGCAATCAAGTTTGAACTATCTCTACTTGCTAATTGCGTTAGTGCAAATATCCCAAACGACAAACACGTGTTAAATGTAATTTGCAACACACTCTAATATTCTCTTTTCAAGACATATTTTTTTATTATTGATTCAAATTTATCATCTCACATTGGTTTATAGTTTGTTTCCAAAGTGGTGGAACTTGTTTCCAAAATGGAGGGATTTGCATGATTTTAATCAACATTAAAGAGTATTAAAGAGTGTATTGATATTACACTTTTTTTTTTCATTCATTATATAAAGAATGTTATAAGCTTATATATGTTAGTGATTTTTTTTATAAAAAAACTAGTTATTAAAACATTTTTTAAAAAAAAGCTACGAAAAACAACATATAATTTAAAATAATTTTTAAATTTTCATTTTTTTAAAATTGTAATAAATAGATGAAATTTTTTAAAGTAATTAATTTTTTTTCTTTCAAAAAGGTGATTCTTTTATATATCCTGATGTGTTTTTATATAAATATTTAGTGTAAAAAAATTTCCCCTGACGGATCAAACTTTTTTGGACCAATCTCTGTATAAAGGTATGTCACAATCACACCATTCCATTTTTATAAATATTCTATTGATTTGAAAGCAAGAGTGTCTTTTATAGGTATGCTCTCCCTTGGATTGTTGTTGGGGAGAGTTTTTGGACCGTTTGTTTAACATATTTCTTCTAAAATGATTTTTTATATTATTTTATCTTAATATAAAACTTTTTTAAAATAATTTTAAAAATAAAGTTTTAAATAAAAAATTAGTTTAAATAATTTATCTTAAAATATTATTTTAAATATTTTATCTATTTATTAATATTTTTTTGGAAATGAAATTTTAAAAATTGATTAAAATAAAAAACTATTTTGAGAAGCTCTTTGTAAAATCATTTTGAAAAGATGTATTTTTTTAAAAAAATGTGATTTTTATCTTGTTAAAATCTCTAATAATGAATATATATATTATTGAATGTCAAAATTACTTTTTTTAATCGATAACAAATGAGTTTGAAACAACTTCTATTATTTTCAAGTAAGTTCTCATAAAAATCAATTTTAAAAAAATAAAATCAAAATCACTTTATTAAAAATCTTAAACAAACATACCGTTTATCACCATATTTAACCCAAATTTCACCAATTTAGGGCATACGAGTGAAATCCTATGTTCAATGGTCCGACTTTCCACTTTGTTAAGAAGAACATAAGTCCTAAAAGAAAAACTAACTCTCCTTTTTTTTTTCTATACCCCACCCATCACACAATTCTTTTTTTATTAAACTAACTCTCACATTAAAAAGAGATATCATTTAAAAATAGTTTATAGAGAACGACACATCTCGCCTTAAGAATCGATTTTGTAAGAATGGATAGACTTAATTCAAAACCCAAGATGGTAGAGTCTAACAATTTGGACCACCTACCATATTATCCACATACCAAGTTCAATTATGTTGGATGTGAGAGGTGTATTGTAACATAATGAAATAAAAATTAACTCTCTACTTTTTTTATACCCCACCCACTGTGTCTCTTATAAATTTTTTTTTTTTTATCAAACTAACTCTCACATTAAAAAGAGATATAATTTAAAAAGAGTTTATAAAGAACGACACATCTCGCCTTAAAAATCAATTTTGTAAGAATGAATTAGACTCAATTCAAAACCCACGATGGTAGCAGAGTCTAACAATTTGAGTCACCTACCATATTATCTACCACCAGGTTTAATTATGTTGGGTGTGAGAGGTGTATTGTAACTTAATGAAAGAAAAATTAACTTTCTACTTTTTCTATACCCCATCAACTATGTCTCTCACAATTTTTTTAATCAAACTAACTCTCACATTAAAAAGAGGTATTATTTAAAAAGAGTTTATAAAGAACGATACATCTCGTCTTAAGAATCAATTTTGTAAGAATGAATTAGATTCAATTCAAAATCCAAGATGGTAGCAGAATCTAACAATTTGAGTCACCTACCATATTATCTACACACCAAGTTCAATTGTGTTGATGTAAGAGGTGTATTGAAAAAGAAACTCAAGTCTCACTCCAAAAAGAAATAAAGCTTGTAACATGATAATATAGATAAGCATCACACATGATGTGAAGGCAGACACGTGTTGAACAAGTGATTCCGGTGAATTGTAAACTTAAAAGAACGATAAAATATGTACTTAAAAAATTTAATCAAATAAAATAAAGTGCTTAGAAAAAATTCAAATAAAATAATAGATAATAAATAAAGATGTTGAAAATAAATAATAGAAAAATAACTTGCAAAGAAATATAAAAGAGAAACAAAAAACACATAAAAATTATACAAATTCGACCACATAACACTCTAAGACTTATGTCCAGTTCCTAAGGAATTTCACAAAAACCAAACTTTTGAAATAGAAATAGCTTGAAACCTTTACAACCTAAGAGTACTCTTCAAACAAACTTACTCCTTTGTAAAAGAGTCTCCTAATTCAAGAGATATTACCTCTCTTTGAATACTATGGGGTAGCAGCCAATAAAATAAAATAAATACAATAGATCACACCAAAGTGTAGATAAAACAATTTGCAGCTAAAGCAATTTTAAAATAAATTATATAGTATAAAAGCTCTCAAAGAAAATAAAAGAGATCAAATGAGAAATAGCAATGAGAGGATGGAAGAGTTGACAAAGATTTTTTAGGTCAAGGTATGTGTCAAAGTGTCAGACCAACACTTACTGTCTATAGGAGAGGTGACATGATTTGACCCAAATGAGAAAATTTGTCATTCAATTCGTACAACTTGTGCAACATTGGTGTTAACGTTGATTTAATGTTTTAACAAACAAACTATCAAGAACATCAACAAATGAATATTTAAGTGTGGAATCTTGGACAAGTTATAAGACCAAGCTTAAATATAAAAACAAAAATTTCAAGGATGGATGGTTTGTTTGGCGTTCAAGTTATCCATTTTCATGATCAAATGATTATGCTCATAATTTGTATAGATACAATGGAATGGATGAGTACGCGTGCGTTAAATGACTGGAATGGTAATATGCAAGAACGTAATTTTGCAGAAAAGTAAATGATATTTAAGAACAATGAATGAAATTAAAGTGAAAAAAACGTAAAGTGATTGAATATTAAAGTACATAAACTTAAAGTGCAATGAATGTAAACAACATGAAAATAAATTTATGAAAAAGTAAATAACATTGAATCAACATGCTCGAAAGTAAAATAGTATACTTAAGATTCGAGAGAAATTTGACACTCATTGTGGTAGATTTGAATTTTTTGGAAAAAATAAGCAGTCCTTATTACAAAGCCATTGATGACTATTTATAGAAAATGCATCGTTGTAGCTAATGGCTTCATGCCATCCACGTAACTGAAGGTCGAAAAACACAAGAAGGGGGGGGGGGGTTTAATTGTGTTTTATAGTTTAAAAAATTTCTTTGATAAACTTGGTAATTAAAAGCTCACGATGAATAAACAAAGGAATGAAGTAAATCACACAAAGATTTATACTGGTTCACCACCACACCGGTAGCTACGTCTAGTCTCTTCACCCAGAAGAATTTTTTCCAATAATTCAAACCGAATTACAACATTTGATCTCAACCAGTTAAGTCTTCTTAACTTGCAGTTTGCATTTACAAACCGTTGAGAAAAAACAGCAACTACCGGGCTAGGTTACAAACGAATGAGTTTGAGTTTTTCCGAAAAATATCTCACATGAGGTTGATTACAATGTAACTCTTTCAGATTTTGTTTCTCAACACTTAGATAGAATTTGAATAATTCGAAGGTACTATGTTGTGTATAGTTGTTATAAAATTGTTGTGCCTTGCTATTATCTCAGGTAAGGAAACATATCCTTTTATAGAGTTTTTCACGGTAAGGTCTGTGTCATTAAGGGTAAGGCTTGTGTAACTTTTTTTTTTTTCCAGAAATACAGCCTGTATCTTCATAAGTTTTAGCAATTGAATCGTTGAAGATAAATTTCTCCGTTGAGCTAAGAACTGAATCCCATAAATCACTCCTCGTAACTTGAAGGAAACTAGAGGAAATAGAGGGTACGAGACCAAATGATAGAACATCCAGAGCATAGGCTATCAGAGTAAACATGGTTTTGGGTGTTTATCAGAAGATGCGCACAACTTGACTTCTTAGAGGATTAACTACCATAAGATCTTTTACTCTTGTTAGAACGTTGACTTTCTTCATAGGGAGACAAAGTCAAACGGTTGTTGCATTTGTCAGAGGCAACAGAGCCAGACGCATGCTTGCTTCTTTAGAGGCCATTGAAGCAGAACATTCTTTTGCACCGTCAGAGGCAGTCGTAGCACCAGACTTAGAAATGTAGAGCATAAAAGTAGAGTCTTGGCATTCCTTTATATTTATTTGATAATCAGAGGATATATCATAATATCCTACACAATACATTTGGTCTTGAAACTACATACTTAATTAAAACAAGATAAAGAATTGTTCTTCAACCCATCTTGGTTATTCATTGTCATTATTTGCAACTTAAAGTGAAAAACTTTCATAAGTCTTTTATTTTGTTACTAAGTCACGTTCGATAGGGAGTAACTGTTTGCGCCTTTTGAACCCAATACTTGTAGGGATTACTTCCACGTTTTTCATTGCCACATGACATTGCATGTTAGGTTTCCAACTCCTATTTACTTATTATATTCTCAACAAACTCTAAACGTCTATCTTGTGTCATTGCTGAGGAATGAAAATCCAACGATCATCCCATTTATAGATGAAGAATCAGAACCTTCACCTACTCTTTTGGGTCCAATATTTCATTTGAAGTTTGTTCACAAATTCCTCGAGGGTTTGTTCCCCAATGCTAAAGGCGAGAACATTTTAGCTTCATCTACCGACTATCATGTTGCTCCTTTTAGGAAAAAATATGTTCATTTTGAATGCCTCTGTCTAAACTACCTAATGGGTACTTATAATG
Source organism: Cicer yamashitae (assembly GCA_037974755.1). Classification (NCBI taxonomy): domain Eukaryota; kingdom Viridiplantae; phylum Streptophyta; class Magnoliopsida; order Fabales; family Fabaceae; genus Cicer; species Cicer yamashitae. Next base: position 41,030,850 of record JBBPBQ010000002.1, read on the forward strand.
GTTAGAAAGGGTTCACAACTCCAAAGGTGAGCTTTGAAAAGAGTTAGGTATTTTCTCATAAACCTTTTAAGATTAAGACACGTATCATAGTTGTACCTTTTTTTCTTTTGGAACTCCACCACCAATAACTTCCACTTTTCTTATGGCATGATGGCTTCTACCCGGCTCAACCTTGCTACGATTGCTGGTCTCAAGTCAACATGGGAAGTTATTGACCCCTTCATTTTGTTCCTAACAAAACTATCACTATTTTTAACAACTTCAAAAGTGCTTATAATAAGAAGAAAAAAAAAAGTGAGGTTTTAGATAGTGAACAAATCTACTTTTTAAGTTTTGTGGTTGTTTGTTCATATTTTCTACAATAAGTCACTCTGCATATCTAGAAACTTGGTTGTTATGGAAAACCTATTACATCAAGGGAAATAACTAGCTCTGAGTCAGAAATTTTAGTTACCTCTTTCATAATCTTTGCTCCACAGTGTCCCATTTGAGATTAGGGAATTGGCATAATGTGTGAAGACCAATATGGTTTCTCCTTCTTGGCTTAATACCATTCTTTTCCCCCAAGCTAAATATACTTAGGTGTGAATGAACCAATTCCTTCCTATGATCCAAAAGGATTTTAACTTTTTCTTTAAGAAGTTCTTATTGATCTCTAACCTTTCATCAATTTTCAATTTTCATCCTTTTGCAAGATGTCATTTTATTATCTATTCCTAAATATTTCTTGTTTTAACTCTGTAAATTTTTAGATTCACGAAAACGTTCAAAGGAAACCACTAATGTAGGTGACTTAAAAATGATCTACTTCTTAAGAGAAAGTTGTCACTCTATCAAATAAGAGAAGGTCAGGTAAGGTTTCCTCTCAGAAGAAATATGTCAAGGTAAGTTAGAAAATCCAGTCCAAGGAGAAAATTACTGCAACTTTTGATACTCCCACCAAAATCAAGGTATTGACCTTTTCTTTTTTCTTTTATTCTTACAATTTAAACATGTTTTCATCTAATATTTTGTCTAATAGAAGAAGTTAAAAGTTTCTCAACCACCAGGCTCTAATGGGGAGAGTGATATTAAGAATATAACTATTCCTATCCAACAAAAGCATCTAAGTAGGCAACGAGGGTACCTATTTCAACTTTATTGTCTTCATAAATCCCTTAGTTTAGAGGAACATGGTCACATAATGTGAGGCTTTACTTTGGTGACCATGTTAGTGACATTCTTTCACTAGCTTCCATTCGTTTTTCTAGTAAGTTCGTTGATCGTAACATTGGGAAACATCCAGATCTCTTGGATCAGTTAACAAGTTCGTTGTCAAATGATTTTGACAAACTTTGGGAAAGTCTTGATCTCATCAATGAGCTTTTAGGTGTGGTACAATAATTCAAATCTCTGAAGTCCTATCTTGATCCAATCAACAAGGGTAATTTCATTGCTGCCAATGTGATCATAACTAGCCTCAAGACAAACATCCAATTTATCCATAATGTCAGGTCAAATTACATTTTCGTTGAAGTTGATCAATAAGAAATCTTTAATTGTATCAAAGAGCTTTACTTCGATACATATATTAAGATAATGTGCGATTTTATTTCTACTTAGTGATTGTCGAACATGTCTTATTCATTTCTTTTGAGATTGTCAAATTGATTAGACGTTTACTAACCATGTCATTTACTTTTTAATTAACTTTAATGGTTTGGCCAGTGACAATTCGATGGGAAGAAGTGGTGATGTCCTCCCTTTGTAATATAACTTATTGCATTAAACTTCTTCTTGTTCCTCGCATTTTCACTATATTTTTCCTTTCTTCATTTTTGTTTTTACTTTAGGAGACTTGGTTCTCCCATGGTAGACCTTACAAAAAGGTTATGTCTTAATGGTGAAACTCTTTGTGAGTTAGAGTCCTCTTCCTTTCACTCTTTGTTGAAAATGATTTTGAAATAATAGAGCTTGTATAGTAGTGTGAGTTGAAAAAAAAATGAAGAAGTCCCACGTATGAGAGATATCACACACTAATAATTATAAGGTGGAAATATGTCCTTTGTGGTGTGTTCCAAAGTGTACTCAATTTTGTGAAGGAGAGATAATGCATTTAAACTGAGTACCACATGCTTCCGCATCAGTTTTTCGTAAATTATTTTAAGGGTGTAAAAGAAACTATTTCTTCAATGAAAAAAAGCTTTACTATATAACAAGCCTAGATATTTATAAGATATTTATATTTGCTAGATTTACCCACTTACATCTATTACTTTTTCTAATTTATAAAAGATATTTATATTTGTTAAATTTACCCGCATTTCATATGTAGATGACTTTCTTTGACAAAGAATATGCAAGTGACTTAGTTCAAACCATTTCATAATATATAATATTTCTTGAAGAAAATAAATCAATCTTTAAGTTTAATTAAAAAAATCAAATATGTGCATCATAATTTTGTTCTTTATTTACAAAAAATAATATTTCTCTTCAAGTCAATCACTTATTATTTGCATCATTGTAAAATATTATTAAAAAAATGAAAATGAAAACGAAAAATACAAGATGCTTGGGAGGACTATACCGAACCCCAAGATAACAATCCGAATGGATAGAAACTACTGTCTTATTAAAATTCTTACTGTGATAACCCAAAGGGATAAAACCAGGGTGAAGGAAAAAAGTGCAGTCAACATCTACATAAATCAACAAAATTTATATTTAAACATTCCAATCCTATTTCTATTGAAAACATCTGAAATATTAGGAGGAAAAGTTGTCAGAACCAAGTTGGTTTGAAGAACTTTGACCGTACTTGTTTTGATGATAACAAAATCAGTTTGTGGGAACAATTTAAAGCACTAACGTTTTGATTAAGTGTGCAGTTCCCAAATCAAGTGAATTTTGTAGGATCTTATGCTATATTCTCTAGTGATTGGACTAAGACAAAGGAACACCAAGACTCCACATCTATTTTTTATTCTATGTCTGGTGAATGCACTCTGACACGTGCCTCTGGTGATGTAAGTAACACTCTGTTTCGGTTGACTTTGATAATTCAAGCAACGTCCTGCTTTTGGTGACTCTGAAAATGCAAGATATGTTATGTTTCAGTTGCCTCTAATGAATGCAGTTATGGTTTGATTCATTTGCCTCTAATGACAACAACAAGCATATGTTCGCCTACCTCTGATGAATGCAGCAAACGACTGTTCATCTATCTCTGACAATCTTGACAAGCAGGTGGTTGTCTCTGCCTATGATAATCACATCAAGTATCTGATCGTCTAACTATGATTGATAGTTTATGCTTTGAAGAAATTCAACGCTAGGAAGAACATCAATGTTCTGATGAAAGTCAATGTTTTGAAGAAAGTCAATGCTATGATGAAAGTCAACACTATGAAGAAAGTCAACGCTATAATGAAAGTCAATGATTTGTCTAAAGGTCTATGAGACATGCTCTGATTATCGTATTCTCAGTTTCCTATATTTCCATACAAGATACGTTGAATAATTACAAAATTCATTTCGTAATGTTGTCAATGGCAAATAAAGCTCAAAAAGATTTGGTTCAAAACTTCAAGATATGTGCTGATTTTGTGCAATCGGGAGAAATGCCAGAAACCCTAAAAATTCCTATAAAAGGACGTGCTTCCTCACTTGAAGAATACATAAAAAGACACAACAAGAAAGAACAACACAATAAGAAAATACAACCGACTATGTATCATTTGTTTTATCTAAGTGATGAGAAAGAAATTCTGAGATTACTTTGTAAACAACCTTTTGAGAGGGTTTTTCAGGAAACCTAAACCTATCCCTTTTTAACCAAGCTCAGTTGTCAGCTAGCAGATTGAGAAGACTTGATTGAACTTGTAACCTAGCCCGGTAGTGGTTGCCTTTCCTTTGTAGTTTGATGGTACTAAACTATAAGGTTGAGAAGATTAAATACAATTAGTTTGGCTAGTAGGTGTTCAATGTAAGTTTGAATCAGTGGTGAATTAGTGGATTAAATCCTTTAGGTTGAAGGGGCTGGACGTAGCTACCGTGTTGGTGGTAAACCAAGATAAATTGGTTGTGTCTTTCTGCCATGTTTTTATTTATCAGCTCTTTTTTCTTTACTTTAGTTTAGCCACGTGAAAAAGATTTTAAAGGAACATAATTCAAACCCTTTTTTCTTGTGTTTCTTGTTCTACAAAAGTATCCCACCAATGGTTGTTAGCAATGTGAAGTCCCAAATTAGCAATCATATAAGCACATTGATTACATTTTCTAAAAATATGAAAGATAATAAATCTCATCCTTTTAACCAACTCAAGGAAATTAAGTCATTTTTATTTACAATAGACCAAATAACAAGGCTATGATTCCAAAAAACCAAAATTTCAATTGAGAGTTTGATTTAATCCATAAAGAATGTCACCCATTCTTGTACGCTATTTCAATAGTAACCATAATCCTAGTAAGCTCAACATGCATCGTAGCTGTAATCTCCAAATTCACTACAAAACAGCTCAGGGTAGCAATATATTTGTCCCTAAATAAACCTCCACAAGCAGTAGGACTAGGGCAACTAGAAGTAGCACCATCAGTTTAACATTTAATCTAATAAGCTCTGAAGGATACCAAAATACTTTCTTGATGTTAAAAGCCTTTGGAATGAGTTCTAACTTGGAAGGAATTGGGTATTTGAAGTTCCTGCATAAAATTGGAGAATGTGCTAAAAGTGTGATTTCAAGTTAAAGAGACATTGACAATAATTTGGTTGATGGCAATTTGAAAAGCAAAAGTTTTGTCATCAAAGAGGACTTGATTTCTACAATATCAAATAATGTCAATAGTAAAAATGATGTTGGCCAAAATAACACATCTGCACTAAAGCGACTAATCTTTGTCACAAATAACAAGAAGTTGTTGAACCGAACTAGTATCAATTTGTGAGTGAAGAATAAAGCTTAGACAATTCCATATCCTAGTAGCAAATGAGTAGGATGGAAAAAGATGAGTGTTGATCTACATTGCAAACTGACAAAGCTTTCACCTAGAGACATTTTGACAACCATGAGAGATTGAATTATCATCAGTAGACATCTTTTTATGTCGAAATCTCCAAAATTTAAGAGACATGAAATGAGGAATTCTATTATGCCAAATGGATTTGACCGAAGGAATTTGTTGGCCCAAATGCTTGAAAAATAAATAAGCTTCTTTAAAACCTAAAACATTAGAATCATTTAATTTCCACACAAGATGATCCTCACATCAAAATTAGAAATAGTAGCCTTGGACAACAAGGAAGCAAAGTGAGGATAATTGTGTAATAGTACCGAATGAATTTTTCAATTATTATCATGAATGAAATGATTGACAATTGCATGATGATCACGCTTCTTGTCCTCATCAATATTAAGAATGGAAACCAAAGAATCGTCCAATCAAGTATCAACCCAAAAGTTAATATTGTCATCTCTGTTGGGCTGTCATGTGTTGTTCTCATATATAGCCATTAGTTTAGCTTTGAGTGCATTTCAAATAGAGAAATCAGTATGTTATAATACCTTCATGCCTTCTAAAAAATCATCCTCTAAGAAGAATAACTCAATACTAACTAAAATATTTATTATAAAATAAAATTTTAGTAATTGAAATGTTTAAAGTTGAATGGAATCAAATTTTTTTTACAATTTATCATCCAAAAAACCGAACTGCATGTACTTTTATATTTGAATCACATGTATTTTTATCTCAAAATCAAGGTACAATTGCTCCTGCGGTCCCTTAACTTAATTTCAGATAACACTTCAGTCTTTTATCTTTTTTTTTCTTTTGATTTGGTCCTTTATTTAATTTTATTACAAAAATTTGAAAACATAAAGAATGAAAATATGAGTGTATTTGAAGATTTGAGTTATTAATTTGAGGAAATTTGTATTATATTGAAGATGATAATTAATTTTATGGGTTTTGTTTGAAAATTTTGATAAATTTTTGTAAAAAAAAGATAACATTGTCAACAATTTAAAATATAAAAGATCAAATTATTTACTTAAAATTAAATAAATGATCAAATAAAAAAAAATAAAAAAACTGAAGTGTTGTATAAAATTAAATTAAAAAAATGCAGGACCAATTATGTCCAAAATCAATCTAAATCACAAAGCAAACACCACCGATACTCCTACTCACTCCTTTGCCGCCCACATGTGCCCAAAGTAATGCGCCGCCCCCATAATAAAATCAAGGGACGTGTGAACTTCCTTTGACACTCATAAATGCAACTATTTTGTGACTTGAAGAAATGTGACATTGAAAGTCCCCATTGGCCAATATGAATTGATTGCCACAATAAACTCATTGAAGAAACTTATTTTTAGAACGTACATCAGCATTAATGAGATTAAAAAATTATCATAGGAAAACAATTTTTCATTGTACCAAAAAAATAATACTCCCTCCTTTTTACTTTGGATATGGTCAACTGTTTGATAGTTCATTAATGAAAGAGAAAAAAAGTTAAAAGGTGAATTTAATATTTAATTATTAAATTATTTTTAACTTTCTCCCTTATAAATAAATCGCCAATTATTTGAGGAATCACAATTCCTTTTTATAAGCATTTACTTAGTGTTTTATATATGTTAAAAAATTTAGTTGATGTAATTAATATATATTTAATGTATAGTTATTATTAAATTGTTTATTGTATATAGATGTATATAATGTCAATTTTTTTAGATTCTAAGATAAATTAGTAGTATTAATAGAGATATATTTAAAAAGGAATAATAAATTTATAGATAAATAAAATTTAAGCGAAAATATATCAAATTATGAATATTTAAAAAAGTAAATTATCACATTTAATTTATATAATCTCAATAAAAATTAAATTTATTTCATAAATTATCCTTCATGTATAATATATAAAAGATTATTGAAAATAGAAAAAAATTACATTAAATGCTCTATTTCCATTGTCTAAAATTAAGAAGTATTTTACATTAATTAAATCTAGAGCGCGCTCAGGTGTCTATAACGTTTGTTCTAGTGATGGTTCTCATACACTATTTACTTTAGTTAATTCTTTTGCTTTTTGCCTCTGTCTTTTTTAATTCTCTTTTTCACATCTCTTTCTTTATCTCTGATTTCCGTTTTTCATCTTTTTATTTAACAAATAATTCTAACAATTAATGCACCACATAATGAGTTTCTTTTTCTACTAATAAGGAACAAAACATACAACAATTTTTTTTGTTATAATATGGATCAGCAGTAGTATTATTTGTCACGAACTTTTTATTAAACCTGACATACATTGTTTACAAGTTTGTTTCTCTAACTAAGTTTAAAAGTTTGGGCTTTGGAGGAAAAGGGAGGAGAAAACTTCTTTTCCATCTCTAAATTAAAGTAATTATAAATGTTTTAAAAATTAATTAAAATGGTGATTGAAATACTATAAAGTGTTATGTTATTCTTCAATTGTTTTAAAATCTCAAATTTATATTAACATATCGACTTAGTCTCCAAAAATCATCTAAAATCTAACTCTAAACATATTTCTAAATTTCATTTGAGAATTTAGAAGGGAGAGAATGAGAATATATCCCTAAATTTCATTTGAGAATTTGGAATGGAGAGAATGAGAATATATATTAACTTTCATCTTCTCATTCTCCAAAAAAGTACTCTCTCAATTAAATAAGATAGAAAAATAAATCGCTCTATGTAGTGATCAATTGATTTCTACTTCATTACAATTACCCATGACTCACTACGTCAAAAATTACATTTTATAGCACTCTTTTTATAGCGATTATTAAATAAAAGCGCTGTTGTATAATATTTTAAAATTAACGGAGGATACAACAACGCTTTTTTACAAACGCTTTAGAAAAAGCTCTGTTGTAGGGTCATATAGGGTCACATAACGCTTGCACATAATGTTTACAACACTTTTACAGCGCTTCTGATAAGAGCTGTAAAATACAAGCACTTTCACATAATAAAAGGACCTATTAGAGCGTTTTTTATACAAGCGCTGTAAAATCACTATTACATAGGGTCTTTTAAAGCGCTTTTTATAAAAGCGTTGTCATAGGGTCTAAAAAATTTAGGATCTTTTAAAGCGCTTTTTAAAAAAGCGCTGTCATAGAGTATTTCTAATTTTTTAAGTATATATATGTAAGTGGTTTTCTTCGCTTTTTTTTTCTTTTAAAACTTAGGATTTTCTAAATCACTATTTCCAACAGAAATTTTCCTTTCTCTCTAGGGTTTTCTAAATCTGACAACATCTTCTTCTCCACCACCAATTCCATCACTCCCTCCCTCATTTCTCTTCCATCTCCAACAACAACAACAATTTTGAAGAAGATTCTTCCATCACGACGAATAGGGTTATTGAAGACGACAACGACGACCTTGAAGAAGATTCTTCCGCCACGACGAAGAAAATTCTTTCGCCACTTCCAAACCCCACACCACCGCCATCGTCCATTAACCTCACCCCCTCGAGAATTCTTGGACCTTCTGGTTCGATAACCTTTCTGCCAAATCCAAACAAGCTGCTTGGAGTAGTTATATTCGACCTATCTACACATTCGCCACTGTTGAAGAGTTTTGGAGGTAAAGTTTCAATCTTTTTATTTTAGGGTTCCATTAAAAAAAACGCTTTTTTTTTTATTGTTTCTTGAATATTTCTTGTTTGTGAAATTTTATTCTTTGTTAATTTTGAATCTGGTGGTGGAAACCATTTTTGTTAATTTTTTGTTTTTTGAAACCATTTTTGTTAATTTTGAATACTTCTTGTCATTAAAAAAAACTCTAAATGGGAGGACCCCATTTGTTCTAATGGTGGAAAATCGACTGTGACTTTTCCGAAGGGAAAGTCTGATACTACTTGGTTGTATACGGTATGATTTTGAATCTGTTATGAGGTTATTGAATTTGGATTGTTCTCTGTGTTCTTGATGCATTAAGCTGTTGGCAATGATTGGAGAACAATTTGATCATGGAGATGAAATCTGTGGAGCAATTGTGAATGTTAGGAATAGGCAGGAGAAAATTTCTATTTGGACTAAGAATGTTTCCAATGAAGCTGCTCAGGTAATTTCTTTTTATACTATATTCTTTCAATTTTTTAGTTTCTCAATTCTTATATAGGTATTCTTTATGTAAACTAGAATAATCATAACAATAAAGATAAACTAAAAAAAAAAGTCTATAATAATCATTCACTAATACTTACTTGCAGAAGATCTTCTATGTTGACAACAAGAGCTCAATGGACAGGAGGAACATTAAACCATTGATTCTCATGAAGAACTTGAAGACCACCAATTTGGTCTTGTTAAAGATAGTATAACATCCTGTCAGTATCTCTGAACTTGATACACAATGGCAAAACCAAATAAAAGCCTTTGTATTAGTACTGATTTGATAAAACAGTTCTATGAAAACCAACACTTTATCATCTATCTTCTAGTATTATTTGTACCTGTGGTTTTATTGGTTCTATTCTTGCAAGGATTGTTTCAATCTTAGCTTAATAGCTTTTTATGTGTGTGATTAGTTCTCTATTAACAGCACCCATATACCATTTTAAAATGTTAGTTAATTTTCTTGTGAAAAAATCATATTAGACAATTTCTTTATCTAATATAGGTATAAAAATTATTTTATTATAATATTTAATTTATGTCTCTTATGTTATTTATTTTATAAATTGATTAACAAATAACACATTTCATGATTAAATTAATTAATTATAAACACATTTATAAGACTGGTAAGAATGCACCTATTAAGACATTAAGAATGCATCTATCATTAAAAAGAATGCATCTATTAATGCGCTTTTTTGAAAAAACGCCGTAAAACATGTATAAGACTGCACCTATTATAGCGTTTTTTTGAAAAAACGCTGTAAAACTAGTAAAAATGCACCTATTACAGCGCTTTTTTGAAAAAGCGTCGTAAAACATGTATAAGATTGCACCTATTACAACGCTTTTTTGAAAAAGCATTGTAAAACATGTATAAGACTGCACCTATTACAGCGCTTTTTTGAAAAAGCGCTGTAAAACTAGTAAGAATGCACCTATTACAGCGCTTTTTTGAAAAAGCTCTGTAAAACGAGTATAACAATCAGCGTGTTTTTAGAAGGGATTTACAGCGCTTTTCAAAAAAGCGCTGTAAAACGAGAATAACAAGCGCACAATATATCCACCTATTTTACAGCGCTTTTTTATTTTAAAGAGCGCTGTTGTATCTTTTTACAGCGCTAGATACTACAACGCTTATTTTTTTTGAAAAAGCGTTGTAAATGGCTTAAAAAAAGCGCTGTAAAATACTATTTTTCGCGTAGTGACTTATACGATATGAATCTGAAACCTATGAAAACTTCAAAACAAATCAAGATGAAGTGGAGAAAAAGTTAGGCATAGTTATTATGTCTATACGGTCAAAGACTTAGCTTAATAACTCTTGGTCGCAAGAAGTCTTAAACCTTGTCCTACTTTATCTATCAGCTTCTGACCGTAAACCACCGTTCGATCTAATCGGACTAACAAGTTCGATTAGTTCAATCAGGAACCGGACTCATGTCCAATTCGGTCAATATTAAAAAACTGTTGGTCAGTAAAAGCAGGGAAAAATCGATAAAATCAAGTCGAATTGGGTTAGGTCGGACAAGTCATTGAATCGGGTTCAGTTTTGGAAAACCGTCCAGTTTTTTTAAAACACCAAGTTTTGAATTAGTGGATTAAATTCTTCTAAGTAAGAGAACTAGATGTAGCTACCAAGTTGGTAGTGAACCAAAATAAACTCTTGTGTCACTTTAATTCTACAATTCTAGTTTTTACTTTTGCTTGATTGCTACTACTTTTATCCTAAGTAAGTCACCAAACTCGAACCAGTTTTAAATAATTCATCAAAAAGAATACTTAAATGATGAAATTGATTAAAAAATGATGAAATGAAAATGATAGATACAAAATTTATTATTGATCCCAAATGTTTAAAGAATACTTAAATGAATACAATAATAAATAACTTCTTATATATACACATGAGGTCAAACTCTCAATCTAAAATCTAAATAACAACTAATTCATTAAATGACTTAATAATAATAATAATAATAATAATAATAATAATAATAATAATAAAACTATTAAATAAAATAAAATAACTAAATAAAAATTTAAATTCTTAAACGATTTATATGGTGGTGTTTAAACCATTATATAAATAATGTTTGATAGATACATTTAAGAAATTGTGTATATATATAACACATGAATATGAACATTTTACATCAAAGTAGATAGAGATACATTTAGCACACATGAATAACATCTTTTGAAAAATTACGTTAAATTGTTAATTGCTTGAATAAATTATACTTTATTATATACTTTTTAGTACTTTTTATTCATTTATATTATATTATGGGCTAAATAGCACCCATGGTCCTTTAACTTCATTTGAGTTAATGTTTATATCTTTATCTTTT
>JBBPBQ010000002.1:41042637-41054367 GCA_037974755.1 Cicer yamashitae
TACAAAAATTCAAAAAATTTGTCAAAATTTTCAAATAAAACCCATAAAATTAATTATATTCTTCAATATAATACAAATTTTATCAAATTCGTAACTCAAATCTTCAAATAAACTCATATTTTCATTCTTTATTTGATGTTGTTAGAGATAAAAATATGAGTTTAAATATTTAAGTTATGAATTCGATGAAATTTGCATTATATTGAGGTTGATAATTAATTTTATGGATTTTGTTTGAAACTTTTTATGAATTTTTTTAATTTTTGCAAAAAAAAAATGATAATATTGTTGACATTTTAAACCATAAAAGATCAAATTGTCACTTAAAATTAAAATAAAAGACCAAATCGGGAAAAAAAAAAGGATAAAAGACTAAAACATTAACTGAAGTTAAGGGACTACGGGTTGCTATTTAGCCTATATTATGTCTAGAAACAGTGCATCAAAGAAGTTTGAATAAATAAATAAAAACTATGTTTAACAAGGAATTTCAGTTTTTAGTATGCTTAACACTGTCTTTGAACAAAGAAGTTTGAATAACTAAATAAAAACTATGTTCAGTATTATGTTTGAAAATACAATAAAATATCTAAATAAAAACTATGTTTAACAAACAATTTCACTATTGAAATAATTTTTTAAAAAACATTTATACAGTGTGTCTTTTATATCTTAATTAGTTTGAAATAATTCATTTTAAAATAGTTTTTCAGTGTTCGTTATCTTTACTCGATTATTTGTTGAACAATGATATCACATGCTTTGTTGCAACTAATATTTCAGCAAATACAAATTTGTTGTAACCAACAAGTGCAACAATCATGGCTCGAAGCCATGAGCCTCAATTAAGGGATTTGTGACAAATTAAACTCGAATTATTAGAGTTGACAATAAAGAATGGATCAGCATTATTTGCCATATTTTGAGTTTCTTCCATGATGATAAAGAATAGGAAGAAAATGCAAAGAAAAAATGAACACAAAGATGAAGGAACAAAGCAACTAAAAAAACTTATGATACTATAGTGATTATGTATTGATAGAAAAGGATGAAATGAAAAACAAACTCAAAAAAATTGTACATAATTTATTATTGATCTGTTTAAAGAATAATTAAATGAATACAATGATAAATAATCTCCTATAAATACATGAGGTCAAGCTCTCAATGTCAAATTTAAATAACAACTAATTCATTAACTGGGTTATGTTAATAATAATAATAATCATAATAATAATAATAATAATAATAATAATAATAATAGAAAACTATTAAACACATTAAAATAAAATAAAAACTAAAAAATATTCCAATTCTTAAACGATCTAATTATGGTGGTGTTTAAACCATTATATAAATAATGTTTGATAGACACATTTAAGAAATCGTGTATATATTTAACACATGAATATTTTACACCAAAGTAGATAGAGATACATTTAACACACTCGAATAATATTTTTTGAGAAACTACCTTAAAATGTTAGTTGCTTGAAGAAATTATACTTCATTATAGACTTTTAGTACTTTTTATTCATTTACATTATATTTTGTCTATTGAAATAGTGCATCAAAGAAGTTTGAATAATCTTTTTAGTGAAAAGCGATTCTCAAATTGTTAGTTTATTTTTCTAAGCCAGAAACTTATAACTTTCACATCTACTTCAATATCGGTCCATTGAAAATCAGTGTTAGATTGAAGAATTGTATTGAGCTCACTACTAATATGCATTTTAGAATCACGCATGTTTATGGAGAAATGAATGCTTGTGTTGATAAATTGGCAATATTTGATCTATTGAACCATTATTTTTATTGCTGGACAATATTAATCCTCAATTCATATATGAGGACTTTTTGTAATATGTTTGGTCTCTCAATTATAAATTTAATAATTTTACCTAGGAGTTTGGTTGATATCCCCATTAAGTTTTTATTTTTATTTTTTTTAATAATATATATTTATTATGGGTTGGAGATGGTTTTGGACTTCATAGGTAAGTGTGTACATAGTGATGACATTAAACTTCCCACTTTTGTTTTAAAATAGTTACTTTCATATTAATTTTGATATAAATGTTGGAACCAAGTTCATTTTATAATAAGAGTTTTTATGATAACAAAAGTATTTTATGAGAATAATATATTTGACTTCAAAGAGTATGAAAGAAGATATGGTCAAGATTTGTAGAAGATTTAATCAAGATTTATCTACAACAAAATATGAACAGAATCAATATGAAGAATTTACAAATGCAATCTGAACAAAATACGAACATAATCAATCTGAAGAATTTACAATTTCAATATGACAAAAAAGGAACATAATCAATTTGAAGAATTTACAAACGCAATCTGAACAAAATACAATTCATAATTAAACAAGACTAAATTGAAGCCCAAATTTTAACTATAAATAGATACTCAAGGCTGAAGAAGAAAATTATTGAAAAGTAGAAAATAGTAGTCTTAGAATTCAAAGAGAGAAATACTTGTTCGAAAGAGAAATATTCTCTAAGCATTATTTTCTTAGAGTGTGAGAGTTATTATTATTATCAGCTTTTTTAGAAGCAACTACTCAAGTTCCAATCTTTTGTATCCAACCTGATAGTGGTTTAGTTCCTTCTTCAATCTGGGGTTGTTAGGTTGTTAGGAGAAGACTTAGCTTGTAGCGTCAAGGTGGTTAGTTCCTCAAAAGTCTGGGGTTGTTAGGTTGTTTGGGAAGACTTGCTTGGAGGGTCAGGCTCTTTGTAATTCAAGGTATTTGAATTAGTGGATTAAAGTCTTCTGAATGAGGGGACTGGATGTGGCCAAGTTAGTGGTGAACCAAGATAAATCTACGTGTCAAATTATTTATGCTTTCGTTGTTTGCTGCCTCTGAATCCGATTGCTTCTACTCCAAGTAAGTCACCAAAACCAAACTAGTTTTTCTATTTATTTATAAATTATCAAAAAGTTATCAACTTTGGCAAACACAATTCAACCCCCTTCTCGTGTTTGCGCCTTCAATTGGCATCAGAGCTCAGTGTCAAGGCTGAGCACTTTGTAGTGTTTGAGAAAAGATCCAATGATTCAATATGTTTGGATTCAGTGAAGAAGATGTTGGAGGAAACATTAACATACCATCTTTGTTTGATGGAGAACGTTTTGAGTATTGGAAGGACAGGCTGAGAAGTTTTTATATTTTACAAGATCCTGAACTTTGGGACCTGGTGGAAGATGGTTATATTGCTTCGAAGAATACTGATGGTATTGAAATTCCAAGAAAGGACATGAATGCTAATCAGAAGAAGATGTACAAGATGCATCAAAAGTCCAGAACATTCATGATAAATGCAATCACCTTCAAGGAGTTTGACAAGTGCACCTACAAGGAGATAGCAAAAAGTATTTATGATAGTCATATTCTGACCCATGAAGGAAGGAAGCAAGTTCAAGAAGCAAAGGCCAACCTCCTAGTCAAAAAGTATGAGTTGTTCAAGATGGGAGAAGATGAAGTCATTGAAACAATGTTTTCCAGATTCCAAATCCTAGTCTCAGGACAAAAGGTACTTGAGAATAGTTATACTACTGCTGATCAAGTGAAGAAAATCCTTAGGAGTATGACAAACAAGTGGAGACCTAAGATCACTGCCATTCAAGAAGAAAATGATCTGAATACTCTTAAGCTAGAGGAATTAATCAACTCTCTCAGATCACATGAAATTGAGCTTGAAGAAGATGAGCCTAAGAAGAAGAAGACTCTAGCCTTGAAATCCAAGCAGAAGAAGGTTCTAAAGGCAACATCAGAATCAGATGATAGTGATTAAGATGATCAGAATCTGAACTCAGAGGAAGAGGAGATTGCCTTCACATCTAGAAGAATTCAGAGGATGTGGCACAGCAAGAGGAAATGAAAATCATTATCTGCTATGGATGCAATGAACCTGGACATATCAAGTCAGACTGTCCAAATCTGGAGAAAGGGAAACACCAGAGGAAAGATTTCAGACCTAAGAAGAAGAGTCAGATGGCTACATAGGTTGATTCTGATGAATCCTCTGACGATGAACAAACAGATTTGGCTCTAATGGCTCATACCAACTCCGTCTCTAGATCCAACATAGATTCTAACTCTGGAAGTGAATCAACAAATGAAGAAATTAAGGTATTTTCTGACTTTACTCGATCTAATTTAATTACTGCTATAAACGATTTTTTAAATAAGAATCACAAATTGTCTTTAAAACTGAAAACACTTAGAAAAGAAAATATAAATCTAACTGAAAAAGTTAATGTGTTAAAGAATCAAAGTGTTGAATTTAAAACAGCAAATGCATCTCTGAAAATTGATATTACTGAACTTAAAATAGAAAATGCAATTTTGAAAACTGATATTGCTAAACTTAAGTCTAAAAATCTAACTCTAAAAAATAATCATAGTTCAACATCAATTGAAAATACCACATGTAACTTTGATAAGCATGAAGAAGTATTTCAAGATTTTCTTGTTAATGGTATAGAAAGAAGCAAATATGCTTCTATGATTTATGGAGTTAGTAGAAATGGTAAAAGAGGTATAGGATTTGAAGAAACTATAATTGAACCTAAACCTATTCCCTCTGATATCTTGTGTACTGTTTGCTCTAAGAAAGGTCACTCAAAATTATCTTGTCCCATGTTAAATACAAGGAAAGACAAGAAACCTTTCAAGACTAAAAATTCAGGTCCCAACCAAATTTGGGTACCTAAGAACAAAATTGTCTATGTTGCAGAAGTCCTCAGCAATCAAGTTAAAACACCAATTATGGTACCTGGACAGTGGGTTCTCGCGACATATGACGAGAGAAAAGTCTATGTTCCAAGAACTAACACTGAGCAAATGAGGCACAGTGACTTTTGGAGAAAGCGAAAAGGCCAGATCATTGGTCAAGGTACAGTCGGTAATGGTACTTCCCCTTCTATTAAATATGTCTTGTTTGTTAAAGGTTTTAAGCATAATTTATCAAGTATTAGTCAGATAAGTAATAATAATTATGATATTACATTCAATCAAAAAACATGCAAGGCAATTAGTCAGAAAGATGGATCTGTACTTTTTACAGGTCAAAGGCAAAACAACATTTATAAGATAAATTTGTTTAGTCTAGAGAAACAATAGGTTAAGTGTCTTATGTCAGTAAATGAAGAGAAACTAATTTGCCACAAAAGATTAGATCATGCAAACCTTAGATTAATTTCAAAATTGAATAAACTTCAACTAGTTAGAGGTCTACATAAGCTTAGTTACAATACTGAAATTATGTATGAAGCTTGTCAAAAAGGAAAACAAACAAAGAACTCCTTTACTCCTAAGAACTCAGTCTCTACCACAAAGCCCCTTGAGCTCTTACATATAGATCTCTTTGGGCCAGTGAAAACTATATTTTTTTTTTCACTTACATATTTTTTTTACATAGATCTCTTACATATATTTTTTCTTCTCTAAGTGGAAAAAAAATATGGCTTTGTTATAGTAGATGATTACATCAGGTGGACATAGGTAAAATTATTAAGAAGTAAGAATGAATCCCACGAAGTGTTTATCACATTTTGCAAACAAATAATGAATGAAAATGGTCTTAAGATTGTAACAATTAGAAGTGATCATGGAGGAGAATTTGAAAACAAGTTCTTTGAAAGTTTTTGTGATGAGAATGGAATCTCTCACAACTTCTCCTCTCCTAGAACACCCCAACAAAATGGAGTTGTAGAAAGAAAGAATATATCACTCCAAGAAATGGCCAGAACCATGTTAATTGATATGAATGTTGCAAAACACTTTTGGGCTGAAGCAATTAATACTGCATGTTATATTCAAAATAGAGTCTTAATTAGATCTATATTGAATAAAACACCATATGAATTGTGGAAAGGTAAACAACCTAACATCTCTTATTTTAAACAATTTGGTTGTACTTGTTATATGTTGAACACCAACGATAACCTTGGTAAATTTGATTCTATATCTCAAAAGTGTACCTTCATTGGATACTCTAAAAGATCTAAGGCTTATAGAGTGTTTAATAGGGAAACCCATATCGTGCAAGAATCCATACATGTTAAATTTGATGACAAACACGTTGACCTTGAAAAGTCAAAGCAAGATGATGATAGTGCAGGTTTACCGGAACGAGAGGAAACAGATGCAGACAAACCAGAAGAACTTGAAAAATTAGAGGATACAAGAAAATAAGAAGAATATGATAAATCTTCAAAGGATGAATCTGATCAAGTCAGAAACAGTCCATATAAGTCAGAAGGAAGACCTGGATGGAAGACAAGTCATCTCATCCTGAAACTCTAATCATTGGAAGTGCAAGTGATCCTTTGAGAACCAGATCATCACTAAAAGATATCACTTTGTTTGGCGTACTCTCATCAATTGAGCCTATCTCTATTGATGAAGCATTGGCAGATGATGGATGGACTCTTGTAATGCAAGAAGAGTTAAATGAATTTAAGAGTAATGATGTTTGGGATCTAGTACCTAGACCAAAAAAGAACATATCGGAACCAAGTGGGTTTTTAGAAACAAGCTAAATGAGAAAGGTGAAGTGGTCAAAAACAAGGCAAGACTTGTCGCACAAGGCTACAGTCAACAAGAGGGCATTGATTACACTGAGACATTTGCTCCAATAGCCAGGTTAGAAGCTATTCGTATCCTACTTTATTTTGCTGCAAGTAATAAGATTACAATATTTCAAATGGATGTTAAAAGTGCTTTAATAAATGGTTATATAAGTGAAGAAGTCTATGTTAAA
The DNA here is from genome assembly GCA_037974755.1 of Cicer yamashitae. Lineage (NCBI taxonomy): Eukaryota > Viridiplantae > Streptophyta > Magnoliopsida > Fabales > Fabaceae > Cicer > Cicer yamashitae. The sequence continues at coordinate 41,049,420 of JBBPBQ010000002.1, forward strand.
CAACCCCCAGGTTTTGAATTTCAAAATCATGTGTTTAAACTTAGGAAATCTCTATATGGTCTAAAACAAGCACCTAGGGCATGGTATGATAGACTTAGTAACTTCTTACTTAAAAATAACTTTGAAAGAGGAGAAGTAAATAATCCATTTTTTAGAAAATCAATATGAGATGACATTTTTATTATTCAAATTTATGTTGATGACATTATTTTTGGATCTACTAATGGCACTATTGTCAAGAATTTTCTAAATTGATGCAGCTTGAATTTCAAAGGAGTATGATGGGAGAACTTAAGTTCTTCTTAGGGATACAAATTCGGCAAAGTCAAAAAGGTATATACATTCATCAAACTAAATATACAAAAGAGCTTCTTAGGAAGTTTAAGATGAGTGATTGCAAACCTATGGCTACACCAATGCACCCTACTTGTTCACTTGAAAAAGATGATTCAGGAAAAAAATTTGACTAAAAAACCTATAGAGGAATGATAGGATCCCTACTTTGAAGGTGTGAACACGAGAAGGGGGTTGAATTGTGTTTGCACAAAGTTGATACCTTTTTGATAATTTATAAATAATTAAAAATTAGTTTGGTTTTGGTGACTTACTTTGAGTAGAAGCAATCGAATTTAGAGGCAACAATCAATGAAAGCATAAATAATTTGATGCGTAGAATTATTTTGGTTGACCACTAACTTGGCTACATCCAGTCCCCTCATTCAGAAGGCTTTAATCTACTAATTCAAAAACCTTGAATTACAAAGCACCTGACCCTCCAAGCCAGTCTTCCCAAACAGCCTGACAACCCCTGATTTTTGAGGAACTAACCACCTTGACCCTACAAGCCAAGTCTTCTCCTAACAACCTGACGATCCTAGATTGAAGAATGAACTAAACCACTATCGGTTTGGATACAAGAGATTGAAACTTGAGTAGTTGCTTCTAACAAAGCTGATAATAATAATAATAACTCTCACATTTTAAGAAAAGAACACTCAAAAAATATTTCTAACCTGAACAAGTGTTTCTCTCTTTGAACTCTAAGATGAATTGAGAACTTTGAGTTTGAGTTACTCTTTTCTGCTTTTTGATGCTTTTCTCCTTCAGCCTTGAGTGTCTATTTATAGTAAAAATTTGGGCTTCAATTTAGTCCTTATTTAATTCTGAATTGTATCTTGTTTATATTCAGTTTGTAAATTCTTCAAATTGATTATGTTCCTATTTTGTGTAGATTGACTTTGTAAATTCTTCAGAATGATTCTGTTCGTATTTTGTGTAGATTGACTTTGTAAATTCTTCAAAATCAAATATTCTTCAAATCTTCATTAAATGTTGATCAAATATTCTTCAAATCTTCATTAAAATGTTGATCAAATATTCTTCAAATCTTCATTAAATGTAGATCAAATATTCTTCAAATCTTCATTAAATGTAGATCAAATATTCTTCAAATCTTCAATTAAATGTTGATCAAATATTCTTCAAATCTTTTTCAAATATTCTTCAAATCTTCTTCAAATCTTGACCATATTTTATTTTCAACTTGGTCAAAGATTTTCTTCAATTATAAATTTGAATCAAATCTTATTTTAGATTTTCATCAATTATAATTTTGAATCAAATCTTATTTAAGATTTTCTTCAATTATAAATTTCAATCAAATCTTATTTTAGATTTTCTTCAAAAACATGAATCTTCTTTCATACTCTTTGAAGTCAAATATATTGTTCTCATAAAATACTTTTGTTAACATCAAAACTCTATATATAAAACCAACTTGGTTCCAACATACTTTACCTTACCGCTTCCAGACCTAACATCATGTTTAGTGTATGTGTATGTGCAAGATTTCAAGCAAACCCTAGGGAATCACATTTAACTACTGTTAAGAGAATCCTTAGATACCTAAAAGGCACTACCAACCTTACCTTGTTCTACAAAAAATCTCCAAAGTACAAACTGAGTGGATACTGTGATTCTGATTATGGTGGAGATAAACTTGAGAGAAAGAGCACTAGTGACAACTTAATATCTTGGTCAAATAAGAGACAAAACACCATTGCAAAGTCAATAGCGGAGGCTGAGTACATTTCAACAGCTGGCTGCAGTTCTCAACTACTTTGGATGAAGCATCAACTTGAAGACTACAAAATCCTAGAATCCAACATTCTCATCTATTGTGATAACACTTCGGTCATTTGTCTAACCAAAAACCCTATTTTACATTCTGCAGCTAAACACATAAAGATCAAACACCACTTCATTAGGGACTTTGTTCAAAAAAGGGTACTAAACATTTAGTTTGTAGACATTGAACACCATTAGGCTAACATATTCACCAAACCACTACCTGAAGATAGGTTTGACTTCATCAAGAAAAACCTAAACCTTACCTTCATACCTGACTGATGTTGTGATAACTTCAAAGTAGTTTAGTTTGACATTAGTTTTAATATTTTCTTGTAATATGTTATATTCATGTTATTCAAAAAAAGAAACAGAAACAAAAAAATGAAGAAAAAAATAATCTCACTTTCAAGGCTTTTTGTCTGATGACAAAAGGGCGAGAAAGATATTTGATAAAGTGGGGAGAAAATGATACTTAGACTTAGGGGGAGCCCTAAATTAGGGGGAGTAAAAGAAATACAAAAAAAAAATTGTTATAAAAAATACAAGTTTTGTCATCTTAAAAAAGGGGAAGATTGTTGGAACCAAGTTCATTTTATACTTACAGTTTTTATGATAACAAAAGTATTTTATGAGAACAATATATTTGACTTCAAAGAGTATGAAAGAAGATATGGTCAAGATTTGAAGATTTGATCAAGATTTATCTACAACAAAATATGAACATAATCAATCTAAAGAATTTACAAACGCAATCTGAACAAAATATGAGCATAATTAATCTGAAGAATTTACAATCTCAATCTAAACAAAAAAGGAATAGAATCAATTTGAAGAATTTACAAACGTAATATGAACAAAATACAATTCAGAATTAAACAATGACTAAATTGAAGCCCAAACTTTAACTATAACTAGATACTCACGGCTGAAGAAGAAAATCATCGAAAGCAGAAAAGAGTAGTCTTAGAGTTCAAAGAGAGAAACACTCGTTCGAATGAGAAATGTTCTCTAAGTGTTCTTTTCTTAGAGTGTGAGAGTTATTATTATTATCAACTTTTTTAGAAGCAACTACTCAAGTTCCAATCTTTTGTATCCAACCCGATAGTAGTTTAGTTTCTTCTTCAATCTGGGGTTATTAGGTTGTTAGGAGAAGACTTGGCTTGTAGGGTCAAGGTGGTTAGTTCCTCAAAAGTTTGGGGGTGTTAGGCTGTTTGGGAAGATTGGCTTGGAAGGTCGGGTGTTTTGTAATTCAAGGTATTTCAATTAGTGGATTAAAGCCTTTTGAATGAGGGGTCTGAATGTAGCCAAGTTAGTGGTGAACCAAGATAAATCTACGTGTCAAATTATTTATGCTTTCATTGCTTGCTGCCTCTGAATCCGACTGCTTCTACTCCAAGTAAGTCACCAAAACCGAATTAGTTTTTTTATTTATTTATAAATTGTCAAAAAATTATCAACTTTAGCGAACACAATTCAACCCCCCTTCTCGTATTTGCACCTTCAATAAATATGTTTTTCTTAATATCTTTTCACCAATCTAGTGTATTATAAATTTAATATTCTTTATTACATTATATTATATATATCTAAATGAAATATATTAATCTTATCTAAACTATTATATAAATTGATAGTTTTTTGTAATTTTCAAATTCATTTTTATAATATCTGTAATGTAAATATATCTATTTGTTGTGAATATGATTATATTTTTTTTACAGGCAAACTCTTATTTTCTTCATTAATTAATAATATTTATATGTGAATTGATTCATTTATATATTTATTTTATTTTTCTTTTACACCATCAAGTAGTTTTTGTTGCATTGTAGTTGTTTTTAATTGATTCAGCAAATGGATCCTTATAGTTTTAATTATTTTAAAAAATTATGAAAACAGAGGTTAAATATATTTTTAGTCTCTATAAAAAGAATTACAATGTTTACTCTCTACAAAACGAAACTTGTTTAATTGTCCTCCAACTTTAAATTTTTTGCAAGCATATTTAGAGCATTATAAAAATTATCTCTGCAAAAATTTAGAATTTTTTACCTTTTTTATGGATAGAATTTATTAACTTGAGATTGATTAAATATGAATTTTCTAAATGTAAAAAGCTCAAGATAAAAATAACAAAAATATAGACCTAAAAATCAAATTTTGAGCTCATTTGTTGTGTACAAACTTTTTATAGTCTGGAAAAATTAATTTGAAATATATGTTGACTTAATAACAAGAACTTAAATTGTATTATGATAATTTAATAGGAACTAAAAGTTATATATTATTAATTAATTATAATTGTTAGATCATAAAAGAAATTAAATTTTATTATAGCTATGTGTTTGGAAACAAGATATGAACTCACAATTCTTCCCTTTTTGGTATTCACAATGCTTCAATGGATTTAATATTATTATAACTATGTCTAACGCCATCTTCTATATATTGATTGTAATGTGTTCATAGTATATGAAAATTAAACACATAATATATACAATAAATCCATAAAACAAATCATACAATAATGTAATATAAATATATTAAATATAATAATATTATAAATAATAAATAATAAGTAAAATACATAATTAAGTAAGTAATAAAACACTAAACAAACAAACCAAATCTCACTATACAAATCAATAGTATTAACATAATAAAATATAATTATTGTGTGTCAACATGGTAGAAATGTAACTAATATTTCATTATGATGCATTTGCACGTTCAATTTTTACTTAAAATAATATTGATGATATAAATTAATTACAATATTTGACATGATATCATAAATAATTAACAAAATAAACTAAAT
>JBBPBQ010000002.1:41061546-41123379 GCA_037974755.1 Cicer yamashitae
TAATTTCATTTGCATTTGCATGTCACTTAACCTTTTTTTTGTTTGATCAAAATAGACATAGATGGACTGGGAGATTTGAAGCTCATCTATGGGATAAGAGTTCTTGGAACAACATTCAGAGCAAGAAGGGACGACAAGGTAATTTCACTTTTTTTTTAACATTTGAATAATGAAAAAAAAACTTTGGTTAAATTAAGCCAGAAAAAAAAATTAAAAAAAATAGAGGAGATCTGTGATGTTTTGTTTAATTTTTTTTTTTAATCAATTTCTGAGATTCTGACTTTGTTTTATTCTTTGCAATCTCTGTCATTGTAACGTTCACTAACATTTGCGGATGGATGGTTTTAGTTTATTTGGGTAAGTCCTCTTTAATTTCTTATGTACTACTTTGATCTCACACAATCCTAGTCAACTTTTCCAATTTAATAAATTAATTATTATGAATTAATTATTTTTTATTATAGAAAGATTCTGATCATGATGTAGACACTTCACTTGAACCCAATTATATTATTTAAATTTTGATATTAACTTTTTTATAATGTTGATAATATAGGTGCTTATGATACTGAAGAAGCAGCAGCTCGTACCTATGATCTTGCAGCACTTAAGTATTGGGGGAATGATGCAACCTTGAATTTTCCGGTATATTATTTAATTCTTCTATTCATAAGTTAGTGTATAGTTTTAAATTGGTCCATGGAAAAGAAATAGTGTCCAATTTTGTTTTGAAGGGTCATTGGTCCTTAAAATATCAAATTTCAAGTAAATTTAGTCATTTTCTAGATTATTTTAGATGGACTAATTTGACCGAAATTTGAAAAATTAAATTAATATTTTTTTTATTTGTTCAAGAAATAAATACTATAATTTAATTTAATATTTGTATATGGTACTAATTTGTGCAGATAGAAACATATGGCAAAGAGGTGGAGGAAATGGACAAGATCTCAAGAGAAGAGTATTTGGCTTCTTTGCGACGCCAAAGCAGTGGTTTTTCTAGAGGCATTTCCAAATACCGTGGGGTTGCTAGGTTAGATTCATTTTCATTTTTGAAAATCATTTACTTCTAAATTTATGCAAATTATTATATTATTTATCATATGTTTTAAATCAAAGTGAAACTGTATCAAAACGGTGGATTATTCCAAATGTTCTGTTTTTTAGTTGTTTATTTATACTCTTTTTTGTTTTACAAGAATTCAGCAATGTAATGTGGACGTTACTTTAATGATATGTGCATAGAATGGTTGTAATTATCTTAGATTTCAAAAAAATGAAATAAAAAATACTATATGCTATAATTTAAATACTAATCTTATTACATTTGAATAGGCATCACCATAATGGTCGCTGGGAAGCTCGCATTGGAAGAGTGTGTGGTAACAAGTACCTCTACTTAGGAACTTACAGTAAGTTGCACTTTTATTTATAACTATATTTTTTTTATCAAATCAAAATTGTTTTAAATTTTAGGATTCTAGGAAATTGTTATAACCAAAATAACAAGATATGAACAATTGTTATTCCCCTTTTTTTCAATCTTTTTTTTTTCTCTCTTTCTACTTATAAATAGTACCATGCCTAATTAAGATATCACGTGGCATGTGACAATCCAAAAACAGGGAAAGTACAATATGTCTTCTGCAAAGTACTAATTTCCCATTTGTGTTCCATGATAGCAAAGAGAATTTGTTCTGTTACTTTTTCAAATCCAAAAATTGCCCTGATTTATAGATCTTCTTTTGCACCTACATTTTTTTCTCCCAAAAATTTACTAATATTTATTTTCAATAAACACCAAAAATTAGTACTTTAATTATTTGATAATTACATACACTACTCAATAGGTTGGCTCCTTAGATTAGCTCCAAACTTTTTAAAAAAATTGGGGAAAGAGGATATTTATTAATAGCGATGATACTAATGACTATTTTACAACTGTTTCAATTGAGATTTGATTTTTGTCCCTAAATAAATACCTCTTGGAGCAGTTCCAAACTTTTGATGTATAAAACTACTAGTAACTTCTTGTAAATTAGATTTTTTAAAAGCAAAGGACAAAAATGCACTTGGAGGTTGCAAGCACATAGAATAGGACTAAAGTTTATTATTACTAAAAATAATTACAGCTTATAAAACAGCAGTTCTCATAATTAATGTGAATGAATTGAAATTGGTTTAAAGCTGCAATTTTAGGCTCCATGTGTGAGTTGTGCTCGTTGCATGAACTGTAGCAGCTGTACTCTTGTCCTCTAGTTGCAGAAATATACATCAATTTCTGGTCTCACCATACAAAAGTTCAATACAGCTGCAAACATAATTTTCTTTTCTTTGCTGTGATTTGTTTGGTTTTATACCCTTCAAAATATCTAATATCAATTCAGGAATTATAAAATAATAAATATTTCTTTGTTTGGTGGTCCTTTATTTAGGATTAGTAATGTACTTTTGTTTATTTTTTAAAAGGTCAAAATTTTAACTTACTTACCAACCATACTGAAAATTTTATTTTCCAAAAATTGTCACGTACATTTGTTGATGACTAGATAAATAAATGTATGTGTGACATACCTTCAAATTTAAAATTGTTAAATGTCATTTTTTTTAAAATACCTATATATTGATAGGTTAGACGAATCGAGTCAATTAGTAATAACAGATTAAAAATATCAACTCTTCCTATAAAAAATGATAAAATGATAGACTAAAGACTTACTGGTCAACTCATTTTGTCATCCTAATGTTACGGTGTTACTTAGTTGTGTGTCATGTACAATTTGTTGGCCAAGTTCAATCTAACATTTCACTATAGAGCATTAAACCCTATAGATAAGCATGTTAGAGGGTACAGCATATCCTTGACTCATGCAGTATCCACAATCCCCTGCCAACATGTCGGTCAAAAGTTGTAATTAAAAATTTCCAAATCTTGTGAAAGCATAATAAAAATGAAAATTTGTTTAATTATTATTATATTCTAGATATATAAAAACTAAGATCAAGTTAAAAAGTTATCTAGATCCATAGGACACTAACTACTTCTCCAACCAAAAAATCCAGTAAGCACGTGAAAACTAATCCACACCTTGATTCTTCAATTTTTTCTTTTAAAAATTTGTGGGGCTTTATTGTGTCATAAAGTTAACTTTATACAAACTTTTACTCTTTTATGAATTGATTAATAAGGATCCAATTTTCAAGTACATTTAAACAATATGCACTGTCACAGTATAAAAAACATTTTATTTTAGTCATTATTTTTACATTTACTATGCTTACTCTTGAAACTTATTTTTAATTAATAGTAACATATTTTTAATGAGTAATCTTATGAAATTAAATTTATGGTTGTTTTGAAGAAACTCAAGAGGAGGCAGCGAAGGCATATGACATAGCAGCAATAGAACATAGAGGATTAAATGCAGTGACGAATTTCGACATCAGCAATTACATCAATAAATTTAAGAACAAAATCGATGAATCGGAACAAACACAACCTCAAACAACAACCATAGAAATTGTTCAAAATTCCTCTGACTCGGAAGTAGCACAAGAAGAACAACAACAAATAACAACTACTACTACACCTCCACAAGAAATTTTAGAAAAAATTGAAGTACCAATGCTGCATCAACAACAACAACAACATGTTCCTCTAACTGAACAAGAACACACAATAGTTAATGTTATGGATCATTATCTTGAACAAGATCTACCATCAAGTTTCATGTTTCAAGACTCAGATGAATTGGCTTTGAGCAATGCTGAGATAGATTTAATGCAAATATTTGATGGTTCTAGCTTTGAAGATAACATTGATTTGTGGTTCAATACAGATCCTGGTTTTGATAGTGATATCAATATAAGTGAAGTTTTGGAGGGTATTAATTGTGGTGGATTATTAAATGGAGATGCTGGAAATAACATGGTAGTGGATGATAACAATAATAATAATAATAATAATATTAAAAGCAAGGAGACTAAGGAAATATTATCCTTAAATTCTTGTTCATCTTCTTCACCATCGTCTACAACAACAATAGATTATTTGTAACTAATCTATTTGAGGAAGGTGTTCTGTTTTGGATGAGGTTAAACTTCGCGGAGATTGTTTGCTAATTTGTTTAGAAAATATATTGTTCCAAGTGTTACATTGGTTTTAGATTTTTTTATTTGTCTTTCATTTTAGGTTTGGATTTTAGTAGACACCAAAAGGGGAGCATAATCCAAAATTAGGTTTTATTTTTTGTTGGAAATTAGTTTTGTTCTTTTCTTTTTCTCCATTGAATAAGGAGATGGAGAAATAGAGAAATAATGCCGTATACGTTTGGGCTAACAATAAGTTGATTTTGACATCAATATTGTTTTTATTTTATCTTGTATAGAGTCTTTGACCGCCAAATTCACATATACTAAGCGCATAGAAGATAAGTATTGTGAATTCAAATCAACTATATTAAATGTTTCTTCAACTTTTTATGATCTTAGCTGTATTTATAGGACCAACATGAATATTGTTGTTTTAGTTGTATATAAGTTAAAAAATTTATTATATAAAAACAGAGTAATGTTTGTGCAATCACAACTACAAATATAAATTATTTAAGTATCTACACGGATAAAAAATACAGAGATAAAAAAATAAATTGATGTGCATTTATTATATGTTTAAATAATTTAAATTTGTGGTTGTGACCTCACAAAAAGTTACTAATAAAAACTATAATTTGAATGTATAAACATTAAAAAAATAATAATCAAGAATATTTGAGAAATGTGTTGTAGACTTTTTGGGTCTAGCCAAAAACTAAGTTTTTATATGGTCATTTAATATGGTGCCAAAACTCGGCCCTAGGGATAATTTGGCTGACCAATTCAAATATAAAATAATTTTTTAATAATATTTTAAGAAATAAACTATACTTGCACCACAAATGTATACAATGGCTAAATTGACACTCTTAAACCTTAAATATTTAGCTTAATTGATATATTTTTGCTGTGATGAACTCACTAAGAGTGTTGCACCATTTAGCATTAATTGTAGTACTCAAAGAGATCATTATCATTATATCCACTTTATTTTGCAATAAAATTATGTTAGTATTTTAATGTATCATTATTTATTATTATCTATGTAAAAATATTAAATAAATAGTAACATATTCATCATAGTATTTTAATGTACCCTTAATTCATCATATAGTATGTGGATAGCTCGAAGTCAGGTTGCGCTAGCCTAGTGTGCGAGTTTTGTATGAATGGACCATAAGCCTCACTAATTCAAGCTTAAATTTTGAAAAATTGAATTTTATATCTCCACTCCTACCTCCATAATTTTTAAAAAATTTATTTCTATTATTTTTTATCTCTTTTCATTGAAAATTTTTGGAGTTATTTTTTACTCCACACAAATACGAAATTTTTGATATAAAATTTTATTTTTCAAAAATTCAATTAAGAAATTAAGGTATCGGAAATTTTAAATTTCAAAAATTGAAAAAAAATATCACAATTTCTGATATGTAGAGAAATTGAGAAAACATTTTGCATACCGGTAATTTGAAAACACGAAATTTCCGGTATGTAAAAAAAATTGTTCATACCAAAATTTCAAAAGCTCAATTTTTGGTATGTAAAAAAAACTGAGAAAATTTACATATCAAAAATTTCAAAACCTCAAAATTTTCAGTATGTAAAATAAATTTGAGAAAAAAGTTTGTATTTTAGAAATTTTAAAAAACGAAATTTTCAGTATGTAAAAAAATCTGAGAAAAATTTTATATATCGGAAATTTCAAAAATACAATTTTCTGTATGTAAAAAAATTTAAGAAAAATTTTGGCATATTAAAAATTTCAAAAACGAATTTTGGGTACGTAAAAAAACAGATGTGGGACAAAAAAAAGATTAATTTTGTTACATAATTTGTATTTTTTTATATTTTGAAAATTTATACAAAATATAGTTAAAATGCAAGGGTATAAAATTCAATTTATCGCGCAAGCCCGATATTTTCACGGATTTAATTATGAGTATAGTCAAAAAACACATAATTACGCACATAGACATTTATATCAATTTTTTAAATAAAATTAATCAAATATCCTTATCCAGCACTTATTTAGTGTGCATAGCATTTGCATTTTTGCAATGGGTTGGAGTCTTACATATAAGATACAGCAGTAATTTGCCATATTCAATTATGTGGTGCTATTGAAGAGACTTTAGGTGGTAATTAAATTTGAAATGTTTGTACCTTGATAATAAGGATGATTTTGGCATATGTTTGGAAATACGATAGGTTCTCATTCACCACACTGAAACCCAACACTTCAAAGTGTAACTTTGATTCAACTGCAAGACTCCACCGCAAAAAGTGTTTTTGAAACACAAGCTGAGTTTGTTATTCTCAAGTTCTTTTTTTTTGTTGATAAATATGGGTACAACTCAAGAACAAATGCTTGCGTAAATTCCAACTGCATGTACTGTAGTAAATTATCCAAACTTTAACCAGTCATTCTTATTAGCGTTAACTTTAACTCCAACTGCATGTACTGCAGTAAATTATCCAAACTTTAACCATTATCATTCCTATTAGCGTTAACTTTAACTAACATGCCACAAAAACACTTCCTGATGCGGTTAAACATATTGCATAAACACTTGTGTGTAAATTATTTTTATAACAAAAGATAAAATAAAGTCAAACTGTTTTTATATAAACAATAAGTTGTTTTCATAAATTATCTTGAATCTTTTATGAAAATTAACTAAAAACAAATTATGGATATGTCATAAGTTGTTTCTATAAATTCTTTTAAAGCGTCTAAAAAATAATTGTGTCAATAGATAAACTCAAATAAACTACTCTAAAACAATTATTTTGTATCTCCCCCCCTCATTTGTCGATATGGATGCTCCCTCCCATCACCACCAACCTTCACTCTGTTCCCTTCCCCCATTCATTTGTTTTTTCACCTTATCTTTCCTGGGGTGTTCTTTCCCCTCTACTTTCATTGAGATTTACCCCTTTCACACCATTTTTTTGCTATAAGACCTCTATGTTCAATATCAGACAAACAATCTTCCCTTGAACTAATTCTAAAAGGTCTTTCTCCAAAACCATCAAGAAAAAAACGTCAAAAGCTTGCAAGCAAAAAACAAAAATATCAATATATGACCTCTCAGTCAAATATTGCTCTTCTCCAAAAATACTAGCATTCTCATACCTCCTCCTATTGATAGGATTACATACAATAGAAGCACCCCCATTGTGCTCATACCAATCCTGAGTGCATATCCACCCATTTGAAGACCACACCTTGTTATTGAATATCTTGCCATTTTTTCCAACCAAATCTTTAACAATACCAGAACTTGAAATTCACAACCATTGCAACCTAGGCAAGTCCAAAACCAGTCTCTTTTAATATTCCCACACAATATGAACACATAAACTGACTTGGAGATGGTCAACCAGTACAGCGACAAATTAGGGTTTTTCATTGAGGAAGAAGATTATGGTGGGTAAGTTAGCTGGTTTTAATTTTTTATAGTAATTAAATGAACAAAAAAAATTAATTCTATAATATTAACAAAAATGCTTACTGACTTACCACACAGACGCCACATCAATTAAAATGTCCATGTGGCAAATGAGTCAGATCCACATATGCAGTTTTGGTGAGTAAGCATGTCTGAGTATGATAGAAAGGATTAACTTGGATTAACGTAGTTAATTTAAAGAACCAACTTACACTTTTAAAAATTAAGGAACCAATTACACCTCAAACAGGTTATAAAACAGGAAAACATGATTGAATGTTGTCACTTGCAACAAGAAATTGCATTTGGAAGACCTGTCATGTTTCAAGTAAAAATCTCAAATATGAGGCTTAAAGTAGCCATCAATCAACGTACACAATAGCTCAAATATGATGCTGAAAGTAGCCATCAATCAAGGTACACAATAGCTGACAGAATTTTTGAAAGTGAAAAATAAAAGACAAGACACGGTAAATGATCTAAGCTATATGAAACAAAACATCATTGCAAAAGTGAAATATTGGAAAGTCAATCACCACAAGTGCACAGGGACCGTTAGTATTAATATTAATTTCGACACACTAACGATAACATTGTAAAGAGTAAACAAAGTTGCACACTTGCTTAGATTTCAAGAAGTGCCGCTATCTCTGGTCTAACATGACATTCTAATGAGATTTTGATGATTGAAAACTACAATTCTGAGACGAACTAATAGATAAAAGGAATAAACTTGTACTTAACTTTGCTTGCATATTCGGTGTATCTCGGGCCAAAACACTCAACCATCAAAGCCTCCTCCATATCCGCCTTCTGCTTATAATACAACAAACAAACTGCTACAATGAATAGCAGACTCAAAGGTGCTCGAAGCGCAAGGCAATATGTCACAAACAAAAGCGTTGTTGATGAATATATTGGATGGCGCAACCATCGATAAGGTCCATATTGCACAACAGAAATTGGAACCACCACATTTTCTGAATACTTAGCAAGATACAATGTGGCATTATAATGCAACAGAAGAGTTGCAATAATCAAAGCCCAGATTCCAATATTGCTCCACCCACCTGGTATGAGGTGAAGCTCTGGCCCTTCAAATGCTGCAAGCCAATGGCCAACCATGATCCCTGCACTGAACAAAAGGCGAGACCACATTGGCAAGTTCACATCCCATTTTGGGTCATGACGCCGAGCATAATAATCTCCATATAACCGCTTCCGGACACTAACATTGAAGAAAAAGAAGTAATGATATACAAAAAAGAAAACAAAAGGCCAGCCTTCAAGGTATCCACTGAAATAAGCTGGTGGAACAAGGGTGAGCCATGTAAATACTGATGTAACAATTGCCAATTGCTCAAATATGTTTGCCTCACCAAGCATGTGTTTCCGAAAGCAATATAACCCATAAACTGCAAGCACTATGGCCACCAACCATGGCCAGAAGATCCAAGTCCAGCTAAAGTACATCCAGAAAAAAGGATTGAAGAGCATATTAATCGTCCATTTTGTGGCTGTAGTTATGACAGATAATATCCCAGTCAACTTCACTATATCAATTGGAGTCAACTGCAAAACAGTAGCTTTTATTGAATCAAAGGATAGATTTTTTAAGTACTTTAGGACTGGATTACTAGAATCCGTGCTGGCTTCATTGGAAATTGAGCATCTGGGAAAAGGTAACAAATCAGCCCTTTTTCTTGTCGGTTTAATTAAGGAGGAAAAAGGGTTTCCGTGGCTGCAATTCAACTGAAAACTACTGCGCTTGGTTCTTGGGTGGGGTTGATTACTGTTAGTAAGTAGATCAGCATGAAATTGTTTGTTGAAAGGTCTCAGAAAGACATTGTTGCTCACAATAGAGAAACCAAAAGGTACAGCTTTGGAGTGTGAAAGAACTTTTGCTGCTTCCATCACTGCTTGAGACAAAATTACATAAAACTTCTCCACTGGCTGCAGGTAAATCACGAAGCCAAAGATGCACCAGGAGAAATCAGACTCATATCATTCCACACATTGAGTTACTCAACAATCAAAGTTGATGGATCCAACCGACAGGTGAGGCAACGGAACCGGATATGTATTGTTTTTGTTATTCCGCCTTATGCAAGTTAGCCAGAAACAACCTTAATAAAATCAAAATTCAATATCAATCAATCTTGAACCAGCATTATTTATAGGCACAGAAAAACCAACAGCCATAAAACAAATATCAGATTATAAAATGCAAAATGACTACTCAGTTTCAAGTTTCCACCTCCTAAGATAAACAAGATACCGACATTTCAGATTAAAGATGTCTCTGAGTGTCCAACGCATGTCGATGTCTAACACCAACACGGCACTGACACATGTGGCTATTGGCTACATACAATCACTTCTATTTACTCAAATTATTACAAGTGTCTATGATGTGCTTCATAGCTAACCAGTCTAGTATAAAACCAATAATCATCAACCTAACATCACTAAAAGAGTATGATAAACTCAAAAAGACCCACCAATTTAATATATGTTATTGAAGAGTCACTTTATAAGCACAAAATTAAAAAAAAATTGTGACCCCACAAAAAACCACATATTATTCCAGCGTGTAACCAAGTCAGGCAAATGAACAAACACATGGTGTGCAGATACAAAACAAGTTGCAAAACCAGGTAGCACATTCAATGAAGGAGTCGAAAATGGAAGAAAGAACAAATAAAAGATTGAAAATGAAATAGGAGAGGTACCAGTAAACAAAAAGGAGAGTTGAGTTCGGAGCGAGAATGGAAGGAATGAGTAGTTTGAAGTTGGAGAGAGACAATTGTTGTGTTCTGTCCTGTAATGTTTATGTTATCTATGGAGTCGACCAACAATGCGACCCCCTTTTTGACAAAATACACACGAACTGACACACACACACCCTTACATTTATTTTGAGAATTTAGTCCTAAAAAATATTTATTGTGATCTCAGTAAAAAATTTATTCAATTTTTAGTCTCTAAATATTTTCATCTTTAGTTTTTGTTTTTATGTGTATTAATTTAAATTAATTTTTTATTAGTTTTCAACTTTTTAAATTTAAAATAGAAGTTTTTTTATTTTATTTTTACTTTAAATGATTTTATATTTCATTAGTTTTATAATCTTCGGTTAGTGTAATTTTATTTTTTTTAAATAATTTGAAATAAAAAGAAATCATTATAATCTTTTAAAATTAGTTTTTAATATTTGTAAATATTTTTTAGTTAAAATTTAATTGTTTTATTTATCTTATTTATCTTTGATTGAGATAGAATGTAATTGTTTGTCTTATTTATCTCCTTCATTCTAACCATCAAACATAATTCATAAGGTTATTAAATATATGTTTAGTAATTCGTTGAATTCCCCGTCACAGCAAGTTAAGGTGTACAACATAGAAATGCATAAGTTACAATTATAGCTTTGAAAGAAATGTATGGCACATTTCAGGTTGTTGTTAAAACAAACACATGCTAAGAAAATTTGTAATTTTATTTAAGAGTTAAATGTATTTTTAGTATATATAAATATAACAAATATTGATATTAATTTTTAAAAAAATCCTTTAAACTTTTGCCTGCAACTTTTTTCACATGGCATTTTTGGACTCAACAAAATAATTGAGGGTAAATTATTAAATCCCTAGTAGGAGAACAAGATTTCATGGGTTAGAACAAAATCCAAAGAATCCATTAACTTTCAACTTTTTTAGAGCGGTAAAACTATCATCATAATTTTGAAACACAAAGAAATGTAATCGTGTAAGATCAAGTACCTATTAATTTAATATTTTCGAGACTCTTTATATCTTGGGTCTTCTTCGTATGGAGAAAAGAGACAATATGATATATTGAGGACCATAGTCTATATAAATGATGAAAACCAATTAGAGTTTCTATTATTCTGAAATAATCTATCAGGATATGCACTCATCTTTGAGTTCATATCCATTAATTATGTTGTTAGAAGTCTAATTATACTTATTATTTAATTTGATCATTAATTAATTAAGATTTGTAATTGATAAATAGTGGGAAAAGGAAATTATTCAACCCATTTATGTCTCTCTTGTAAACAGAAAATTGTCGCCAAATTAACGATAATGACTAAAGTTGGTAACAAAAAATAAGTAAGCAACAAAATTTTGAAAATAAAATTAGGGACTAAAATCATATATTCAGAAAGATTAAAAATCTATTTAGCGCGCCAGTGATATCCTCTTCACCATTTCTTTTAACATAAAAAAAAAAAATCTATTTAGCCCTATATAATTAGCCTTATAATTTTATTTACAAAAATATCTCAAGATTGTTAAAAACAAGTAAAATTAATATCCTTTGCAACAAAGAATAAATAATGGAAGGAACTCCTTCTAATCAGATTTTGTTAAATAATTGGTTGTTTACTTTTCCTATAGTATCGCAAAATGGATTTGAAGTGGTTATTAGGGTTAAAATCATGGTCACAAGTCACCAAGAAGCAATATTTGCACCACCCACGACAGATACCGCATATTGATATTCTTATCCATGATCTTGAAAGTGAACCTATATTTCAACACTTCCAATGATTTGATAATAGATTTTCAAGTAGGAAAACCCTGAGCCTGAGTGAACTGTTTGATCTTTCTACCATTCCATATAAGAGAAATTGAAGTGATAGATATACAAATTATGACAAGAGAAATAAAAACAAAATGAACCTTTATGTCCAATGCATGTTAAGATCTTCTTTATCTTACATAAAGACACTATCTTAAAAAAAAATAAAAAAATAAAACATTCCACGTTATATAGATGAAAAAATTAATTTCAAATTAAAATTATTTGATATTAGTGTTATAACCTCATTATATCGAGTTGAAATCCCTTCCAGAATAGTCGTAAAATACTCTTAAGCGCGACATTGATTTAGTAGAAAAATTTTCAATTTTTATTCATTTAAATGATTTGACATTTAAATTCAAAATATAAAAAAAAAAAAAAAAAAAAATGAAGGGGTAGCAAATGAGTGGGAAGTGTGAAGTGTGAAGTTGTAAACGTGTTTGTTTCTGTTTCTACACTCAACTCGTGATTCTACACTGTAATTCAATCTCTTCTTTCTCTCTACTCAAAATCCCTAATCACCAAACAGAAACAATAAACGTTGCGTTTTAATTCCACTCACAATCTCCACCTCAACCCAGGTGAATTTTTCTTCCTACGTTTTGTTTCTGGTTCATTCACAAAACAGAATGCAAAAAAGTTTGGATTTTTAGAATGGGAATTTCATATTTTATTTTAATTTTTGTAATTTAACAATTAATTACCCTTTTTCCTTTGTTTTTTCTTTTGTGAGTGCGGAAGGTGAGTTAAGTAATCAAATCATTATTAGTAGCTTGTAATGCCAATGCTATTTGAGAATTGTAAAAATGTATACATTATTTTTAGGGTCAGTAATTGTGTGATGAAGATTATTGTGTTTGTTGATATAATGTGATATATGTTTCTCAATTTGATCTTCAAATGCAATTGAATTGAACAATGAATTTAATTGATATTCATTGACAGTGTAAAGATATTTTACTTAATCACAGCTGTTAAATCATACAAAATATTTGACTTTAAACTTTTCTACCTTGAAAGTCATATAAATAGAAGTTTATGATTGGTTGACAGTGTAAAAAGTTTTACACCGGCATTGTATCAAAATTAATCTCTTGAATGATTGCTGTATATTTTTTATGAAGTCATAATAGGCAAATTCAAGGTAGGATCTCGGAAAGAGTTGCTTGTGGCGGAACCGAGACAGGGCTTGACGGAGAAATTGGTGGTGTGGTATCTGACTATCTGCAAACACTCAAACGCTCATGTGAGTGATTGAGTGAGACGAGTGAGAGGTAAGAATGGAAAAGTTTGGTCTAACCATTGGTGGAAGTGTTTGCCTTGTAGACTTTTTTTTTCACTCAAGGAATGGCAATGCTGTTCTAAATTATTATCCCCTACTCTGATCTCAATGTTGGAGTAGATAGTCCCATATAGTCTAATGGAGTCTTGTCTTGTTGTTACTATATGTTCAAAATGAATGCTTAAATTTGTTAATTTAAGGTTTAATAATCCTGTAGTAACTTTTTTCAGCTTTATGTTTTGATATTTTTTCGGAATTCAATTTAAAAGAATTTCACCTGTGAGACTTTTTATACTATTACATTCTTTGATATCTAATATTCCAACTTGATGTTTGTTGTTCTTTATATAAAACAAATTGACGCTTAAAACTTCTATTCACATGTGGATTACTTTGAGGAATTTTTTCTAATGTAAATAAATATAATCAGTTTCATTTTATTTTGAATTTAATTTTATTTTATGTGAGAAATGTTCCACTAGTTTCAATTAAGAGTTTCCTGAACATTTAAATATTAGTTTTCCCCAATTTTTATCAAAATTGTGATTATGTGGGTACCTAAACTCATGTAACTTCAATAATCTTATCCAAACTGCTCACAACCAACCTTCCAGGGTTTTTTTATACAAGTTTTTTCCATGAAATGGGATAGGATCTATTAATTAATATATGTAATAAGTAATAAGTTTACAAGATTGATGATTTTAACTATTTGCATTCCTTACAAAATAAAAAACTTTTGGCAATTCCTCCAACTTTCCTTTTGGATTCTAGAATTAAGAGATGTATTTCCTATTTGCATAAGCATATATATTCAATGATATATTTATTTACATAATGTTCTTCATCAATGCCTTGTGTAGGTAGATAATGCTGGCAATTTCCATCATTGCTGTAAAAAAGTATAAGCACGAGTAAATTTTTCTATTCCTTTCAAGGGAAATCCATTGAAGTATTCTTACCATTAGCTACGCTACCATGGAAGTTGAAGCAGTGGATGAAGGGGAATTTGTTGAGGATCACAGCCATTCCCTAGCTTCCTCTAGAAAGGTGCAGTACCTTCGACCGCGTAGGCATTTTGCCGGTGCTACAACGAATGTTAGAGAGATATCCGATGGCAGTAACGATTCACTTGTTTCTATGAATGGCAATCATTTAGAATCGAATAGTATAGTTAGGAGTTCCTCCCCAGCAGAAAAAAGTCACTCGACAAGAAACATTGGGTCTTTTGCTTATGTAAGATCATCCCGAAAGAGGACTCTCGGAAAAGACGCTCAAATTCTTCTGAATTATTTTAAGAAGATGCAGGGTGAAAACCCTGGCTTCTATTATGCAATACAGCTTGATGATGAAAACCGCATGACCAATGTATTTTGGGCTGATGCAAGGTCAAAAGCAGCTTATAATTATTTTGGTGATGCGGTAACTTTCGACACAATGTATAGGCCAAATCAATACCAAGTCCCATTTGCTCCATTTACAGGAATCAATCATCACGGTCAAATGGTTTTATTTGGTTGTGCATTATTACTAGATGAATCTGAGTCTTCCTTTACATGGCTGTTCAAGACATGGCTATCTGCTATGAATGACCGGTCTCCTATTTCTATAACAACAGATCAAGATAGAGCGATACAGGCAGCTGTTGTGCAAGTGTTTCCAGAAACTCGCCACTGTATCTGTAAGTGGCACATTTTGAGAGAAGGTCAAGAAAGATTAGCTCATATTTACCTTGCTCATCCTTCATTCTACGGTGAGTTGTATAGCTGCATAAATTTTTCCGAGACTGTTGAGCATTTTGAGTCAACATGGAATTCTCTTCTAGATAAATATGATCTCCAGAAAAATGATTGGCTTGAGGCAGTGTATAATGCTCGCAAACAATGGGCCCCTGTTTACTTTTGTGACACATTCTTCGCTGCGTTAGCTTCAAACCATGGGGTTACCTCCTTTTTTGATGGCTATGTAAACCAACAGACAACCTTACCTTTATTCTTTAAGCAGTACGAAAGTTTACTCGAACATTCACTGGAAAAAGAAATCGAAGCAGATTATGAGACCATTTGTACTACACCGTCATTGAAGACTCCATCACCAATGGAACAACAGGCTGCAAATCAGTATACTAAGAAGACTTTTGCAAAGTTTCAAGAGGAACTTGTGGAAACTTTTGCTTATACTGCAGATAGAGTCGAAGATGGCGGTGCGGTCAGTAAATATAGGGTTGCAAAATATGAATATGATTACAAGGCATATACAGTCAGTGTTACATCAGATATCACCGGAGTGAAGGCAAATTGCAGCTGTCAGATGTTTGAATACTCTGGCATTCTATGTCGACATATATTGACTGTCTTCACTGTTACAAACGTTCTTACCCTTCCACCACATTTCATTTTGAAACGATGGACAAGGAATGCGAAATCCAGTGTTGGAGAAGACGTAATCATACAAGATCCACTTGGCATTGAAAATCTCACTTTTCGTTTTAATAGTTTATGTCGAGAAGCCATTAAGATTGCAGAAGAAGGGGCAATAGCTGTAGAGACTTATAATGCTGCAATGAATGCCTTAAGAGAGAGTGCTAAAATGGTTAGTGTCATGAAGAAAAATGTCGCAAAAGTCACACCTCCGAGCACTCGGGATAATGGAAGCAATCAGGAAAACAATAGCATGAAGAGCCCTTTATCTATCTCTGAAGCCATCCCATCATTGTGGCCTTGCCAAGATTCAGTGTTGCATCACTATAATCTTAATGACATTGGGCTTCCTGTTAATGATCTGAATCTTCCTTGCATTCCTCCTGTTTCTATTCACCAAGACAGTCTCAATGGCCCTCCGCATAACGCAGTATTGATCTGAATTACCCAAATAATTAATGCTATTGTGTCATTTATTCCTTTAATTCACTATCATTTATCGATGCAGGTTGTCCTTACTTGTTTCAAGTCTATGACTTGGGTTATAGAAACTAAGAACTCAAACCCTTCCAGTAAAGTTGCAGTGATCAACATGAAGGTATGTATGTGTAGATACTACTGTTTTCCTTTTCAAGTGTCGTTTAAAGTTGTTTTACACAAACCGATGAAATCAATAAATTTTGTTGTTTTGGATAAAGTTAATTTTCATTTTTTGATGATACCCTTGACTATTTATTATCTTATTTTACCTATTTATTGCTTTGCAATAAATAATTAAGGGCATTATTGATTAAACTATAATTAATGTTGCATTGAACTTTGAAAACAGCAAATTAATAAGAACAAAATTCTTCAGCAAAGGCGACGGGTAAAAGGAAATGGAAAGAGTACCTTTTATGTTCTGCAAGCCGTGTTTTCTTTTGAGTTGCAGTCTTTGCATCTTTATATATTAAGAAAAAGATATCTCAATATACTTTGTATGATATTCTGATTAAATTTAATATGGCTTCAATATGTACTCTGTAGTTGCAAGAGGTCAATCCCTTTCCAGATATTCATTTAAAATATTCATGATCTCAAGAAAAAATATAAACAATTTAAGTTATTTCACTTACCATATCACTTTCTGTTTCTGTGCTAGAGAGTACTTATGAATATGTGTTGAAAATATTCTTTTTCTACCTGCTAATTATGTTAACCCCTTCTGTAGCTGCAAGACTATGGCCAGAGTCCTTCAGGAGAGACAGAAGTACAATTCAGAGTGACAAAGGTCACTTTGGAGCCGATGTTGCAGTCTATGACTTACATCAGTCATCAGCTCACTGCACCTGTCAATAGAGTTGCTGTTGTCAATCTAAAGGTATTTAAATTTGGATTGTGATCCTCTACTCTTCCTAGCTCCTCAATATTTTATAATCAACTATGGTTTGTGTGCGACATAAATTTTTCCTTCGAAGCCTTTCACTTCATATAAATGAAACCTCAAAATAGGTGGTTTTACTACTTATTTTGAAGTTTAAGCAGTTTCATTGATAATTATATTTTATTTTCTATTCTTTTATTTATCTTTATTTTTTTAATGACTTCCGCCAAATAAATGTGACGAACAAGCCCTCATTATTTATAGCTAAAGTGCATAACCCTTCCATTATGTTAAATTTTTTCCAACTGTGTTGGGTATTGCTTGATTCACTATATGCCTCGAGATGATTGAGTTAATGTACAATGTGTAGAGTATATGTTTCAAATCTATGTAACAGTGACACTTCTGATTGAAAGCATGTTTATGTCCAAAAATATTCGTATGTCTTCCCCTAACAGCTTAAGCTCTTCGGGTGGCTGGTTCTTGATGGATGATAATATTCTTGCACAGTATTGATGCTAATTTCAATTTCATTTTCTTTGTAAAGGTTAACTGGTGTGCTTATGTTAGGATCTTGCTAATCCTAACCTTCAGAGATTAGCGAAATGGGATTTTTCGCCCATGAGTTTATTGATTAAGAAGAAGAAGATACACAAGGGATACTAATCCCCTCGCAACTAGAGAATGCTCTGGTTCACAACTTTCACAAAATAAATTCCTACTCTCTAACTTAGGGAGGATAGCCCTATTTATAAATTATTGGACTAACAAATATAGCAAGGGAAAACGAACCTGCAACTAACCAAACAGAAAAACATAACAGAAATAGTTCCCAACTAATCTAACTCCTAACCGAAGCTATTTTACATTCTTACCCCTTATCCTATAATAGATTAATATGAGTTTGTCTTGGTACCTAACATCTTATGTAATATTCTGTAGTTTAAGCAAACTTTTCATTTTGTGTTCTATAAGATTGTGTCCAAAGTATTTTAGCTTATTTTATGGCTCTATTTCTTCCAGCTCCAGGATACAAAAACAAGTACTGGGGAAACAGAGGTGAAATTCCAAGTTTCCAGAGATATGTTAGGTTCCATGTTGAGCTCTATGGCCTACATCAGGGAACAGCTATAAAAGTTGTAAGCATTATATTTCCAATCATTCACTTTTATCTTTCTTTAAAGTATTGGATAAAATTAAAATATCAAATTTTATGCTCTTCATTTTAGTTTTTAAGCAATTTAGTTTGAGTAATAATAAACTTTAGCATATATTATTCTTATTATGTCAAGAATGTTAGGCCCCGTTACTTTGTAAAAATATTTCTTATTTTTATTTTCTAAAATGTGTGTTAATTGTTCTTGTTAATAAGGAGGTAATAGACTTTTGAAGTGAACAATTGTCTCTATTTCTATAATCAATGAAAATGTCAAAAGACCGCTTTAATTATTTCCAAGAATGCATTTTCATTACCTAATGTTTCATCTTCTCTTCAAGACAATGGTTCACTTCAAGAGTCTCTCATTAAGGTAAAATAAAGAAATATTTTAGAAAATGAAAACACAAAATGTTTTCACAAAATAAAAGAGTATTATTAAGCTAGAATTGTATTAATTGTCCTGCACTAGTATTTAACCAATAATATTTGATATAAATAGGCATAAAAGGTTATCACTTTTTCATCATCATAATATAAGTTTTTATAATATCATAATCCATCAATCAGAGTTCTTATATTTTTCTGTTTGGTGTCTTTTTCATGTGAACAAACAAAATAGGATAATTTCCCCTTTTCTCCATTAAAATCTTTCCCCTTGTTTGAACCAAACAAACTATAGTTTGGATGAAATTATACAGATCTCTTTTATTATCAGAAAACATGGTATCCTTACCATGTTTATGAATTTTCGCCATGCAAACCCCATTATTTTTATTTTTCAAACTGATATATTAATAGCATCACCTTAATCGCCATCATCATATTCGTAATTATCGTAGTTGTCATTATCTTGATCATTATATATGTCATTATTATATGTGAAGAACACATGTGCTGATCTAGTACATCCCATTTTCTTCAATTTTCTTCCTTTCATTCTTTCCGCTGCACTTTCTGTGTTAGACTGTTAGCTACATGAATTTAAATTGATACTTATCACCTATCATTTCTAAATCATATATTTTTTTGTGACAGTTACAATAAATTTTGGACACTTTCAGTGGCGGAAATGTCAAAGTGCAGTCTCAAGGATACTCTCACATCCATACTCTAAAACATTTTTCAGCAAAAGGTTTTCCATGTTGATAAACATTCATGATTCGTGTACCTTGGGACCTTTCAATAATAGATGGTGTAATTACCTAAGAATTTATAGTATATCAACAATGTTTACACCATAAATTCCTATAATATATTTGTGTAAAATATTTTGAAAGGTCCCATTATTTTTTTCTTTTCATATTATGCTTTCCTTCTCAAGTTTTCTAGTCTAGCATACCGATTATACACCATTTCCATTATGGAACTTTATTTTGTACATTTGACTTCTGAATAACAAGAATATAACATAGGAGCATTGGTGATTTTTACATTTGTTTTGCATATGAGAGATGGTAATGTGTTTTTATTGTTTATCAAAAGTTTTGAACCTACTTGTATATCAAAAAAAGTTTGAACCTACTTGTATGAAGGACATGTTTATGAAGATTTACCATCAGCAAGAGCACTGATACTTCGAACTCATGCTTTCATTGGTTACCAGCACTTTGGGGGTGTACAAATCATCATTTGGGAATTGTAGTCATAAATCATTTTAATGGTGATTGGATAAATAATTTAATTAAGTGCTACATTTGTAGTATAAGTCTATATAAATTAATTCTACAATTGAAAAGCTAATGAGGAGACAGTGACACTTCACATAACTTATGTATAATATGTTTGTGTTAAATATTTTGAAAAGCTAATGAAAATAAGTTAAAAATATCTTATATATAATAAGTTATTGAGTAAATAGATAAATTGATCTTTGAAATTATAAGCGTTGGTTAAATTAGTCTCTAAATTTTATAAATAGAAATGATATTGGAACACAATTTTGTGACACAAATATGGTAACATTGTAGTCAACTGTTCAAATATACCACTTTAGCTTTGCACATGGAAAAAATGTGACTCTGGATACTTAGAAACCAAGTTTACATAGTACTCTCTCTTTCTCTCCATTTTCTTTCACTTTCCCTTTTTCTTCTTCTTTCATGCCTTCTTTCTCATTCACTGCAAAAGTAAATTTAATTTGAACATTTCTTCTTTTTCAATTTTTTCATTTGGATTTTAGTTAAACCTTGAAATAGAGAGAAAAAGAATGAATTAAGAAAGATAATAATTTAAGAGGAAGAGGAATAACAAAATGATGAAAATCACATCGTTAAAGAAGTAACAATCGTAGTGAGTTATTTTTTATTAATTTAATTTCGTTTTATTTTCTATTAAATAAAAATAAAAAAGATTTGAATTATTTTTTTTATTACCATTTATTATTAGACCATAAAAAATAATAAATAAAAATACATAAAAAGCCTAACATATATCTCTTTTTATTAACAAGCAAATACAGACGAAAAATTAAATGAATACTATATATTGAAATAAATAAAAAATAGAAAGTTAGGGTAAAAAGTCCAAAAACACTTTTTTTTTTTGTGAATAATAAGAAAAGGCAGACAAAATTAGGCGTCGACATATATGGTGTTTCTTTAGACCATTCTTCATAAAAAATGGTGTCAACATTAAGGTCTTACAAATTTTTATCAAAGTTGTTAATAATGTATAAAATGTTGATTAACAAAATACATAAAGTGGTTAATAAGTTAACCCTATGCACAATATAACTTTAGGAGTATTCACCGCACATGAATTCATATTGGACTTTAAGAATGAAGACTTATGTGTGTTTGATTGATTTTGACATTGACAATTGATTAAGAATGCACCCCCATTGATGGTTTTTGCAGCAATTGATGATTTGTTAGGGTGTATTGGTGTTGATTGATAACTTCTTACAATTATATTAACTAGCTTGAAAGTTGCTGATTTTTGTGCCAATAATCTTGTTTTGTGTGCTTATGGTGACTTGCTGATTTTTGAGGCAATAATATGGTTTTTGTGCAAGGATAATTGTTTGGATTGAGTTTGTATTTGTTTTGAGGCAATAGTCTTGTTTTGTATTTGTTTTGATAGTTGCTCTTAATATGAGTATTAAAATTAGTACCATAATAGTTATTGCATTATACTAGTTTGTAATTGTCTTTGGTACAACTTGTGATAGTTGCTACAAAATACTTTTTTATTGCCTCTTATATATTCTATTTTGTAGTTCATGACAATTTGCTTTCATAGTTGATAATGTGATTTTTCAGGTTGATTCATTTTTATTGGATGATTCATAGTTGGATCTAATGAGTTATGTCTCATGTATAAAACAATTGGTTACTTAGAGAATGAAAACTCAAGTTGATTGAAGAGGCATCAACTCCACAATGGAATATTTGTGAAACATAAATTTGATAGCACAAAGGTAAAGAAACTTTCACCCACCGATTAGAATTTGTTGTTCAGGATTTGAGACTTGTAGAAAATTTGTAAAGTAGTATGAATTATAGTTCCATTGTAAAATATCTCATTAGAATCCTTCTTATCCATTGAACTAATTGATAGTTTCTAAAAGTACATAATAATTGCAAGTAGCGAAATACTATTTAATTCCAAAAGTACATAATGATGATGTACCAAAAGTATATCTTGCGTTATCAAAATTCCTTAACCACATTTGTAACATGCTATAAAATGACGCCAAGTATAAAAAAATTCATTAACCACTTAATAATTACATTAACCACTTTTTGACAAGCCACCAACCACATTTTTAACTTATTATAAAAATGACTACAAATATAAAAAGTTTCTCATTAACCACTTAATGAAATATATTTTAAATTCGTTTTTTATAGAAATTTTTCATTAACCACTTAATGAATTATGTTAATGGCTTGAAAGTACCGAACTTGGTTAATAACTTGAAGGACCGTGGTTAATGTAGTCCACAAAGTGGTTAATGACTTAAAACTGAGAAACTTAGTCATTTTTATCACAAGTAAAACACTTGGTTAATGGCTTGAGCAAAAGTGGTTAATGTAGTCTACAAAGTGGTTAAGGACTTAAAATTAAAGAGCTTAGTCATTTTTATCACAAGTAAAAAACTTGGTTAATGGCCTAAACAAAAGTGGTTAATGTTGTTTACAATGTGGTTAATGATGTAAAATTTAGGAACTTGGTCATTTTTATCACAAGTTAAAACCTTGGTTAATGACGTGAAACACAGTGGTTAATGTAGTTCACAAAGTAGTTAATACTTTAAATCTGAGGAACTTAGTCATTTTTATCACAAGTAAAACACTTGATTAATGGTTTGAGATAAAGTGGTTAATGTAATCTACAAAATGATTAATGACTTGAACTAAAGAATTTATTCATTTTTATCAAAAGTAAAAACCTTGGTTAATGACTTGAAAAACAATGGTTAATATTGTCTACAATGTAGTTAATGACGTAAAACTTAGGAACTTGATGATTCTTATCACAAGTAAAAAACTTGGTTAATGATTTGAAAAAACGTGGTTAATGTAGTTTACAAAGTGGTTAAGATAGTTCAAGCAATTAATCGAGTCTTTTTACTAGTAATAAAAATGATCACGTTCCTTAGTTTTAAGTCATTAATCACTTTGTAAACTGCATTAACCACTTTGTTTCAGTCCATTAACTACGTTTTTTACTTATAATAACAATGATCAAGTTCTTTAATTTTATTCTATTAACCACTTTGTGGATTGTATTAACCACTTGTTTTCAAGCAATTAACTTAGTTGTTTAATCAAGTTCGTTAGTTCGTTAGTTTTACGCTATTAACCACTCTGTGGACTATATTAACCACTCAATTTCAAGGAATTAACCAATTTTTTTATTTGTCATGAAAATAACCAAGTTCCTTGGTTAATATCATAATGGTTGTTAGTGCACAACCATAATTTTTTATATCTTGTCTGGGGGAATATTTTCTACAACCTTTCAAGAAGTAAAATATTATTAACTAAATTAAACCAACGTAGTATAATCTTACAATATTCTTAAAACAAACTTGGTGTGGTCTTAAAAAAAAAACAAAAATAACCTTACATAGTGTTTGTGGTACAAACGCCAGCACGTACATCCATACATAAAATTGTTCAAAATAACTATAAAAGATGCCAACAATGCACTTTACAAATCCTTCATTTTCTTCTTTTTTTCCATTTGACTTCACAAATGGACTCTGATTGATCAAACTTTTGACATGTTTCATGTGGGTTTTGCTAAACTGTCCACACTATGTTCACTTGTTGATAACAGTATTAAAATAAAATCACAAAAAAACAACACAACATTTTCTTCCTATAAGGGAAAATATTCCATTAAGAAATGACTATATCCCAACAAAATTAGAGTTAGGAATTGGTAAAAAGTACATAGGAGGGAAACAATTAAACATCCCAAGAACTCAACAATCTTAAAACTCTATTGAAGTCTAAGAGATAGAGCACCCCCCTAATTTTAACATAAAAACCAATACATCAATCTTCGAATTGAACACCACACGCATGCAATGCTATAATTATTAAAGTCCAACATAAATTCACGTGTAGTAAATACTCCCAAAGTTATATTATGTATTGGGTTAACTCATTAACCGCCTTATATACTTCGTTAATCAACAATATATACATTATTAACCATTTTGATAAAGATTTGTAAGACCTTAATGTTAACAACATTTTTCATGAAGAATGGTCTAAATTAGCACCATATAAGTATTAAATTTTTATTTAGACATTCGTGTACAAAAAACACACTTTAAACCCTTAAAACAAAGAAACCCTTAAATAAATATGAACTATTTTGACTACTATTTTACAATTTTTGAGATATATTTGTCAATTTGCAAAACTCAAAGATTAATTTGACTAACGTTTACAATTTGAATGACTAGTTTGTCCATTTACTCTAAGTTATTTTCATAAAACTCTTTCAAATATTATTGAAGTGTTATATCGTGAGATTAGCACAAATAGGATCTTATGAACCCCCTGAGTCATTAACTCAACTAAACACGACAACAATTGGTTCAATTTAGTTCAACACGATAAAAATTGGTTCAACTCGAGAGCTCTACTCGATTTTTGACATTAAATGGCTCGATTTGACTCGTTATCACATGTGTTCCAACAAATTCTTTATTTGGTCAGAGCATTCTCTTTATCACAATTTGTTGGACAGTTTGACAAGCTAGGAATGATGTTGTTTTTAATAGTACAATTTGGAAAGATTGGTTCGTGACAAATATCATCAACTTGAACCTTAACTCCTTTGTGCAGCTTCTTGGTAATCAACCTTCCTCCTTAACTCCGAGTTACTTGCCATTTTACTTGCTTCTCTAGAATCTGACTCACAATGTGCTCTGGCTATGATTGCAGAAAGAATGTTGCAACACCATCTTATTGCTACCTTCATCTCTCACATTCTCAATCAAGCTCATTGAGAGAGGGAAATGAAGTAGCAGATTGGCTGATAAAATTTGGGATTCTTTGGAATATTCTTTCATTTTGAAGCTTTGGCCTTGTTGATGCCTTAGGGATCATGAGACTTAAACATTCGCCTCTTTTTTTTTCCTATTTCGTTTCTTTTCTTTTTCCATTTGATAAAAAAAAGTTCAAAGAGCATTTAAAGATATCACTTTTGGTAAAAACAAAAAATAACTACTACTCACCTTCATCCAGTTTGTTGGATAAAAAAATGACACTAATCTTGAATGCCTCTAATGTTTGATATTGCACTCCTTTTATATATAGGATAAGAGGGAGTTGAAGGGATAGTTTTTTCAATATATTGGATTGATAATTCCTTAAATCGTCTTATTCTTGTGTGCTTTTTACTGTGGTTTTATCATTCAAACTAAGATTTTATCCTTATATTTGTGGTCATTTGTAGTTGTTTTATGTTTGTGTAGACAAGTTGCATTGATAAATTTAAATAATTTTATGCTTGAACTTTGAACATATAACTTATGTTGACTATAATTTATTGTAGGTTTGTCAAGAGATCACACGAGAGTTGCCAAGCAAATTTATTGAATTTTTATCAAGTACAAGCGCAGACTATAAATACATTTGGGTTCTATGAATATCTTATGTAATTGAGTTAATCCTCATGAATTTGTGTTTTTATCTCTTCTCTAAATGCTTTCTTGGACTTGAGAACTCTTGAAATAATTTGATTCAAATGCAACTTTAACCTATACATCCTTGAGTTTAAAATCCCATGAAGGTTAAAATGAAATTACCATCAATTTCAAATTTAAGACCAATGATACGTAGCAGCTCAAGTTCAAATCTATGGTTAAAGTGCGTGAATCTAACCACTAAACTACTTCACATAAAAAAATAAAATAAAAAAACGAAGGCAAATATGGCGCTAATGAAAAAGAACTGGTTTTGTAATGAACTTTATAATGTATATAATTCTTAACATAGTATAAAATCTGGATGAGAAATTATAAATGAAGGCGGGATAGTAAAGTCATCACACTCAGGATTCCTCAATGATGGGAACATTCTATAAAAAAATATACAAATTTAAACTCTAGGGCAATAATTTACTCCCATTTGACATAAGTTTCCGAAAATAAGATTATTAGTTTCACTTCACCAACAAATTCGCAAAAGAAAAAGAGCATGATCCCAGTAAAAATATCAAAAACAGGATTATCTTTCAACTCTGCAGGCTGCAGCATGGCCACTCAGTCTAACTGAATTTATAGAAAAAACCGGTCACCCAAAAACACCTACAAACTCCGGTAGTCTATCACCGTGACCTCGTCGTCTGGAGCATCCAGATCTTGATAACTGCACCACATTTGGTAAAACAAGTATAGCATACAAAGTTAATCACAAGAGAACAAACAAGAACTTGAACAAATCAATAAGTGCAAATAAAAATTGATATCTGCATTCTTATGTAGAAGGCACATGCTTTTGTTTTCCTAACTTTGGGGCTACAATATCTACTATCTATGTAATAAAAAGAAAATTCCATTAAGCTACAATAATTAAATGAGCTATTAAACAATAGATTATGGATAAATAAACTGAGCTGAGGGTTGGAGTAACTGATTGGAGATATTAATCACCTACGCACCAAAAAAGAGGACATAAAAAATAATGCTAATTTAGAGGACTGATGAAAGATCACAGAATTGAGTGGTAAAGGACTGGTTGGAGGGTCATGCATAAAACATTTTACCTTCGCATCTGTCGAGGATCTGGTCTAAAAGCTGGAGGAACAGCAATTATTGGTGTTGGTCCACCCATGTGAGTACCAGACCTCATCTTTCTTCCAGAGGGATCATATGAAGATGGTCCTCCTTGCTCTCTAAACATCTGCATTGCAACTTCTGGTGGAGCAGGAACAAAGGGTCCTAGTGGCCTGTAGAGTTATTGTAGACAACATAATCACTCACCAAATCTAAGGAAATAAAAAATGTGTTGAAAAGAAGGGTAATTGGAAGAGGCAACCTACCCAGCACCAGGTACAGGCATCAATACTGGTGGAGGGGGCATATCTGAGCCAAAAGGAGCAGGCCCTGCATATGTATCGTACATTGTTTCATCATGGTTTCCCATCTCAAGTGCTTTAGGCCTTTCACGGGATGGGGAATCAGGTCTATCTCCATCATTTATTATGTCATTCCGTTCATGGTCTCGACGATTACCACGATCATCTCTCAATCGGCCCTCAAGACCTAACCTTTGCTTTAAAGGCTTGTCCCTCTACATATTGACAAAAAAAAAAACAGAAAGGACCATAACAATTTGAAACTCAATTATAATATTCCACAGAAATACAATGCTAAGTTTAAGACGTAAAGTCCTAAAGGTTAAGACATCAATTCCTAAAGGTTCAAAAACTGTTCACTGTTTGACAAGCTGTTCAGAAAACATCCACAATGGTGCTGAAATGCCAAATTGAGGATAAAAACTTGAACGCCAAAAGGTTCCCATACATACGACGACCATAAAGTTTTATCAAATCATGCATCAGTAGGTATAGTGGTCTACCTGAGGTTGCTGCATGACAGGCTTCCCACCAGGAGCATCTGGATCACTGCAACAGTAGTAAGGCAACTATGAGTGAATACTCACAATATTAACAACAAAACATAGGAAGTATTAGTTATTACTTACTGCATGTAATTTTGAATATAGAGATCATCACACAATTTTGAAGTTTGTTCAAGAAGAAGCTCTGGGTGTTTTAGCTTCAGATGTTTGTACACAAATTCAGCAGCATGAAAAAGCTTTGTGCAACCCTTAGCTCCACAACCATACTTCCATCCATACTTTTCATCCCTAATTTTTCTAACATATGGATCCAATATTTCAACTGCTGCAGCATCTATTTTCTCCTTAGCAGTCATTATTTCCAACGGATCCAGACCATTCAACCTGCTCTGCCAAAATGAGTCAAGTTTCTTCTCCCATTCAGACCCTGATTTACCTGTTTCTCCATGCCCTGTTCTTTCTGGCCTCACATGGCGAAAGCCCTTAGCCTCATTAGTCTCAATCATGCCATAATAATCTACACCATGAATCCGCCACAGATATGTAATAAATGTGTCTAAGAGCTCAACACCCTCTAAACCCTTGACAGATGTTAGGCCTCGTATAATTACTGTGGGACCCACAGATCCACTGTGAGCCTTATCATCATTTTTATTATGATCGCTGCTGCATAATATATTATCTTCAATCTTCTTTTCTCTGTCAAGCTTACGAACAAGGGCCTGAGCCTGTTGAATATCTGTCTGTATTCGTCTAGGCTCAGAACTTATATGATTAGCCTTTGGAGCAGCCAAGAAATCATTTTCTTTATTCCAACCCTTTCCATGTCTTCTTCGTTTGCCTCCAGCGTCTTCTTCCTCCTCTGAATTTGGCTCACTCGCTTGCCCTAATTTGCTGGATGAAGAGGCACTTAAACCCGGATTTCTGCAATGATTGTAAAATAAAATATGCATCATATGAAGAATATCTGAAAGCATGTAAAGGAAGGTCGGACCGAGAGATACACATACAATAGTAAGTAAAAAAGAGGACAAGAACTTACAGATCTAATGCTCCACTCTGCAAATCAAGCAAAAAATCCTTTGCCAGCTGTCGAGCACTTTCATTCCTCCTAAAATATATTAATTAAGTAATAAAAATCAGAACCCACCTATATATCATATAAGCACCCCACAAAACAATCAAAATGATCCATCAACAGGATAACTTGTTTTGCTCTTCATTAAAATTTAGAACTGTAAGATTGATATAAACCTACCTTTCAATGACTGTAAGCAAATTTGTTGGATGATATTTATCTTTCAACCTATAACAAAAAGTAAAACAAGAAACGGAAAAAACATCAGATTAGGAGAACTAACAACAATATGGTGAATTGTATTTCATAGTAAATATTTAAAGATTGAAAACTACAACTTTTTAGAGGTAAAAGTGGCGCATACCACTCTTCATCCTTATGAGCATTGAAATAAGCTCTTTTTTGGGTAGAAATGTACTCTGATCTGTATTCTTGATACCTAGAAGAATCAATCAGAAATCATTTGTCAACAATGATCTGAAAATTTCTTACATAACTCGAATTCTCAGACATGATGCAAAAGATTATTTTCCACGACTTACCTACGTTCTGCTTCAGCTGGTAGTATATCATCCTCAAGCTCCTGAATGAATTGCTTATAGGACATCAACCCTTCTCTGAAACAGCTCATAAATATACTAATGTTAACATGTTTTCCAGAAAGATCTATTATCAAACAAAGTAAGGTAAAGACGACTTAGAATAGAATCATTAAACAAGCAATAATACATCACAAGGAAACTCAATTGTAGATGCACTTAGGTATTAAAACATCACAAGTAGATATTTAGTGTTGAACGAATAAAACAACTGGCTTATAAGTAGAAAGCAGAAAAACTGACTAGTAATAAAAGCAAGACAAGAATAATGTGCTGGGTACTCCTTAAGTTCAGGATCAAGAAGACCTTAACTATAAAATTATGAAAAAGAATTTTGTCTAAGTTTCTTTTAGCTGAAGTAACAGTTCATTCAACATGAGTTGATTAAGACAAGAAGGAAAATTAAATTCAAAATCTGAAATTATATATTGCAATATTTTAAGTGAATTTCAGATTAATTTGTTACTTGTTACATTGAGATATCATCGAAATTCAAAATCCAACCAGTACCAAAGAAATTAGGCATTAAGCCAATAGCTCATACTCCATACCAATTCAAATCAACAACAGTAAGCTCAGGATACCGTTCTCTATTCACCTATCTATAATGCTCTTAATATATATTGCACGCAAACAGGAACATTGGATACGATGTATTCACGATGGCATGATGAAGATCATGCTTGTTGATGGTAATGATATAATTTTGCATAGCCAAAAAGCATGCAAAGTCAAGGGTGACATGTGGTACAGCACTGCAGTTCTTTGATTTGGTATGAGGAGGAACCCACAAACAGTATGTGGTGAATTAAAATTACAAGTAAAAGGAGTTATGCAAAAGCAGTTAGTTAGTTTTGAATATATGTACTCAGAGAAAAGATGACAAGGTGCTTTAATAATATATCAAACGGTCAAGAAAGGAAATGCCAAAAAAAAGTTGATGAAATCTAATTTGGGAATCTGTTTGCAGCCATATAGCCAATGATCAATGCGGCAATCCAGTCAACATTTTTTGCGTTTGTAAAGTTTTATCAAGAATGTATCTAGACTTCCATAGAAAATATCAATTACTAAAAACATCTTTTGGATAAAGACATTATTTCATGTCCCCTGATGAAATTCTCTGTATATGTTGGACATGAAAGACAACATTTTGCAGGTAGTATTCATTCATTAAAGGGTACGATTGAGGAAATATTAGAAAGCTGACCTTTGTGCACCGCCACTTGGCATGTCTGCATAACCACGGTTGTATTCCATATCTGTAAACAGTAAGTACCAAAACATAAGAACATATAATAATAAGTCATCTTTATCCGAAAATATTTTCTTCATGTAAAAAAACCAAGTATCCTGTTCCTATATCTGGGTAAAACTTGAACAAGTATGTGATTTTTTATCACTTTAAATTTCCAAGTCACTGGCAAGGTTGTGTACTATGAT
The DNA here is from genome assembly GCA_037974755.1 of Cicer yamashitae. Classification (NCBI taxonomy): domain Eukaryota; kingdom Viridiplantae; phylum Streptophyta; class Magnoliopsida; order Fabales; family Fabaceae; genus Cicer; species Cicer yamashitae. Next base: position 41,092,102 of record JBBPBQ010000002.1, read on the forward strand.
CAGGGATGAAGCCAAATTGAAGTTAGAAATTCACAGAGCATAAAGATGAAAGGCGATTGTCAGAACAAATTACAATTAATAAGAACAGGGGAGATATTAAAAACTGTGCTAACTGGAAAGGAATAAAGCTGATGAACCATACTGCGAAATTATGGGAGCATGTAAATTGCAATTGATCATTAAGAGAAGAATTTTACTATTTTAGAGAATCAATTTGGTTGCAATAGATGATCAACCATGTAAATCTTACGCAGATTTATGTTCTTATCCAAATACAAGAGGTAATCAGAACATAAGACTAGAATAAATGCTTTGTTAAGCATAAAATGGGATGATGGAATTAGGAAGAACGAACCCAGGTAATTAGCAACTACTAACATACCAGAGATTCCATTTTGATATCCTGCTCCAGGGCGATGCCCAAACCTGCCATAAAACTTGTCATCAGCATAACCACCTCTTCCACCTCTCCCATAACCGCCTCTTCCACCCCTATCATAGCCATCTCTTCCACCCCTATCATGGCCATCATAATGATCATATCCTCTGTTGCAATCAAATGATGACACAGTCAGATAAAACATAATCTATAACTTAGGGTAATAGATGAAGGAAATAGAAGTGAGTGAACCACCAAGCTCAGCTAGCTAAGAGAAACAAATTGATTAGACATTGCTATCAAAATGATTTTTCTACAATGAGAGCAGACTCATAGTAACAACTCATCCTCAAGTAGTCGCATCACAATAGTAAAATTTATATTAAACCCAATAATTAACACATGCAAGCATCAGAACTACAGAAACACAAAAGGGTCTATTTGATAATTTTGATTTAAGAACATTTTTCTGATTTCATTTTCGATTCTCCCTTCTAATTCCAAATTCTCACCTTGTTTTCAAATCTTTGTACACAAAATCTTTGGAAATCAGAAAACAAAGTAAAATGTGGCATTTTTGTAATTAAAAAGTGAAACTGTAAATGAAAACAAATGTATTCTGGACCAAAACCTGCCAAAAATTTAAAACCGAAACATGAAAAACACTCGACTCATTTTCTAGACTACTCTAATGACACACAAGTTTAAACTATCAGCACCTAATTCTAAATTCTAAAATAAAATAAAAAAATAAATTAAATTTTATCAGTTTTTTCCTGCACCAAAAATCACATTCTAAGCAACAAAGCCAAATTCAATAACATGGAATTCGGTAGTTGAAATAATAGAACAAAGACAAATTGAAGGCATTGCAACAACACGCAAAATAAAACAGTGACCTGTCATCGGGTCCATAACCGCCACGAGGACTGCCTCCCCTCCTGTAGCGCTTGTAGTTGTAATGCGGAGGTGACCGCCTTGATGGGGACCGTCGAAGTGGTGAATGACGGCGGTCACGATACGGAGGGCTAGGACTGCGGCGACGTTTGATGTCTCTGTCTCTATCTCTCAGCGGCGGCGACATGTTCCGGTCATGGTAATCGCGGCGATTAGGAGGACGATCAAAATCTCTATCGTCTCTGCGGTCCCTACTACGGCGGTAGGAGGAGTGGTGAGGCGGATGAATTGGCGGAGGGAGATCGGAATCAGCGGCAGAAGAGGAGGGAGGAGGTGGCGGAGGAGGAGGGGGAGGGGATTTGTCGAGGGAATCAGAGGGAATGTTGTTGATAACTTCCGCCATGTCAAGAATTGGGGGAAAACCCTAACGAGAGAGAGAGAGAGAGTGAGATGAATATATATATATGAGTTAGTGAAGTGTGTGGGTTTGGTTTGTTAGCTTCTTGTAATGTAATGTGTTATTCTCGGTGTATTGGTGGAGACGTGAATTCGCGTACGATTTTCACTTCTTGCTCTTGCTCTTGGGGGTTCTTATATTGTGGGGTGGCTACTTGCTTCCCAGAATTCATCTCATCAAATTTCATGCTTTCAGATTTTATTTTTTTTTTTGGTGCAACAAAAGTTCAGAGAATGTTAACACCTAGATCAATTTTTTTTTAATGAATATTTTTCGCTTAGATTAAGAATATTTTAAAATTTTATAATAAATTAGATTTTATATTTTTTTAATAAAAATAGTGTGTACTATTCCAAAAAAAAAAAATGCGTGTTTTTAGTGTGTGTGTCTTTCATTATTCGGCTATAGACTGCTGACCCGTTTAACATGTGGTCTCGTCTATACATGCTTAAGTCCAATTTATTTGTTCATTTAGGTTTCGATTCGTGTGAGTTCAACGGTTAAGAGTGTGGTTGGTGTAGACTACGGATCATGCAGCTTATTATGTATGTGAATTCAAATATATTTTTCTTATGTTTATATATGATTTTAATTTCGGCAAAATGATCTCATTTTCATTTTAGTTTTTGTAAAAATAAATTTTTGATTTATACCCAAATCAAACCCTTTTAAAAAAGTCTTTAATTATTGATTTAAAAATGATAATGTGGTCTAATTTTGATTTTGATAAATTTTACGGTACAATAGAAAAAATAGAGTGACATTATGAAATTTTTTGACCAATAATTTTTTTTAATTTGTTCGCGTATGCATTAATACAGTATTTATTAAAATTGATTAAATTAAGAGTTTTGATACATGGATAACATGTCATTCAACTATTGAGAAATTCATTTTAATAGTACCAAAATATGTTAATTTTTCAATGTACCATAGAAGTCCCCTTTGATTATATGTCTAATGTTATATAAGTTGTTGATTGGACTCTATTTAATTATTTTAATATTATTGATTGGATAATATTTAATATTTAAAATTAACAATTATTTTATTAACTCATTTAATTAAAAAATCCAATAATCTTCATCTTTTACCCCAAATATCTTCTTCAACCCATAAATTTCTAGATCTGGATCCAAACTCTTAAATTTTTCATCTCTAATTTTTACCATTTCTCGCACAATATTATGATCAAAATACATAGACGTCTAGTTATGATCTAAACCATTTATTGCAATGTCTAGTGTTTGAAGTGTTCTTGTGAATAAAAGTCATTTTAAGTCTCAACAATCCCTTCTCTCACCTCTTCCCAAAATCTCTCTTTCGGATTGGTTCAACTTTTCTAACCCTACCAACAATCTCAACTATCATTTTCTCTCACCTTCACAGTCCCAAAATCTCACCAATAATCCCAAAATCTCAACTTTTCAAACCCCACCAACAATCTATGCAACCCATTTCTCACATATTCATTCTTCAACTTTATCTCAACTCTTAGACCATTGTCTTTATCGACCCCATCCTCGTCGTCGACAATAGTTGACTGTATGCGTGAATGTGTAGAGAGAGCAACTTCAGTGCAGCTGTCGTTGTTGTGGAGAGTACGGGTGTACAAGACTTGGTTCGTTTCGCGAATCCGACTCGACCCATTAGCAACGGGTTGGGTCTGACCCGGTCCAAAAAGACAAGGACAACAAAAAAAGACAGGACATGGACAAAGTAAAAAAAAAGATCAGATTACTCGTTCCGTCCCAAAATACATTAAAGACAAGTGCTTTTTTATTTATTATTATTTTACCTTATTATTGATTCCACTGCACTAACTTAACTTAGGGTTCGAAAAAGTTTCCTCTTCCCTGCATCCTTTCTCCTCCCTTCCAATGCGTATTCACTTTTCTTCTCCTCCCTACATCATTTTCTTCCTTATTATTATTATTATTATTATTATTATTATTATTATTATTATTATTATTATTATTATTAAATCCATTCCATCACGACGACCTTCTTTCTTCGTGGTGGGCCTTTTCATGACGACCTTTGTTCACACGATTGTTTTCACTGTTCATAGGGGACCAATTCTCAGGTCTTCTCCAATTATGGTTCGTTTTCTTGTTTTTTCTCCAGTTCTATTTTGTATCATTTACATTGTTTTTGTTTATGTTTGATACATTCATTTATAGTGTATTCTCTAGTTTTGTTTCTATTTATGTTTGTTCTTGTTGAAGTAGTGTTGTTGGAGAAGTGACACTGCTTCTTCTTTTGTTAATTTTTCATTTTTTAGATATTGTTGTTGTGTTTCTTTTCTTTCTTTTTTTTTTTCCAGCTATTGTGTTGTTGTTGTTGCTTATTTTTCAGAAACCATGAAAGATAGTCATTTTACAGAAACAATAGTTCCTACATTAGTAGCTAATGAAGTTGTGGGAGAGGATGATAAGAATGAAGTTCAGGGAGAGGGTGGTATAAATGAAGTTGAGAGAAAGGGAAAAAAAGTGTAGGAAATCTATAGTTTGGAACCATTTCACTAAACTTCCTTTGAAAGAGAATAAGGGTGAACATAGGGCAAAATGCAATCATTGTCGTAATACATATGACTGTCACCCAACCACGCATGACACAAATTCTATGAACAAACATTTGCATAGATATCACAAATGGATTTTTAGTAAAACAGGTAAAAAGGAGACACTACATGGGTACATGCCAAAGATTACTGAAGATGAAGATGGTTCTTGAGTTGTGGTTGGCTATAATCGGAGGATTGTAGGATAACTGTGGTTGAATATGTTGTATTGGATGAAAAACCATTTGATGTCGCAGAAGGGCTTGGATTTCATAGAATGTTAAATCGATTAGAGCCTCGATTTAACATGCCATCTAGGGTTATAATTTCAAGGGATTGTTATCAACAGTTTTTGGAGGAAAAGAAAAAGCAAAAGGTTTAGTTTAAAAAATCATGCATTCATGTTTGTTTGATAACTGATTGCTGGACTTCAAACCAGAATGTTTGATTACTTATTCAAAAATGTTAAAATGAAATAGGCTTTTAAACAGGCTATACCAGGCTTCTATCAAAGCCAGACTCAGACCTAAAAAGTAAGCCTATGATAGGTCACATGTCAGGCTTAGGCCTTAAGTTTTTTGACAGGTCAGACTCAGACCTAGCAAAGCCTAGCTCGGTCTAGCCTATTTCCACCCCTGCCGCATTCGAATGCAGATGGGCCAAATAATTTGGGGTGGGGAGGCACTAACAGACACCATTTTATAGTCCAAAGTGCTTATGATTTGCAACATGAAAGTGGCACAGCTAGTAAGTAATTGGAATATTCTATTGGGGTCAATTTAAAAAGTAATTGGTTGGTAGCGCATCAACGTATTCTCACCAATTTTTGAAGGAGCAGATGGGGAATAGGAATTTCTCCTTCCCATTCTAGCTGTGGGAGGGATGATGATATTACCCTGCATGTATTGTGTGACTGCGTGTATGCTACTTAGGTATGGCTCTAGTTTGTTTCTTCTAATGACATAACTAGTTTTTTTTCTTCTAATTGTAGGGAATGTATTTTCAGCAACCTTATCAAGCATGTGAGTGGAGCTCCAAATGATCGTTGGCAAACAATCTTCATGACAATGTGTTGGTTCCTTTGGATGTGGAGGAATAAAGTAATTTTTGAGGTTGATTTTAAGAGACCAATTGATCTTGTGGGGGCTATCTTGAAATACTCTTAAGATATTGATGATTGTAATCACCATCATTTGCATCAAAGTTGGATAAAGCCTCTTGAGGAGTGGATAAAGTTGAACAATGATGGCACTTGTGTAGTACCCCAATTTTGTCCAACTTATTAAAAATAATTCAAAAAGTAATAATATCCATTTTATTATAATATATCAAATTTTGTGTGAACTTTAAGAAAGGAAAATATATATATATATATAAAGGAAATAAAAATAATATAGCTAAAATTAGGCTCATTTTGTCTCATCAATTTACAATGTCAAATCAAATTACAATAAAAATTAAACCAAATCAAATTACAATAAAAATTAAACCAAACCAAATCAAATTAAGCCAACTGCTCCAGCCTATTTTGCCTCTGTTTTGTTCTCTATTGCTTCCCTTGCTCACTGCCAAACCTTGCTCTGCTGATGCTGACTGCTATTGATGCACAAGCCTTGCTCACTGGTACATTTGTACATGTGGTAACTAATTCGATAAATAAAAACATAATTTTTATAAGTCAGCCATTGTAAACATTATACAGAGCAAAAAGACAAACTTCTGAGTTTGAAGCAGAAACTAAAAAAACAAATTCTGTTGGATCCAAGACCCAAAACTGCAAATAAAAAAAAAGAGCTCTTTATCCCAGCAAATCATATTTGTCCTTTACAATTAAAATTCCAGCAAATGAACAGATAAAAACAAATAGGCTAAAACCATGAATGCATCAGATGTGCAAAATAACTCAGATTATGAGCAAAGAAAATAAAACATAAAGAAGGAAATTAATGGGAAGCACAAGGGTAGAGTAAGAAAGCAACTAAACAAGTGAAAAACTCTATAAATACAACTTTATTTGTTTTTGAAGGAGGAAGGTTTAATTTTTTTTTAAAAAGGAGAAGAAAAGAAAAAGAGAATTTTTTTTTTTTAAAGAGAGATTCTGAAACAAAAATGAAATGGAGCAGAGAAGAAACAACGATCTAATTCTATTCTCAAAATCATATATTTCAAAGTTATAAGAAAAATAGAAAACGAGAAATAGAGGGCATTACCGTCATTTCAACTTCCACCGATAACCGCCGCCAACCACAGTCAATCGTACACCACTGGCGCCTTCTTCCTCACAACATACCACAGATCTACATCATTTTCATGTTTGTTGTTTTGCTCTCTATCCCTTTACTATAACACTTCTTTTGGTTTGCTTGTCATGATTTCATGTTAAAAATGAAAGTTTTTTCTTTGCTGGTTTTTAATTTCACATTTAGAATGAAAGGATGAGTTACATAAAAATTTATAAAAATGAGATCTTTGCTAGATTGAAGCTTGAGTTTTTTTTTTTTTTTCCGGAATGATGCTTTGTTTAGGATTTATTGAAACTACTTGGCCTTGGTGGTTTAAGATTTTATTGAAACTAGAATTTTGAAATAATACTTCTCTGTATTAAGAGGACAAATTTGCTTCCCAATGCTAGCTGTTATGAAACGACGCTTAATGATTTTATCGCCTGGCTTTACTGTTGTGAAGAGGAAGATATTTTAGTAACACGCCTCTAAAGTAGTTCTGATCATTTATTGTCTTGTTGTTCTGTGAATGTGCCTATCTGTTGGAAATGATATTTCTAGCTCCTACTTTGTTAAATCATTGTTTTCTTTTTTCTTCCAAAAATAAATAAATAAACAAATAAGTAAAATCAATAAAGTTATGTTTCAAATTATGTAGTAATTTGACAATTCTAAAAATTGTTTTCATTTTATTTATTTTGAAAAATGATTATACAAGAAATTATCTTTAAGTTTGATTAATTAGATGGGATATCTTTTTAATCTTTAATTTTTTTTAAGACACAAATTGTACCACTTAGTTTTTTTTCTTTTTTAAAAACGCAATTTTAAGACCGAAAATAATAAAATACTCTTAAGAGGATTAAATTAGACGTGACATCTTTTTATTCCTTGAGTTTTGAGACACGAGTTGTACAACTTGATCGTCTTAAAACTCACATTTTAAAATAATTATTCAAATCAAATAAACTCCTTTCTATTTTCGTCAAAAATTAACTCTTTTTTTTTTTTTTAATAACAAAACACAATTTATTTAAAAGCAATCAACACATCCGCATTTTCTATCCAAGAACTACGTAGCTTTGATTTCTCCATCGCACCGGAAGATACGTAGGAGTAAGATCACATTCTTGTCAAACATATTATTAAAATTTTATTCTTTTATCCTTTATTTCTTAAGCACACATTTTATTCCAAAATCATATTAAAAATAATAATAATTGTTATTCATATTTAATAATAAGGAAAAATAAATATACTTAAGTTAATATTAATTTTGCACAATTAATTATAGGTAACCATTTTTTTAACGGATGTCGTATGGTGCTAATACCTTCCCTACGCATAATCGACTCATGAACTCAAAATTTGGTTTCAAAGACCATTTTTATTTTTATTTTTAAGGGTTTCCCAATATTTTCCCTATTTTAAAATAAATTTTGGTGGCGACTCCATTGAATTTGAGAAACACTCGAAATTTCAGATCGCGACAGCTTGCAAAGGGAACCTCGAGACTTCAAGGTGTGGAGGTCTTTTTCACAACTCTAATGGGCATTGGATTAAAGGTTATATACAAAGAAAATTGGTACGTGCGACACTTTTCATGCTGAGATGTGGAGTTTATACCTTGGGATGGATATAGCATTGAGGGATCGTATTTTCACACCTTATTGTGGATAATAATTCAAAAATGTTGATTGACATAGTGTTGAAAAGTTGTAACATCAAAGGAGTTGTTTTCACTTTAGTGAAACACATCCAAAGCCTCTTAGCGTTGGATTGACTCGTCCAAGTTCATTATACTTGGAGGGAGGGTAACATATGCTGATTGACTTGCCATTTATAGCCTTTCTTTGTGGAACTTTAGTTGTAATACGGTGGAAGAACCTCCTAATGACCTTCATTGTTTGCTATTTGATGATTTGTCTAGTACTTACATGCCAAAGAACGTTCATTATGTTTCTTAATTTCTTTTTGTTTTCGTTTGGACTTAGATACTCTTTTTGTTTAAGAATGAAAAATAATTTTTGATTGAAGTTTTTTTTACATAAATTAATCAAATAATATAATAAATTATTTTAAATGCAAAGTGCTAAAACGGTCTCAATTTAGCTTACATAAATTTTGGATTGTCCCAGAGTAATAACCATAGAAAAATTCATAGGGAGACCCAAACTAATTCTTATCTTATTAAGATTCAAATTGTATTGTTAATTTGGTGCTAGAATCATCACAAATCAGTTGTACATTGTAATAAAATATAAAAGTTGGAAGAATTTGTTTGATTTAAGATGAACATGTTAACTTTGTGTTTCTCAATTGAAATTCCAAGCTAAACTAGCTTTAGTATGACATGAGAATGCAAAAGTCCCTAATTGCCATAGAAAAATAAAATATTAAATGGCACAATTTCACCTTGTTTAGCACTTTCTTACTTTCTTTTTTTCCTATATAATTTTTCCTTGTAGAATGAAAACTAGCTTCATAAAAAAAGTTTCTCAAGGAAACATAAAAGTACTTAATATTCTAATTAAGAAGACAACACAATAGAAAAGTATCTTATGGTCGAAGAGAAGAGAGAACTACATCTTGGAGAGAGCTATCTCTTTGCATAGCAGCTTTGAATTCATCAAAGGTAACTTTTCCATCACTATTGGCATCCATTAAGTCAAATATCTCATCCAATTTTCCAGGTTCAGTGATATCAGTTGGAAGACAATCATATGGCAAAGCCTGTTTAATTAATGTATATTTGTGTTAAAAGATTAAAGTCAAAAGATATCGATGTATATGCAATTTACCGTTGACTAATGTTTAAAAGTTATTCAAAACTCTAATTAATTATCGATGACACTTTTCAAAATTATAAGTTAAGTGTTCTCCTCATCTTTACAGCTGAAATGATAAATTGATTAATGTCGGTTCGACAAGTTGAATTTTAAGAAATACATTTATTTTCCTTTATGTTTATTGAATTGACATTGATTGAGTCATTGTCTCAGCTGTAAAGACTACAAAACCGTTTACTTATATTTTTGAGGAATATCACTAATCGTAGTTAGAATTTCAAATAACTTTTAAATAAATATCTACAATGGACTGTTTATTGTTTATGAACGTGGTTCACCATACAATTACGCAAAAGATAAGATTAAATAAGTGAAAATAGTGTGAATTACTCTGAGCATAGATGCTACTTCTTCTTTGGAGATGCACCCAGATCTATCTATGTCATACATCTATTTGCAAAAAAAATAAAATCAGAGAGGAAAATGAGCTCAACATGTTAAAAACATTTTTTGTGTTGTATAAAAAACTATCAATTGTTTGTTTGCTTTGACTAGTTTGGATTGGATTACACTCCATTAGATTATTTTTATAAAAGACACTTAAGTTAAAAGTTAAAATTTAATCAACAAAAATTGATATATTTAATCTATAATATATTAATTTTTATTGATTAAATTTTAATTCAAATATCTTTTAAAAAAAATCAAAGAAATTAGTTTAAAAAAATCAATTAGAATAACTATTTTGTGTGTATTTTTTATTAACATTAACCTGAAAGCACAAACGGAGAGCATCCTCTCCTTTGGAATTCTTGAGACTGGAAAATCCACAAAGTAACTCTCTCATGTCAACTGTTCCATCACGGTTGTTGTCAAACAAGTCAAATATACGAGGTGCAAAAGGAATCAATGATGGCATATTCATTGCTTTTAACACCTCCTCAAACTCAGATAGAGTAGCATTGTCTCTATTTGCACATCTGTTAACAACTCCAAACATTAATTAAATCAAACTTTGAAAATGAAAATTTAGAGTCAATTATTAAATTAGTCTCCCCGTAGGCACAATATTATAACGTTTATTCTATCAAACTTTGAAAATAAAATTGCTAAAAATATTTTCGTTATGTTTTTGTGAAAATATTTTCTATTTTTCTTATTAAAATGTGTGTTTTACTTTGACAAGAGATTTTTGAAGTGAATTTTTGATATTTTCATTACTTTTAAAAATATAGACAATTATTTACTTCAAAAGTCTGTTACCTTCTTATTAATTAGTAAAACTAACACAAATTTTAAAATAAAAACAAAAAATACTTTTACAAAGTAAACAACCCTAATTTATCGGTCAATTTAATTTTTAAATTTTGTGATACAAGAACTTAACTTGTTTAACAAAATACACATTCAAGAATTTGAAGCAAATTTCAATCATTCAAAGATTAATATAACCTATGTTATTTCTTTGAAAACAAATTTGATTATTTACTCAAAATGTTTTTTTATAAAAAAGTTTAGGGTGAACATATGATATTCAGTCTAATGTAGAAAAAATTTTAAGATTCATTTAGCACTAATAAAAAAATTTATTTTTGTCTCCTTCAAATAACACTAGTAGAGATCGAACTCGCAGTCCAAAACATATTTTTTACCTATAAATCAAACCATTGGATTTTACTCAAAATGTTTTATTCAGAAGAGCTAAATTAAATGTTTTCTATGATAATAATTTTTGACTTTTGGGTACTTACATGTTCTTGAAATGTATCCTGAGATTTTCAATTTCGTCTTCTTTGAGATCGTAGGATCCAATCAAGGATCTCAATTTTTTGGTTCTTAGGAAGATTGAGGAACTCCAAACACTAGCAATTGCAGCTGCACGAAGTTTGCGTCTTGCATTAAAGCTTTGTAGCCTTGACACAATCTCAGGGTCCATTTGATCATCTTTTGCTTTCTCACCTTTGACCCATGGATCACTTAGAAGCTGTTCCAACAACACAAAATACACCATGTGATGTTTGTTAGGGTTTCTATTCTCCTTAAACATGTCATTCAAATACCTCAAAGTCCCAAACATGTATCTTTTAGCTTGAAAATAATATGATACATAGGAAATATTGACACTAGATTTGAGATACAAATATTTATGCATTGCTACTATTTTTTGTTAGAAGAAATGGTAGCTAGAGTCTGAATTGAGTTTTTGTTAATAGCCTCAGCATATCATTGATATCCTATGGTGTTATCCAACAAGGACTTCGATGACATGTTGGGGGGGCAACCTTAATTCATGTGTGTGATTTTTAGCCTAATAACATTTTGGGGCTGATAGTAGAAGTTCAATTCAAATGTGTGATTTTTGTTCAAAAAAAGATCTAAATTAGACACAATAACTATGTAGTTTAGTACAGCATTTTGACCATACGATCTAAATAGACAACTAAAATAGGTTATTTATGTAAAATTGTACGTAATATTAATCACCTGATCTCAAATTAACGATTCGGATCATTTACATCGGAAACTGTGTGTTCCAGTAAGTATTACAAATCTATCCAAACATTAGGAGAACAACTTTTCACACCTCCAAGATCAAATAAATTTGTACACTTAAAAAAAATACACTTTGTGTCAATTTAGATATGTACTTTTAGACAAAAATACAATTTTTGTCCCATCCAAAAGGATACCTATAAAATCATGTATGATCTCCAAGGAATATCATCTCAAGTTGGATTGATCACCAGAGGGCATTGATATTGTTGGAATTGCAAAATAAAAATTATTCATGTTTTTTTCAAAAGTCCTTTTTGAAAAATAAGAACTATAAGTTTCTATTTTAAAAACAAAATAAACTAATCAAAACATGACCAATATATGTTTTCTTTGCATAGGTACTTGATTCTATATACACACAAAATTAAAGATATGCCCAATTCCCATTGCTGAAGTTGTTAAGAGAGTACAATACCTCTAGGGCACTAGGTCTCTTACTAGGATCAACAGTAAGAAGACTTGAAATCAAATTCTTTGCTGATTGGGAAATTCCCTTCCAAGTTTTCTCATAAAAACTAAAATTCCCCTGTTCCAAAGTATTTTATTTAGTAAGAAAAAACATTATTGAATGAACTAATTATGTGTGAGATGTTACTTACATTGATTATCATTTGTTGCTTTTGGCGATTATTTTGAGCAATGAAAGGTGGATACCTGTAAAAATGTTATAAGCAAATAATGTTAAGTTACACAAAGAGAAATATAATAAGACTTTTCATCCATTATATTTTTTGGAAGCAAATGACAATTGGTCACCAAGAGTGCAAAATTGAGTAATTATATGAAAAACTCATCCCTTAATTTCTCTCAATTTTTTAGGTGATACCAAACTAACTCATTTATAGACCCAATTGTACATATTTTTATTTTCATTTCAACAAGTGATGACTTTCTCTTTTATTTTTTCCTTTTTTATAGTTTCTTAGACCAACTAATCTCACATCTAATGCATGTTTAGTTTAGCATTTGGAAAGTTTAAAAGCTTATGCATGTCTTTGAATTTTATTTTATTGGTGGTCACTACATTCACAATTGGAGGAAACTACACCTTCGAGATTCACCTACTACTCGGTGAAAGATGAACTAATGTGTTTTCGAACCGACAATATTTTTGATAGGTTTGAGAATTCTAAACATAAAATCATACCACTGTTAATAGGTGACAACCCAATTTTCCTACTTGACATCCAAACATAAAACCAAACACAATTTCATCATAAAATCTAACACAAATTAAGCCGAGTTTCTCAAGTGGTTAATGAATTTCAGTTAAGGATGAATTGTTCAAAAAAACTCAAATTCAAATTCTAACTAAAACTATTGTTTGCCAGATTTTATCTACTTTCCGCCGACCTCTAAATTAACAGAGCCCCTTTCTCTTGAGAATCAAAGGGTTAAAGACAAAAACATGTGATGAAATCTAACACAATTTTAACATATGAAAGACACTAATTTTCTTACTTGACATCAAAACATAAAACCTAGCACAAATCAAATGGTTGAACTCAAGTGATTAATGAGATTCAGTTAAAGATGAATAGTTCTAGAGATCTCGAATTCAATTTTTTGTTGAAATAATTATTGATAAGATTTTATCTATTTTTTGACTGAGGTTTAGATTACTAAAATTCGTTTTTCTAAAGGTTTAGATTACTAAAGTTCATTTTTCTTAGAAATCACAAGGTTAAAGACAAAAAAAAACATAAAACCTATATGAAAGAAAAAAAACATACCCAGAAAGTAAGATATAAAGAATGACTCCAAGAGACCACATATCACTCTTAGTAGTGATTTTCCCTTGAGAAAGAGCCTCAGGTGAAACATAATCAATAGATCCAAACAAACCAACAACAGGGTCAGTAAATTCCTCAACAGAACTCAACCCAAAATCCATAATCTTAAGAGGTGACTCTTTCCTAACATCCAAAAACAGACAATTTTCAGGCTTCAAATCTCTATGAACAATGTTAGCTCTATGAATAGCCTCTAATCCAGCTACAATCTGATGAACAACAGCTGCAGCTTCAGTCTCACTATACCTATCTTGTGCAACAATCCTATCAAAAAGTTCACCACCACAACAAAGCTCAAGAATAAGATGAACACCATTTGAATCCTCATAAACATCATAAAGATCAATCACATTTGGATGTGGTGAAACATTTTCAACTATTCTTCTCATTACAAGAATCTCATTTGTTAACAAAGTATCTGAGACTGAAACTTGTCTCAATGTAGGGACCCCCATCATAGTTACTGTGCTCTTCTCTCCACCTGATAATTTTTTTCTTGGTATTCCACTAGGACTATTTGATGTGCCTAATCTTCTTAGTGTTTTTATTGCTACTTGTTGTGATTTTTCATCATTGCTTGATTTTTTTGTACCTTTTCTAACAACAGAAAATCCACCTCTTCCTAGAATTTCTGAAACATCATATTCATCCGAGAGTTTTCTTGTTCCATGTCCCATGATGATTGTAAATTGTAATAATTAACAAAAAAAAAAAAAAAGTTTGAAAAAAAATGGAATATTTTTTGAAGACTTAGAAAATGAATGAAGAGGAAAAGAACAAGAGGGTATGTAATTTATGTTTCAATAATAGGATTCCAAAACGCGTATAATGAAATAGTCGAGAATGACATTAGCCTATAATATAAGATTTTTATATTTGTTTATGAACTATATAATATAAATTTAATTGAGATAGGTGCAAGGGAATAATGTAGGCTGGTAAGAGCTGTTTTAGAATGGACAAAGAGAGAGTCAACTGCTACCTTTTGTAATCTTAAGTTTCAGTATTCATCATTTTAGACAAATTGAAATTATAAATGTGTGTGGCTAAACTATAAAACAAAATATTATACTCACTTGCTTTTATCTTTAACCAAATCCGTATCATGGTATATATGATTTTATTTTTTAATTCTAATTTTCTTTCATGCACCAAAAATGTTGCAATAACGTTAAATCATATCTAATATATTTTACTATTACTCTAATAAAATTTAATCAAACATATGTGTAAAATTGGTTACACTTTCGGTACATAGTTATTAAACTTATCCTTTTATATACTTTCTAATATGATTAGAAGCATTTGGCTTTGTATCATTTCCTTTCACAAATTTGAGAAGATTTATTAATAAAGTCTCACAAGTTTTACAAAGTGTTGTCATCATAAAAAAGAGGGAGATTGTAAGGTATCTCTTTAGTTAGTTTTAGTTTTAAGCTTAGTGTTTAGAGTGATGTCAACTTGTTTAGTCTAAATGGTGTTTATGTGAGTGCTTTGTTAATTCTCATTCTCTAGGTCTTGCATAAAATACTTGATCAAGAAAGACTTCATGAAAAATAAGTTTTTATCATGCATAAGCTTAGTCACATGTTGATTTCGCATGCATTAATTTTGAAGCATGATCATATTGCATGGGCATCATTCAAATCACATTTAAAACATTTTCTAAGTGTTTTTAACCTTTGTAAATCAACTTATCAATTTATGAATCAACTTATGAACTTCAAGAACTCGTTTTTTGAAGCCACATGGCTGTAAATCGACTCATTTGGTGTGTGAATCAACTTACCAGCAAGACAGACAGTTTTATAAATCGACTTACTTTTTTGTAAATCGACTTACATAGCTTCAAACTTCAAAAATTGGTTTTCAAACACGCGTAATTCAATGCACCTGATGTATGAATCGACTTACACAACCTGCAGACATAAAATTTGACAGTTTTAAGGTTGCTATGGTAGTTACAAAGTGGTTATTTCTTTTGGAATTTGTTTTTCATTGGCATAACTTGTTCATGCATCATATAAAATGTTTTCCATTCAATTCTAAACACAAGAATAATTTCACATATTCCTCATACTCAAGCATTCAAGATCATATCATAGATTGAAAACACTTTCTTGATCATGTCGGATGTGCAATCGAGTTTTGAAGCGAGAAACAACAACGAAGGAATATTGATTGTTAAGGTGTCTATTCTATATGTGAATCATCGAGGGTATATCAATGGATTGTGTCGAAGGGCTGAAGAAGGCATTCTTCAAGGAAATTCCTAGATAGGTGTCTATCTTACTAAGACTGAAATGTGATCTTCATGTTGAAGCTAGGTTTGTGTTCATAATTTAGAGAGTGTTCCAGAATTTTGTGTAGAAGAGTGTTTAAGAAAAAAAAGTTTATGTGCAAGGTTTTTTAACATCCGTGAAGGAGTGAAGGATCTTGTAAACACTCTCAATCAATAATCAAAGTTTGATATCCTAGAAATATAATAAAGTGATAAAAAAAAAGGTTAAACAAGTTTTTAGTCCCTATAAAATTTTAAAAATTTGTTTTTAGTCCATAGAAAAAATCACATATTTTAGTCCCTATAAAATTAATATATATGCAGTTTTAATCCCTGTTGGAGCATCAACATATGTTTTCGAATGATTTTTTGCATACATGTTTACAACAATATAAAAAGTTCATTCACAAAAAATGAGCTCAAAATTCAATTTCTATGTCCATATTTTAAAGACTTTTATCTTGGACATATGACATTTAAAAGATTCATATTGAATTCATCTAAAGTTAAAAAATTGTAAATTTGTGCATATTTAATAATGTTTTAAACATGCTTGCAAAAAACCCATTCAAAAATTTAAAAGTTGAAGGATGTTTGTTTCAGCAAGGACTAAAATAACTTGTAGTATAATTTTGTAGAACCAAAAAAATTAATTTTGTTTTTATAAAAACTAAAAACAAAATTTCAAAATTTTATAGGGACTAAAACTTATTTAACAAAAAATAAAATACAATACTTGTCAACAAATTTAATAATTCATGCAGATCATTTCACAGGGTCTTTTTTCATCTTCCTCGATCCTAAAATTCTTCTTTAATTCCATGTTTCTTAAATTCACTGTCAAAAGTATGATCTTACTATATGATCTTTCACCAAGAGATTAAATAAAATAAAGATAACATGTTTGAAAGACACAAATTACTAATTGATAAAGACAATGTTGAGTATGACATATAGGTAGTATCAAGTGGACGATTTGTCCAATTGATTATTGTGGGAGCAACTGGGGGTACGGAGGAAATAGCTCTCCGTGGAGGTTGATGTATTGTTGTAATATAAATCTTATTATTACTATTTAAGCACAACTTGTACTTTGCAAACTCTAATTCATTCATCTAATAAAAAAGAACTATTTCTGCTATGTAGTCGCAGACATAGACATCATTGGTCAAATTTCGTTACCAAACATCTTGTGTTCTTATTAGTGATTTCTCTCTTTATTGTTTTAAGATCGTATTATTGTTCTAACAATTGGTATCAGATGACGAGTAACTCTTGTACAAAATTCGAGGTGGCAAGGTTCGACAAAATGAACAACTTCGCATGAAGGATGTGGTGGCACAACAATGTCTTCAAAATGTGTCGCGTGAGGAGAAACTGATAGACATGGTAGAAGTCGATTGGACGGAGATGAAGGATAAGGTCGCGGAGATGATTCGTCTGTGTGTATCAGATAGGTGATGTATCATATCATAAACCTAACATCTCCAAAGGAAATTGTTTCATACTCTTTGAAGAAAAGTAATTTGATTATAAAGACTTAACTATGTATTTGTGCCCCAATTGTGGCAAATTTCCTTCCAAGAGTTTTACTGTACTAAGAGCTTGGGATAAGATTACTCAAGAGATTAACCGTACTAAGTTAGAAACTTGAGTAAGTGTTTGTTTTCAAGGGCTTGACTATACTAAGCAAAAAATTTGAGAGGGTGGCTTCCAAGAACTTGATTGTACTAAGAGCTTAGAAGAAGTTACTCAAGAAATTAACTGTACTAAGCTAGATCTTTGAGTAAGGTTGTATCTCAAGAAATTAACTATACTAAGAGCTTGAGATGATTTTTTAGTGAAAAATTCTTTTAAATTAAAGGGATTAAACATAACTACTTGTTGGATAGTAAAACAAGATAAATATGCGTGTCTACTCTTTTCTCTCTACTTTAATTCATGTCATTGTAAACATTTCTAATAATGATTTTTGAAGTTGAAATCCTCTAAAAAAACAGAAATTTTAAAGTCTAGTCTAGATAAAAATGATAAAGATTCAAACCCAATTTCTTATGTTTTTCTTAAACTTTGTTTACCTTCAAATATTGACATAATTGATGTCAACGTCTGGTTTCTGAATTTATACGAACACATTTTTTAGGGGACCACCTATCCACCATGGCATCCGCCTAGGTTTTCATACTAATGGAAGTAATATTAAATCAAATTTGTTTAGCAATCCATCATTATTATGATATTATCTAAGTAATGAGAATATCAGTTATTTTAGAAAAAATTACTTCAAACATAATGTTGTGTAGCTATGTCTCTTCGTCCAAATATCATAATTGAAATCAATTCCAAGGTTGCAGTTGATATGGTTAATACTCACAACAAGTTATTCCAATCCTTTCAATGGACGATTCTTCAGATTCTAGCTCTGTTGGAAGGAGCATCATATCTATATGGGTGATAACTTTCAGATGAGAATTTTGTACACATTCCAAAAGTACAGTACAGATGCAAATCCCCTTTAAAAACAAAAGGTTTGGAAACATGCTTCCAAATATAATGAAAAAGTATCTTCAAATTTGACATTAGTTCATGTAACTAAATCCAATTTACAATGTATTTCTGGAGCACTTCACCAACCTCACTCCCCGCCATCACGTGTTGAGGATTACACAGAGAACTCCCCTCAGGCTTGCTAACAATCATGAATCGCTTTGTCCCATTCACTATATCTTCAACTCATGATAGATCAGGTGTCGCGCATTTGCACCTGATACTACCGACTATTAGGGCCACCGTGGAGGTTGGTGGACAACCATAGGTCAATTCCAGCATATTAGTTCACTTTTTCACGTTTAATTAATACATTACCCAAAATGAAATATAAACAGGAATATTAACTGAAAAGTTGATGTATCTTAATTTAAAACCACATACTTCAACTTTTCAGTTATTATTTTTGCTTATATTTCATTCCAACAGGAGTATGTTCAATGTGTCGTCCTAAGGCGGCGATCCAAAGGATGACACAACCTTGTGGTAAGTGTTTTGGAGGTTGATAAGGTGGTTGCAACCTAGAGCTTCCAGAAATTTTCATTCCCAAGACAACAAAATAAAATCAACCCATGATTGAAATAGCTATATAATGAGTGTAGTAAAACTACACTATTGCCTATAATTACTGAAGAACTTAACAGAGGAGTTAAAAAGCATCACATATATTCCACTTAATCAACCTTGCATTAACTTAAAAGAAACATTCACTGATTCTCATATCTACAAACCTCTCTACTTAAAGGTACACAGATCTCAGAATGGCGAAGATGCTATTCGACGTAGTTGATATTTAGGTTCTTCAATTGGTTCACATGGTAACATATTCTCTAGCTCCTGCATGTAGAGGCAAAAATTAATTAATCAAACAATCTGATAATATAAAGAGGCAAGAGAGTAAGCATATCTAAAAGAGCTTGTTTGTTTTCGTGATTTTAGCGGGTAAAAATAACCATAGATACAATGTGTATATATGCATAGAGCTTTTATAAAGATCATCCTAAAAAATACTGCTAGTTGTAGAATAAGGAGCAAGCAATGTTGCGCCAGTAAATCAAAGTCCTGATCACCCAATAAAAATGAAACATCGTGAAGCAGAAGAAATCCAAGGCATATAGTTCATGATATGAAACTCGAGTGCATGAAAGTAGTAATTTCGTAGGTTGACAATTTTATGCTTTGAGTGGGAAAGATGTTGCGAGATGAGTCATTTGCACAAATGGAAAATTTTAAAATTTATAATCTCCTTAGTGAGATTCATTATAGTATCTTCGTGAGAGAAAGAATTGTATCAGAACTAACATGATCGTTTCTGTTTGTCAATCACATTATTTGATGTTGATGCATCCTAATCAATTACATCAAGACAGCAATGTGATAGAAACCGGTACAAAACATAAATATTTTAAGGGAATAAACAACTTTTTTTGATGCTAGAATAGGTTTACACAATGGGTTCCCAAGAAATTCGAGAGTCTTGGGTCTCTCCCTTCCAAGAATTCGAGAGTCTTGGATCTCTCCCTCCCAAATACTACTTTTCTGTTTTTCTGACTACCCAATAACAGGCTGCAGTTCCCTATTTATTCACATACAATAAATAACTAACTTAATAACTGCTATTAGTTATTAATTATAAAAAACTAATAAATAACTGCCTATAACTAACTATCATTTGTTTCTACCCTCTCTAACACAATGCTGATGCTGTAATGCTTTAAAAACGTTTATTTTCAAAACATCGTTTTCAGTGTTTGTGGAAATCAATTCTTTGTAGTTAGCTTCCATCTTCTCTCTATCTATTACAAATAAAAAGGAAAATGTCATTGCAGCCTCAAAGTAATCGGGCCCTTAGAATCCATGTTTTCAAATGCACTAATTAATCTTTACTTAGTATATCAGGGATGTCAGGTTGATCAATGAGTCCATTCCTATTTCATTCAAATCTAATGGATTCAATTATGAGAATTGAAGGGAACAATTTGCATAATCCAAATGACACATGCTCAGGTCTCCGACTACAGAAAAATAATATGCAGAGTTTCCTATCTCGAGACCATGCAAAGAATTGTATAACAATTGAAACTGAGACTGTCTCTTATCATATGCTGAAAATATAATCCACAAATGGATGAACGACTGAATCTGAGGACTGTAAGTATTAGAACTTCAAAGCATAACCTAACCTTTCGTCTCTTCAGCTTTTTATTTTCCTCTTCCAGGTGCGACACTTTATTCTCCAATTCATTTGTGTAAGCCTGTTTATAGAAGTTATTATTCAGGTTTAGGGTTTTCAAAGCATAAAAAAATATTAAATAATAGCGCTTCTATACCACCGACATTTCTGATCGAAGGCGTGTCCCTGTGTCCGACACACAACACCGACACATTGATTACATTCAATTAATTCATTTTCTCAAACTATTACCATTGTCGGCGTGTCCAGGTTAGTGTCGTGTCAGTATCTGTGTATCATAGAATAATAGTGACGTACGACACTCAAAAATAAAGAAAGAGAGAGAGAGAGAGAGAGAGATCACCTGTTTCCTTGCTCTAGAACGTGCAGCAGATTCCCGATTCTTGATCATCCTTTTCTGCCTTCTCTCAACTGTCTTCTCCACCATATCCTCTGGAGTGCTCCTTTTTCTTCCAGGCATCTGTGTATCCGACACTGTTCCCATAAGAGGTGAAGCCAATGGCATATGACTATCCGCAAACGGATTGTCCAATGAAGCACCGGCTCCCATGTGCAACGGCTGTGCTAAACCCTGAGTAGGCATATAAACCCCCGTGAAACTTTGTTGTGGATGCTGATATTGTGGTTGCGGATACTGTATCCACTGACCTTGCGGAGGAAACTGCGATACTGCTACGTTCGAATCAATCCCTTCTGTAGAATCGGTGTTTGTTTTATTAGAAGATGCTTGTGCAACAATACCTGCTTTCACCAAGAAATCTTCCAATGTCATCTCTCCTAAAGTAGTTTGTCTCTCTCGTGACTTCTTTTCCTCGCTGTCTTTCTTTTGTTGGATATCTCTCCAAACCTCATCCACAGTCTTCTTGCTTAATGCGTCTGTTAACGACAGACTAGCTTGACGTTGTAGAGAAGCTTGACTAGCCTGTGCTGTGCCTTCATTCTCCGTACTCGTTGATTGGCTTACTTCAACTGTCCATACATTTTTCAGAAGCTCATCAAGGTTCATACTACTTAGTGGCTTCCCTAAATCACCTAACTGATTTTGAACCTCGTCGAGTGTGAGACTGTACACTGAGTTTTGTTGCATAAGAGGGTGGAGTTGTGATCGTTTTCCACTACCATCTCCACCACCTTGAGACCCCACTGTTTGGATCCCCATTTACCAATTACCCTTTTAACAATTCACTTCATTTCTCATGCTTAACTATTTAAGTAGTACGCGAATGAAACCATATGATCATAACCTTCAATCCTGCCCAAAAATGTTAGAAGCTGATAAGAGTTCATAACTACCATTTTATGTAGTGATCATCTGAAAACTCTTATCTACAATAACCAACAAGCTTAGAAATGCATTAGAAGAAAACAATCAATCAAACAAAACAATCAATCAAAGGAAACAATGAAGTGTATAATTCATAATTCAAACTAGTCAAGAGGAACAATGAGAGATCTTTTACAATGTAGCCTTCACACTTCAGATTGAAGGCGTTTAGCCTAACAGCTGGCACGTGTTGGCGTCGGATACCAACATGACACCGATACATGTGGTTACATTTAATATTTCACATTTTCTTAAATTATTACTGATGTTTGTCTCCGTGCTAGTTTCAATATCGTGTTGGGTGTATGTGCTTCATAGATCTTGTAATTTAGCACCAGGCTTCATATCATTTTCTTTAAAAAAATTAAACCAAAAAGAAAGAAGAAATAAAATTTAAAACAGTATATTAAATCTGTTTTACTTACTATACCAAATAATAAAAAAACAAATGAAGACCTAATGATGTAAATAAAATCTTATAACTGAACTATAAACAGAGGACAAATTCTGAGGGGATCTATGAAGCACCAATACTGACACAAACAACATACATGTCGACACTAGTAATAATTTGAGAAAATGATTTAATTGAATGTAATCAATGTGTGTCAGTGTCGTGTTTTACAGAGGAGGGGACAATGAAATAAAATGTAGTGAAAATGTCATACTAACAATTCACATAATTAGTGATAAATTTCAGCAAATGAAAGTAAGAAACCTTATTACAGCTACCCTTCCTAATGGCAAACTAAAAAGAACACATTTTTTCCAATTATTTTCAGATTACTTCAAAAAGGGTCATTAGAAAATAGAAACATGATCCCTTTGCATGCAAGATCAAACACACAGCTACCTAAATCAAATTTCCATTGAAACCCAAAACCCCATTATCAAAACACACAAATTGCTTTTTGTCACTTCAGCCCAAAAGCATTTCCATCCTTTCCCTATAAAACTTTCAGACACATGACAATAAAATGAGAAGAAAAAAAAAACACAAGGAACAAAAATTCACCAGAAGAAAATAAATTCGCTCATAGAAGAGAATGAAGGAAAACACCCATAATTCAAGATAAAAAATTTCAATTAATGATTTAAGAGGAAACCCATTTGCATGCAACAAATTCAGTGTCACTGTAGAAGAATAAAAAACAACTCAATCAGAAAAAAGGATGAGAAATTGAGATCAAACCCATTACAGACCCAGTTTCTATTACTGACATGCAATGACCAAAGACACAAAATTTGAAGAGAAAAATATCATAGAAATAGGAAAGAGTGCGGTCTAAGTAATAAATTGTAAGAAAAATCATGAAAATGGAAACAATAAGTGAACCTTTGTGTAGTCGGAGAGAGAAAGACACCGATCTGAAAAGTTTTGAAGCAATGAGCAGAAGCGTAATGGTGATGAGCGAAGCTTTCAGAAGTGTGAATAATACGAGTGTGAGAGACAATCGAGAGAGAGAAATGGAATGTACGAAAGAAAGAAAAACCCGACCAAATGGCAGTTGCTCAATTTTTGTAAATAAAAAATGAAGGATCTCTTCCAACATTTTAAGCAAAATTAAAATAAAATAATCTAAGTTAGCCACTAATAAATATAGATTTGGGAATTTTTTTTTATTATATCCTTTTATTTTTTTTAATAAATCTAAAATATCCTACTTTAAAATTAATATATCAATTTTTTTTCTTTCTATTGAATTTCACAAGGTCGCATGACAGGAATGCGACCATGTATTGTGTTGTCCGACGATCTATTGGAGATGTGACCATGTACTATGTTGCTCGATCATCTATTGGTTTGACATTTTATTATGATCCCATTCGAGGATGCGGTTGGAACTAAGTTGATTTTATATTTAGAGTTTTGACGATAAAAAAATATTTTATGAGAATAATATATTTGACTTCATAGAATATGAAAAAAGATTCGTATTTTTGAAGAAAATCTAAAATAAAATTTGATTCAGATTTATAATTGAAGAAAATCTAAAATAAGATTTAATTCAAATTTATAATTGAAGAAAATCTAAAATAAGATTTAATTCAGATTTATAATTGACAAAAATCTAAAATAAGATTTGATTTAGATTTATAATTGAAAGAAATCTAAAATAAGATTTGATTCAGATTTATAATTGAAGAAAATCTTTGACCAAGTTGAAAAGAAGATACGGTCAAGATTTGAAGAATATTTGATTAAGATTTATCTACAACTAAATATGAACAATATCAATCTGAAGAATTTACAAACTCAATTTGAACAAAATACGAACATAATCAATCTAGAAGAATTGCTCAAATTGAATTCAAAAATAAATAATTGGCTAAAGAACATATTATCAAAAAGCATCTTGTTCAGAATTATTTTTGAATAAGATCATTGTTGACCAAACTAGGAATGGAGATACAATTAAAAATGAAACAAGGACTAAATTGAAGGCTTAATTTTATCTATAAATACTCAAGGCTGAAGAAGAAGATCATCGAAAATTAGAAAAGAGTAGAAGAACTCACAAGTTCAAAATTTCAAATTCATTTTAGAGTTCAAAGAGAGAAACACTTGTTAGAGGTTGAGAGTTATTATTATTATCAATTTTGTTAGAAGCAAACACTTAAAGTTCCAATCTTTTGTATCCAACCTGATAGTAGATTAGTTCCTTCTTCAATCTGGGATTGTCAGGTTGTTAGGAGAAGACTTGGCTTGTAGGGTCAAGATGGTTAGATCCTCAAAAGTTTGGGGTTGTCAAACTCTTTGTAATTCAAGGTATTTAAATTAGTGGATTCAAACCTTATGAATGAGGGGATTGAATGTAGCCAAGTTAGTGGGGAACCAGAATAAATCTATGTGTCCAGTTATTTATGCTTTCATTGTTTGCTGTCTCTGAACCCAATTGCTTCTTATCTAAGTAATTCATAAAAACCAATCAACCTTCATCAAATTAGCAAAAAGTTATCAACTTTGTGAAACACAATTCAACCCCCTTCTCGTGTTTGCACCTTGAGATGCAACCTCGTGAAGCAGGGAAATTTCCAGCGCGGTACATGGTCGCATCCTCGCCCTGTGACCTCTTGAAGGCTAAAAAAAATTAGGACATTTTGGTATATTAGATTCAAAGTATGGTATTTTGGATTTTTTTTTTTCAAAAAGGGAATATAATTAAAAAAAAATCCTAGATTTGGTTACTCTAAAGTGAGAAGTGGTGAAATGAGTAGATTAATAATTAATATCATAATTATCAAAGATTGGTGATGCATGTGCACAAAATAACAATTATTCATGTTATAATTATTCACACATTTCAGACATTATTTATTCGTCCTAAGTTACTTTTATAAATATGTATTTCTCTGTTACCATTTTGTTTTTGTTTTTTAGTATGGTTCTCTTTAGTTTTTCTTGTTGCAGCTATCAAAATTATGTAATCGGCAATCATTAGGGACAGGGTGTTGATATCATTTACTAGTATTAGCAATGCATTGGAAATGGATTTCCATGATTTTGTTTTTTCCTCCTCTCATCCTTTGTTAAACAACTATATGTTCGCATAATTACAACATGCATATTTGTACTATGTCATCTCTAGAATTACAGTAAACATAATATATTTTAAGCCTAAGTCTATTACAGTCTACTTTTATTGATTCAGTGGCTAAGTTTAGGGTATGTGTTCATGTTATTCTGCATAATTAATTTGTTTATTGAATTTCTAATAAAGACTAGGTTGATGAACATGAGAAAGAAAAGGAGGAGTTAATAGTGAAAGTGCAAAAACACGAGAAAAGATGTTGAATTGTGTTTTGCCTTATTAAAAACTTCTTTTCAAAAACCTGATTTGGGATACTAGAGCAGATATAACATATTAGAGGCGCAACAGTAAAACAAAGTATCATGACAGAGGAAAAAACACCATGATTTATACTACTTGACCACTACAACACATTCCTTTTATATAGCATGAATTACGGTTTCAATAGTGTCCCAAACAAATTATGAGTGTATCTTCCTTGCGTGAGGTCAACAGAGATCTTCACAAAAAATAAATCTTGATAGATACGATTTGGGAATATGACGGTTGAAACTTGATTAATTCCAAAACGAATCTTCAACCAAATCTTTTGAAATGATTATGTGCGAGAATGTCCAAATAGCGATTGAAAATAATTTTCCTTCAATCTTCTAAGTGTATCTTCCTTGCGCGAGGTCAACAAAGATTTTCACAAAAAATAAACCTTGATACGGTTTTAGAATAGTAACCGTTAAAGCTTGATTAATTCCAAAACGAATCTTCAACCAAAACTTCTAGAATGATTATGTGCGAGAATTTCCAAATAGCTATTGAAAATAATTCTCCTTCAATCTTTTGAGCGTATCTTCCTTTCATGAGGTCAACAAAGTATATGTGTCTGCCCCTGAACATATGCTTCTGAAAGTAATGTGCCTTTGAAGGTTACAATATTGCCTCTAATGTTTGGGTCTAATAACTGGGTCTGAAGACTGCCTCTGAAAAATGGCTCTAAAAATGAGTTTGAAGACTAAATTTGAAGCATGCCTCTAAAGCCCTTGCATATCTCTAATGTGCACAAACTCAACAAGCCTCTAAAGAGTTCATATCAAGGTATAATTAACTCTGAAGAGATTGTTCAAATCATAAATTCAAAGCTCACAATCCGTTGATCAAAATGGTGCAACACACTCCAAATGTTGCCTCGGATATGCAGCCTCTAATAATGTTGCATTACCTCTGAAGTTTCAACAAGGTGATTTGCCAAATGTCACTAGTTATAAGTCATGCAATTCTACCTTTGACTATCATTATTCAAGAAACATATCATATAACTGAAGTAGCAATGTCAATTTACAAGGAAGGGGGTTTGAATTGTAAATTCACCTATTTAAAATTTCCTGTTAAAAAACTTAAGAAAATAACTCACGATTGATCTTGGTTATGAAAATAGAAAACGGAGAACGTTATTGGTTAGTTAAAATCAACAGTTTAGCTTATCTATTTAACTTGATAGTCAAACGGACTGAAAGTAAATAGAGATAAGGGAAGAGATATCACACAAAGATATATTATAGTTCACCCAACTCGGGCTACGTCCAGTCCTCACAACTGTGAGATTTTCCACTAAGCGTTCAAACTGAGAACGTTCTTGGTTTTACAACGTTCTTGGTTTTACACAGTTTTGTTCAAATCAACCTTGACTTGTAACAGCAATTCCTTTCCACCCAGAAATGGATTCAATCAGGTCACCTATCAATCTTTAAAAAGGATTTTACAATTCACCTTTTAACCATAAAAGGATTTTCTACAAACTACTCAAACTATAAATAACCCTTATACTCTTGAGTTTACACAATAATGATTTAAAGATATTTGTAGAATCTGAGTATGCTCAACTCGTGTTTGAGAATAGATTCTTGATAAAAGAATTCAGTAGAATGATTCTGATATTTGAAGAGGAAAACATAATTGAATATTTTGTTTGTGATTGAGAAGCTTTCAAGTATGTAAGTAATGGATTTTCTTAGCACTTGAAGTTATGACTTTTCCTTGTGCTTGGGTTTCCTTTTGTAGGCTTCAAAGAGGTTGATGACAGCTATTATGACCGTTGGAAAAGTGCCCAACTGTCGTGTGTCAGAATTGACAAAGACCAGACTTTTTAAACCATGAATGTTCTTCACTTGAACATTGTGCGTTATTTGCTTCTGTGATAATAATGTCTGATTTGTAGCTTCTCATTCTTGACTGTAGTGATCCTTTGTTTATGCACACAAATATCTCAGAGATGTTCTTAATATATTCAGATCAAGATTGTCTCTTGATTCGTGCAAAACAGGCTGGAGAATGATGTACACATGTTGGAGAATGATCATTTGTCACTTTTGTTTTGAGTCATGCCTTTTAATCTTTGATCTTTTGGAGTGTTTCTTTTGCTGATGTGAGAGTAGTATATTCCTTGTAGATGTAGTGGAAATGCATTCGTATTTTACAGGAGCTTTCCTTGCATTAACAGATGATTTGAACTACCTTGACGAAAATGAGAAAACGTGGAGAACGTTCTTGGTTTTTCCCGAATTTTTCAAGAACGTTCTTCGTTCTGTTTTGTTCATTTTTTGCTTTTTCCTTTAACTGTTTTTTCTTGCATTGCTTAGTACCTATCTTGGATTATTTCACTCAAAAACACATGTTAAATTAACACATCATTTAGAATCATAATTAGAGTTTTTAATTTAGCTTTGTTTGTTTACATCAAAACATTAATTTGGGATTCTGCCTCAACAGTAACTCCAACAAGAAAGTTAATGCCTATGATGGAAAGTCAACAACTAAAATTGAAAGAATTAAGTATGAAAAGAAGACTTAGCCGAATCAAAAACTTGTGAAGATCCAAGAAAAACCCGACTCCATTCCAGCTCAAATCAAGCAAGAGTATGAAAGAAGATTCGTGTTTTTGAAGATAATCTAAAATAAAATTTGATTCAGATTTATAATTGAAGAAAATCTTTGACCAAGTTGAAAAGAAGATATGGTAAAGATTTGAAGAAGATATAATCAAGATCTTACCAACAAGAAGATATGAATTATTTACAAGAAGATATGATCAAAAATTGTTTACAAGAAGATACATTTATTATTGGCAAAGATATGATTCAGATTTTGCAAGGACAAAGGAGAAACCTTAACCTATTCTATAAATAGATACTCAAGACTGAAGAAGAAAATAAGAGTTCACAAGGTTAAGGTCTAGAGAAACACTTGTTCAAAAAAATATTTTCTAAGTGTTTTCTAGTGTGAGAGTCAATGTAATAATCAGCTTGTTAGAAGAAAACCCATTTGTTCCAAACTCTTATAACCCATCCCAATAGTGGCTTTCGTGATCCTCAAGCAATATGTAGATTTTTAGGTTGTGTTGAGAAGACTTGGCTTGTAGAGTCAAGGTGTTTGTGTTCCTAAAAAAGTTAGTAGGTGTCAAGTTGTTTTGATAAGACTGGCTTATAAGGTCAGGTGTTATGTAATTCAAGTTTTGAATTAGTGGATTAAATCCTTCTGAGTGAGGGGACTGAACGTAGCTACCAAGTTAGTGGTAAACTAGGATAAATTCTTGTGTCACTTTAATTATGCAATTCTTGTTTTACTTTTGCCTCTGATCACTTAACCTGATTGTTACTACTTTTATTCTAAGTCACCAAACCTGAACCTTTTTTAAATAAATTAGCAAAAAGAATCCAACTTAGTTAAACACAATTCAACACCCCTTCTCGTGTCTGCACCTTCAGCCCCATCTCCTTCTGGTGATACTCTTTTGGAACGTCCAGTGGTTGCTTTAGTCGCAGCATTAATACTTCATGTGTTCATCCCGAGGATTGAGATTTTCACTCTAGATGTTCTTATTACCGCTGTTCTAGGATCTGTAGATTCTGCTTCTGCAAGCCTCTCTGCATCTCCCTCTGGACCCGTGTTTGATCTTTCTCAATTTGTTAAGAAGGAAGATTTTGATTGTCTAACAGCTAAGACTGAGGCATTTATGGAAAAGACAACCAAGAATCAGAAGGATATTCAGAATACCCTTAGTTTAATTTTGGCTAGGCTTGCAAATGCAACCCCTTAGGTTTTTTTTTTTCATCTTTCTGTGTTCTATGTATTTTCTTTTCTTTCCTCTCTTTTTTCTGATGAAAAAAAGGGAGAATATGTAATTTTTGAGAAATCTTAAGCAATAAATTTTTTTATCTGAACTTCTGTTATTAATGCACATCGATACTTTGTTAGAATATATTTCATCTTATGAATTGAACATGCATATTCTAAAGGCGAGCGTTGTTGTATCGTGTTATTTTTATATTATTCCCTTGTTTACTTTATCTTAAAAAATTGTTCACAAAAATAGATGTTTGTCATCATCATAAAGGGAGAGATTGTCGGAACCAAGTTTATTTCAAGAAATATGCCCCTGAGTTGTTTTGATGATAACACAATTGTTTGTGGGAACAATTTAATGCACTAACATTTTGATTAAGTGGGAATGTCTGAGATCAAGTGTTTGATTAATAGATCCTTATTGTATCCTCTGATATTTGGACGAAGACAAAGATGCAACATGACTCTGTATCGTCTACCTCTGACAAATTCAAGTAAGAATTATGACAATTCAAGTAATAAAATAGAGTTATGACAATGACAAGTAAGAATCTACCTCTGCCTCTTATAAGCATGACAAGCAAGTATCTGTCTCTACCTCAGATAAACGTGACAAGCAAGTAATTGCATATGCCTTTGATATTACATCAAGTGTATGAGCGTCTGACTATGAGGTATTATGTATCATCTAAAAAAGTCAACACTCTAAAGAAGATAAAGAAGTTGCACATCCTCTAATAAACATCTTAAATCTTCTACTTGTCTAAAGAGCTTAAGACATACATGCTCTAACCAACATATCCTTTGATCCCAACTGTTTTAAACAAGATCCGATGAATCATTACAAGATTGGTTTTTGGAATGTTTCAATGGCAAATCAATTCCACAAAGATACGATACGAAACTTCATGAATTATGATGATTTCCTGCAGTCAGGACAACATCCATAAACCCTAATCATTATCTATAAAAGACGTGTTTCCCTCAATCAAGAAATAGACAAACGATAAGCACATATGCACTATTGCTCAATATCATTTTTTTTCCACATTAGTGCTAAGATAATTTATGAAGTAACAAATTTGTAAACACTATCTACGAGAGCTAATTCTGAAAAAACCAAAACCCTTTTATTTGTAACCTAGCCCAGTAGTGGCTTCCTTCCTCAATAGCTTGATTGAACTAAGTTAGAAGGTTGAACACAATCAGTGTGACTAGTAGGTGTTCAAGTGTAAGTCTAATTCCGTGGTGAGCTAATGGATTAAAGCCTTCAAGTTGAAGGGACTGGACGTAGGTACAATGTTGGTGGTGAACCAGGATAAATCGTTGTGTCTCTCTGCTCTGTTTTTTTCATCTGCATTGCTTTCTTTACTTTAGTATAGCCACATGAAAAATTTCTTTAATCAGAAAACACCATTCAACCCGTCTTCTTGTGTTTTTCGTTCTACATAATGGTGGTTGGGAATTTCCTCTTTCTTGTGTTTTTCGTTCTACATAATGGTGGTTGGGAATTTCCCCTTTCTTGTGTTTTTCGTTCTACATAATGGTGGTTGAGAATTTGTGATACCACTGTCTATATGTTTGCCTTAAGTTGTATAAGGATTTATTAAGTTTGCATACCATGTGTCCC
>JBBPBQ010000002.1:41123538-41142049 GCA_037974755.1 Cicer yamashitae
TCCCCCCCCCCCCCCACCCCACTTGGATAACCGAGTGGCAAATCCATGTATATTTCTTCAAAAAAAATCATCATTAAGAAATGTATTGTTGACGTCCAATTGGACCATTTTCCAACCATTGCAAGCTGTTAAACTCTAAACTATTCGAACTGCTATGATCTTCACTACTGGTGAGAAAGTATCAATGAAATATAGGCCAGGTTGTTGAGTGTAACCCTAGGCTAGAAGTTTTTCCTTATGCATGTCAAGGGATCCATCATCATTGAATTTAGTCTACTAAATCCATCTGCAACCTATGGTTTTCTTTCCAATAGGGAGAGGTTGGATTGTCCATGTATTGTTTGCCTCAAGAGCTGTTATTTCTTCACTCATAGCTTTTCACCAGTCAAGGTATTGAGAGGCTTAATGATAGAACTATGGCTCATAGACCGATGATACTTGTAAGACATAGTCTTTATAAGCTGGAAACAATCTTTCATATGTCAGGTTATTGTTGATTGGGTAAGGTGTGTGACAAACATAATCTTGGAAGTATGAGGGGTTGAATATGAAGCTCATGGTCATGCTTTGGAATGACACAAAGCAAAACTAAATCTGGAAATGGATCATCAAGTTGATTGACAACAGGGAGAGTGTGGAAAGGAAAGGTGTCCCCATGAAATATGAGATCTCTAGAAGTGTTAAAAGATCTAGAATGAAGATCATATATCTTGTATCCCTTATAAATACTAGGTTAGCCGACAAAAACACATGAAATAGCTCTTGCTATGAATTTGGTACAATGATGAGGGATGGTGGAAGTATAGCACAAGCACCCAAAAACCCTAAAATCAGCATACACAGGTAGCTAGCCAAATAAAAATTCAAAATGAGACTTGTCATGAAAGAACTTTGGATGGAGTCCTGTTGATGACAAATACATCAGTAGACACACAATCTCCCCAAAACTAGATAGTATAAGACCCGTAATTTATTTATAACAAGAATTAGACCATACTGTCTAATTATACCTTATGTTGTTTATTGATTTGTCTGTTTACCGTTTTCTTTGTCTGTTGTTTGTAAAATTGTTGTAAGTGTGTCTGACTTGCAAATTAATCTATGAAAAATTCTTCAGATGTTTCTTTGATGTTAAATGACTCTGTGAATGTCTTGGCATTGTTGAAATTTCAAAAATAATATTCTATTGATTTTTTTGAAAACGGGCAAAATATACCCGTTGTTTAAATTTTGAGAAACTCTGAATGGCACCAAAATTTAACTGGAAGTATTATATATCGACTATAATTAAAATTGGATCTCATTATATTTCTAAGTTAAGGAAAAAAAATTCGTCAGATAAAAATTTATTCGTGAAGTTTTGAAAAAATTTAGCTAGTAGGATTATTTTATAATTTTTCTATTACTGAGAAATTTATTCGTGAGCGAAATGCAACTCGTTTAAGAACGGATCCGAACAAGATGGTGTGACATAAATTCACGAAATATCTATATATTTTTCTAGGAAATTAATAATTTAATGAGGGATCAATGAAAATATCTAAATATTTTTTTTACTATGTAGTAAGACTTTATAAAAACCTAAATTATATTTTTATGAGTGAAATATTTTTATATACTGTGTGTGTAAAAACAACCCAAATTTGAGACTGGAAAAAATTTCAGCTTTCGAAACCGACAGACAATCTTACCACTTTAAAATTTTACAAACAACTTAGAATTCGACGAAACTTTTTATTTAAGTTTTTGGATTATTTGAGGTTTGATTTATGTTAGAGAAATATTTTTCTAAGCAGGGAATATTTAATTTGATTATTTTAATAATCAAATTATTTTTGTCATAATAATAACTATTGATAAATATTTTATGAGTTGTAACTTACGATTAGATTTATCAGCAAACTGAATTGCATCGGGTAGATATTTTTGTAAAAAAAGTTAGTAATTTTACATAAAGTGAATTTTAGCTTTTACTAGAGGTAGCTATTTTAGAGGAGAAGTAGTAAGAAATATGCTCTCAAACTTGTCACATTTTCCTAAAATTTAATGTGTGGCTCACATCACATTGTCTTGCCAATAAATAGAGTTTAAGTCACAAAATTTTACTCCCTCCCCCATTCATGTTACAATCACGGCAACATACTCCCTCCTCGCTTTATTTCAAAATTTTCTTCTTCTCTTTTCTTCTATTTTTGAGCTTCAAGGAAGCTTCCAATTACAAAACCTTCAACTAAAAGTTATTCTACTACTTAATGAGAAACTAAAGAACTAAGGACCACTAGGTGAGAAATCTCTTTTTTCCTTTTTCTCTCTTGAAACCGTAGCCATGTATATAGTGGGTGGAATGTGTGTTTTGTATTTTATGTTTTGAGCTTCAATCTTGTGTGTCGTTGTTTATATTGTTGTTATTGATATTTGTACTTCAAAAGATAAACTTTATAACTCTCTTCTTTGAAAATAAAAAATCCTAAGTAAGGGAGTATAATGAAAGTGTGTTTTTCGCTTTAGTGCTTTCTTAATATTGAAATTAGAAGAGTTAGTAACCTGAATAACAAAAAATAAAACCAAACCCCCAAAATTTTAGTAAGACCAAATGTTCATAATGTGAAAATTTGATTTTTTATATATATATATATATATATATATATATATATATATATATATGTTTGAGTAACGTAATTAGTTGTTTTCAAATAAATAAGTTTGAACAGACAATAGAAATTTTATTAGAGTGGCTTAAGTTAGTAAAGTTAAGAAAACTTTTACAATTGTGGTTGGTTATGTTTTTAAAAAAAAATAAAATTAAAATGACAACTAGATATTAATGTGTTTGGGGATCAAAGTAATGTATTTGTGAAATGAGTCTTTTAAAGTAAGTGAGTGATTGATAAAAAAGAAATTGATTAGTTTTCTTGAGTAGTTTAACTTTGAAGTAAATTTTATAATTCCTTATGTTTATGTAGTTAGCTCCTTGAGTCTCAAAAATGAATCGATATTGTTGATACCGAGTTAGCGGTAGCGAGAACTCTGAATATTTTATATTTGTTGGGTTGATGTTTTTAAGGAAAAGAGATAAGAACAAAAATGTCATGGCAAAATTTTTGAAATAAAGTGGTAAATGAATTGTTATGGTTTATTTTAATTCAAAAGTATTTGAGTGGTAGAAATTTTTTCCACTTTAAAGAAGTTAGGAAAAAGTTCAATTGTGATTTTTAATGGTGGTATAAATTAAAATTTGGAGTCGTTTAAAGTTTTAAACCATATGAATTGTTGTCCTTGATTATTTAAGATTTTTTAAACTAGATTTGAATTTGGAAATTTTTTTGAAAGACTTTGATGAGTAAAATGGATTTTAGTCAAGTTGTACATATATAGAAAGAGAGTTCAAAATTTTGTTTGAATGTTGGTTTTAAGTTTACTTTATTATTAAGGTGTTAAAGGTTTTATCCTTGGGGTTTTTATGACAACAAGGTTTCCACCTTTATAGATTGAACTAAAAAGTTTTAGTAATTGATATTAAATTTTTAACTTTTATGAAGAGATGTAACTTTGAGAAACAAGGTTCCAAACTTCGTGACTTTGAGAATAGTTCATATAAAAAAAATAAGGGTTCAAGCTTTGTATATCAATAAGGTTTGAAAGAGAAATATTTACTTAATGAACAAAATTTTAATCTTAAGTTTTGAAGTTGAAAGTTTTGATTTTTATAGTAAAGATGTCAACTTTATGCTAAAATTCGACGTTGAAGAAGTATTTAGGTGTTTTGAAAAACAATGATTGATTATAATTTTGGGTTTTGATATGTGGTTTTATTGTGAATGGAGATTTTAGTTGGAGACTTAAAAGAAAATTGTGAACTTGGAAAATATTTTGTGTTGATGAGAAAATGTGGTTTTTGTGTGAAAATTTATATACAAAGCATAGTTTATAAAGATTAATGTTTCAAAAATGTAAATCAGAAGAATCGTGATTTTGAATAGTTAGAATATTGGAACTCTTAGTATTTGGGGTTTTTTATAAGATTTATTGATACAAGTCTACTACAAGGTTTTCAAATATTAAAGTGTTGAAATTTGAGAAGTTGGTTGATGATTTAATCGAAATTTCAAACCGTATGAGTGTGTTTTTCTTTGATTGATTTTGTTAAGAAAGTATTTTGTCCTACGTTGTTAAAGACAAATATTTGAGTTGAACTTCAATAAGTTTGAAAAATAATTTCGAGATTTTCAAAGTGTGGTATAAGTGTTTTGAAATTCGCTTTCGTCAAAGTAGATAAACCAAAGTCTTTTTGAAGTTAGTAAACTTAAGAGAAAGTCAAACCCTAATTGCTTTGGATAGTGGCCGAACCTAGGGTTCATTTGGGAGTTGTTTTAGAAACTTGTAATGATTAAGTCAATTGATTGATTTAAGTTACAAGGAAATTGAGAGATGTCTTTGGAATGATGGAATAGGTTATGTTGGCGTAGCGTAAGTTGCTTGTGTAGTAAAGCGTCGTCGATGTACGGGCACTTTCTAACAATGTTATATATGCTTGAATGCAGAGTGTGATTGTGTACATGTTCTTTGTTCTAGTGGTGAATAAATTTGTACGTGGTTGTTTATGTATTTGATGTGATTATATATTCATAACCGATAACATGTGTGTTATGAATTTTGTTGATGACAAACTGTCATGAGTATGCTCTATGAAAAAGTGTTGGAAGATTATTAGTGTTGAATGAGTATTAAAAGTAGAGTTTTTTAATAGTTGCATTACATAATAATTGTTGTGAAAAAGTCGGAGTATGTTCATCCATTTCGTAGTTAGTGGTGACCGTGATTGGCTATGGGGTTGTTCCAAGTGTTGATGGCTAACCTTATTCTTATGGGGATTTTTTGAGTCATGTATGTTTGTGATAGACTGCCATATGGTAAATCGTGTTGATCTGTGATAGGTGGCACATTGGTAATTAGTATTGGTCTGTGAGATATGGTATATTAATGATTTACGCCCCTCGATGAGAGTTTTGAAATTCTAGAATCAGGTGCACTGACATATAAGCATTGCATTAGGGTGTTTTGTCACACGAGACATATTATGTTTTTGTGCTTTGTATCTTCGTATATATGTTGTTTTTAGATCGTGACCATATACTATTATTGTGGATTGGCCTACGCCCCCCAAGTTCATAGAGTTTTGAGTCGTGCGAGAATTGCAACGACGTCGAAGACGTGACAGAGCGGTGATTTAGATTGGCGATCGGAAGCAGTGAGGCTTGATGTCACATGTGAGTCCTCAGCTAATCATCCTCAGTTAGAGTTCAAGATCAACTTAGGATTTTATTTAAAGGTTTATTTATTCTCCTTTCCTTATTGCAATGTTGTTGTTGCAATAGAAATTTTGTATCTAAAACAATGTGAATGGTTCAGTTTTAAGTAAGTCAATTGTGTCAAAATCATTTAATATAATGCAACAATGAATATTTTACTTTTTTTAAATTAAAGAACGATTATGAATATTTTATCCTCTAAATTCAATTGTTGTTTTTTTTATAAAAAAATTTACACACTCGCTGTTAAAAATCGAGGTGTTATATATAGACATTTTGGCTTGAAATAACTAAGATCTAGCCAAATTCAACAAGTGTTGATCTTTCCTTTCCACAATATGTTCAGGCCAATAGGAATAGGAAAACCGACGTAAAATACCTATTTCCAGCAAGAAACTGATCAAGGAAAACTCTTTTGCATTTTCAGTTCTAATAGTTTTAATAACCTTTCCAAATTGTGTTTTAACCAAATTGAAGAACTGCTTAATTTTAACAGGAGCATCAGACTTGTGTGTGATCAAATAAATCCAAGTAAAACAGCTAAAATCATCCACAATGGTAAAAAAAAAAAAGATTTTCCATCATAAGTAGATTGACCATAAAGGTCCTGCATATTTTAAAACTCTTTTTAAATGATATAAATGTCTTGCAGATTTTTAAAAAAACTATTTTTTTTACAAAATTTCAAATAACTCATTCAATTTTTTAGGAAACATTCAAAATTTCAAGAGTGAATGAAAATAAATAAGAAAGAAATTAAACAATTGAATGAAAATGTAAAATCAAAACAATATTTTAAGATATTTAAAGTTATATGAATCATCATTATTATTTCTGTTAAATTTTTTAATGGTCTATGAAGAAGATTACTAACTCATTTTTATTATAAGAGATTATATCACACATTAAACTAGAGTATTATGCACCTTAAAGTGGAGATTAAAATTAACTTTCGCATCGAGGCTATTCACATTTTGTACCAATAACTAAGTGTTGTAAAAATATTTTTTTGTTCAAGTGCAGCAAGGTATTCCTTTGACCAAATATTGGTCCCCACTAATATCCAGTTATATGTGAACAAATTTTATATGTACATAACAAGTAAATTCATGAACAAGACAAGAACATCAAAGCTAAAAACAAAGAAATAACCCATAGAAAGATCTATCTTCTTCAGTGAACTAAGCACTTGAAAGGACTTCAAATTAGAAAGTTGGAGATGGTGCAATATAAAAAGATTCAATAAATGAATAATTATGCTAGCATATGATTGTGTGAAAATTAGAAAGAAAGAAAAAAATGAAAGACTAGAGAATAGCCGCCAACTTTCAAGGAAAACCGACCACTACACCATTTCCAGTGTGATCACCTACAAGTATTGTCAGGTATAAAAGCTGAACAAAACATATGCACCAGAATAGCTTTTGTTTCTTCCATTCTATCTGACTGATAACTATGCTCAGTCATCTTAGTCGTGACAATCTTTTTCGCTTCCGGTTCTTCTTATGTGTAACAACACTGTCTGTGTTACGGTTACCTGGAGTAGATAAAACTGAAGATCTTTTGCCAATGTAGGTTCTTCCTTTCTTTGACACCCATTTCAGAGGCATATTGCTAACTACAGTGCCAATATCAGTAGAATTATTCAGTTCAACAAGTTTTTGGATTTGATCTAGCATTTGGTGAGTCCAAGCCAATGAGACGTCCAACGCAAACGAATCATCCACTGGTTTCCTCCATAGATCCATCAAAACCTCTTCAAATGACCGAAAAGACATTGATCGTTGACAACCTTGTAGATTGTCACAAATCATGTTTACTTTGAGGACATGCTTGCAAAGGTTACCTTGCAAAGACCAAGAACAGTCGCAGAATGAAAATTCTGATCCTGGATTCCACACTATATGTATTAAGCTTCTGTCTTTCTGGCTTGCAACTTTGGCAAAGAGACGGTCTTTATCGTCTAAGGAGACAGCAGAGTCGGGAATTTGAAGTGCTCGATGCCATGACGTAGAAGCAATATATCCCTCCTTCACATTCTGGAAAGAATCACTTTCATCAGCAAAACGATCAAGCCAGTAGCTTGAATGTAACTCAGTTGTTAACTTGTGGACTAACCAATCTACTCTTTGCAGCGCTCCAAGATGTGAATCGTCAAAAAGTTTGGCTTTCAGTTTAACATGGTAGGCTTCTAATGCTCCAGAAGCTTCCTGACTTGCTAGCGGAAAATTTCTCATCATAGAAAGCCACATTTCTGCATAACAGAAGAAATGAAGGGTAAGGACAGTAATTTAACATATCAATGACTAACCGACTACACCAGAAACATCCGAAGCAAAAGCAAAAGCGAAATGACAACATTTCAGCTAAATCTTTGATATTTCTTACAAACTAGAGACACAATTGTCACATCTTCAAAAATATTTTCACCGCTTCTTCTCAGATACATCTTCAATCGAGACCCAATTGTCTTTTGGATACAATACAACTTCAATATGTCTTACTAACTAGAGACACAAAATTGTATGTTTGTGACACATTCATATTAGAAATAATATATTTTGACATATGTGGGGGCAGGGACTGAATTACATATTAGGGGCGGTTGCCACCCCAAGAGTCAAAAAAATTCTGACCGCGTAAGACTAAAGTTGTGTATTCGAACCCCTAGTAATAGGATGTCTACTCTGCTCTATAACCTAGAGAGAGGCACTCTCTTCTATTATTAAAATGCAAGTTCATATCATCTCTACAGTATTAGTATATGCATCACAACTATGAGAGTGCATCCCAATTCCAAGTGATCATACATTTACACATTTCATGCCACATTTGTTATATATAGGACGTCAAAAAAACATTTGTTATAGAGTTATATAAGTTTAGTTTCTATAAAATTTCAATGTTTTCTTTTTAGTCTATATAACAAATTTCTACAACTGAAAACAAAACATTTAAATTTTATAGGGTAAAAATTTATTTAACCGTTATTTATTTATTTATATATGTAAGTATTTAATTCATATATAAATTCTGCATGTACTCTTGTAAATGTGTTTAAATTTTTGCCCCCCTTAAATATTTTTCCTCCCTAGGTGGGGGAAATATATGAAACTATGCCTATGTGTTGTGATCACAAATACTTTACATATAATTCTTTTAACATATCTTGGTCGTGTCGTATCTTGATACTTACAATTTCACGCATTTATTTTGTATGTGTATGCAAGAGAGAAGAGGAGAAGGATCTAACCAATCTTGGGCACCCAGGAGACTTTGAAATATTCCATGAAATCAGTTTGGTCAACAAAATCCAGCATGAATTGTTCCAAAGCATCCGATGTATTTGTGCCTCCCCAAATGCTGTACACTATTGTCCCCAGACGCTTAAAAATCTCCCGTTGAACCTCAATATTATTGCATTTCCTGACAATATTTCTTAGCCATGATCTACGTATACGCCATAGTGAAAATAGGACAGGACAACCAAAAATATCTCTGTAAAATCAAACAATAAAAGTAAGACAATTAAACACAACTATATAGAACTTTAAACCAAACTTGTTTTAAAGCAATAAATCTTGCCTCAAAAGATCAATATCAGCTGCAGCGTCGTCAATTAAAAATCCACTGACTTTCCATCCAGGCTCAACACTACGAGCTCGGTCAATTAAAGCATTAAGCCACTTAGACACATCAGGCTTCGCAAAGCTACGCGTAATGATCCATGCGACAGGAAGTGCATGTT
This sequence comes from Cicer yamashitae, assembly GCA_037974755.1. Classification (NCBI taxonomy): domain Eukaryota; kingdom Viridiplantae; phylum Streptophyta; class Magnoliopsida; order Fabales; family Fabaceae; genus Cicer; species Cicer yamashitae. The sequence continues at coordinate 41,132,596 of JBBPBQ010000002.1, forward strand.
GTCTTGAATCAAAAACAAGTAGTGTGAACAAGGGATACTGCCAACAGGAAAAGATAACTAAGTCCGGTTGATTGAAAATATACCTCAATGTGAACAAGATAAGTATTATTCTATTAGATCTAGTGTAACTTAAAGGTCGTGAAGAAAAAATAATTACTTTAAGCCTCTTTACGCCAAAGGACGAGTCTGCTGCAACAACACTGCGATGACCAAATCGAACCATTTGCTGCAGCTGCCATTCTGTTTGGATCCCCAAGATGAAGGGGTCTGACTCTGAAGTATCTTGATGAAAAAACACAGATTTTCTATTGCGTTCAACCCACATGCGGATACTAGCTTGATCGTCAAGATCTAGCTCATGGGTAGACCTTTTGATAATCATGCCTAGCTTGTGAACATACTGAGAAGCAAGGCTATTGACTTTTGCATTTGAACCACAATATCGCTCAATTCCTTCAATGTGTTTCTCCAAGATATTCTCTTCCGGAATGCCGAGATATATCATGGACATTGTTTGCTGCTGAATTTCATTGCATATATATGGAATTTTTTTGGCACCTGGGCCAATGGCGTCTCTATCAAGTGGTCCATGGCAGACAAAACCGGACTTGTTAACATGACGCCTCTCATTGTATATAATAAGTGCAAGTGACGGACGGGCATAAAGACGTTTGACAACAAAATGACAGGTACAACCCCGCATTGATTGAGGTCTAGCAGCACGATTTCGGGTATTAAGTCGGTATCTCCGACTAGGTAATATGCCTCCACCCTCCCCATAATTTTCTGGGCCAAACGAGCACCAGTACCTTCACAAGGCACAAAATTCAACACAACAACATAAGTATTGGAATCCTGATTGTGCACATGACTTCTTAAGTATCAAATTATTAGTTTGCCAGTATGCTATTGATTCCAAATTCAGGACAGCAAAAGGAAAATGGCTCAAACTTCAAACTTATGATCATAGGTAACATTAGGAAACTTAACAAGGATAAAATTTTCTAAAAAGAAAACATGACATCATTTCACACTACTAATTTCCAATGATCCACCAAAAACAAACTACAGAAAAGAAAGCAAACAATTGCTTGAAAAATTCAACAAATGTCACATAAGTCAAACAATTTTCTGATCATTCAACCAGTACCTTCACAGAGAACAGAGTTCAACATGACAAGATATGCATTGCAATCTTGATGGTGCACGTGATCACTTTAGTTTCAATTTATTAGTTTACTAGTACTATTGATTTGAAATTCCAGCCAGCAAAAAGAATGGTTCTAACTTACGAAGATGTGAAGCATTAAGGAACCTAACAAGGATCAAATTTTCTACGTGGGGAAACATGTGATCATTTCACACTATCAAATTCTAATGCTCTACCTTAAACAAACTAAACAAGCAAGAAAATTCTACAAAAGTTTTAAAAAATTGTCACAAAAGTTAAACAATCTTATGACCACACAACCAAAACAGTAAAAACCATATTATAAAATATTAAATCTTGTTAAAAATAATTTTGAATAAAGTGTAAGAAGCAAAGCAGAAACTCACAGCCTGTACTCAAGATATTCATCATCCTTGTACTCCTTCAAGGTGCCAATAGTTCGTTTCCTTCCTCTCTCGATATGAAACCGAGTTGGGCACAACACGTTACAGCACTCACCAATTATAAAAGCATCAACTCTGTCATAAGGAATAAGGGCAACCTCATCATGGTGTTCAGCATTCCCAAACTTGGTCCAAGTTAAGTCAGCAGAAGAGAACTCTTCTTCAGGTGGATCTTGCAAAGGAATCTTTTCTATTGATTCAACTGTAGCCATCTCCGTCTCCATTAGGGTACAACAAAAAACCAAACTTTTTTCCTTACACAAGAATCTAAAACACTTCCAAAAAGTGGAAGAAATAAAAAAGTATGACGCATTGAACAGAACAGAACACCCTGAAACAACATTCAGAAACGACCCTTTAAAGATAACTAGTTAAAGATTTGATTTTGCTGAGTTTTAAGGGTTTTATGCAACAGCAGATAAGCAATTCAATCCAAAAACTGAAAGGCAAAAAAAGCACAAATTAAAAAAAATAAAGATAAGTTCATCACTGAGAAATGAAGGGCATACCCTTTTGGTTGAATACATTCACAAGGTGAATGTGTGGTTTTGGCGAATTTTGATGGGATTTGTTAGAGTTGGTAAATGAGGCTACCCGGCCTGCATTGGACTCGGGCTTTTTTGGGCCGGGTCAAAAAACCTAGGGTGGAAAATGGGCTTCAATTTTGCTGTCCAAGCCTGGCCCTTTGCAGGCTATGGGTTTTTCGGGCCGGGCCGTTTTATACAAACATTTTATTTTTTTACGTAAAAAGTTGATTTAAAATATGTTAAAAAAATAAATAGTACTGCCAACTGATACAAATCTATTCAAGTAACATTTTTCTAGTGTGGACATCATTTTTATAGATGAAAAGAAGAACAAAAAAAACCTTAAATAGTTTAAGGATAACAAACAATCATACTGCAAACATAACTAAAACTGAAACATAAAATAGCTTAAGAATCGCAAACATAAACATAAAAATTGAAATAGCTTAACGATCGCAAACATAAACAGAAACAGAAACCTTTAATAGCCTAGGGTATGTTTGGGAGGAGGATTTAGAAGGGCTTTGGAGGGCTAAGTCTATATTTTAATACATATTTGGGACATTAAATTAATTAAAGGAATAACACAATATATGATCATATAGTATTTCAATCACATTTCAATCATTCTTAAAAACATTTCATAGCTTGCATAATTTCCAAAAGAAAAACATTAATAATTTATTCATCATAATCAAGATTCTTTAAAAACTCATTTGCAAGTCACGATTTCAAGGCTACAGTGCAAAAACCACATGAAAAGCAATCTCAAATAAGAGAAAAAAATCAAGTCACAATTTTTGAAAAAAAATCCCTTCTCCTCTCCTTCACAAAATAGGCACGATGTTTGAAAAAAAATAAACATAATAGAAGAACAATAATTCAATGAAACAACACACCAAAAAAAAATAAAAACAAAACTAAAATGTTCAAAATAAGAATCAAAACAACCATTGAAACAACATAAAAGAAGAATAAATAAGAGAAAAAACTTGGTAAGGATGAATAGAGACGAACCAGAAGTAAGCGATTGATAAAGAAGGAATTACGGTGCCGGATTGCCGGAAAACGGTGCCGGATTGCCGGAAAACGGTGCCGGAAGGTGGAAGGTCCGTGGTCTTCAGTGATGGCAAAGTCAAGACAAGATGGTTTTGGAGTTTTGGGTGAAAGGGTAGATGGAATAGTAAGAGAAGATAGAACTGAGCGTAAAAACAGAAACAACAAACCTAATTTTTAATATATTATATATTATTATCTATTAAAATGATATTCCAGTTTAACTTTTTAAGACATTATACTTTTAAAGGTTAAAGATATCTTTTTACTGCTAAAAAATAAAAAATTTACTTTTAATTTTTTTTTCTTAATCTTTTATATTTTATTCTTTTATTTTTTTTATTTGTAACAATAATAAAAGAAAAACACATTTGGTGTAGCTTATTTTACTACTAATATTACTTATTAAGGAGTTACAGATAGGTTTTTTAAACTTTCCATAATTCATTATCAATAACTCATTACTTCATCTCTTTATCATTCTACTTTTTCTCGCTACTAAAAATAAACTATGGATTCCTCTAATCTTTTCTTCTATTCCTCTAATGTTATTTTCATTTCACAAACCATTTTTCTTTAGTGCACATCAAAAATCTTGAGTTTGGAAGTTTAGTTTTTAATGTGGCATCTCCATCGTTTCAACATGCAACATAGATTTTTGTCTAGGTTCAATCTCTATTTTTTTCTTAAACTTTGAATATTTATATTTAGTTAACAATCTCTATTGTGTGGGATTGTGTATTATCTTTCAAGTATATAAACAATCTTTTAATCAATAAATTTTTTTTTGTTGCTTTTTTTCCACTATTTATTTCTTTTTCTTTCCATTGTTTTTTTTTTTTCTTTCTATTAATTTTCAATTATTATATAGACTAGCGTCCACCTGTCTTTCTGCTTTTTTTACTGTATTATGATGCACAATTATTTAATATATTTATTAGTGTGATTTTTGTTTTGATTTAAGTTATTTATTATATATTTTAAATATTTAGTTGCATTTACGAATAACATAATATAATTTTTGGCATTTATTTGTATAGAGTACTATTAGACAAATATTCACTTAACCTTGAAGGTAAGTGACTACTCATATTGACAAAGTGATTTTTGTACTCATATTGATAAAGTTTGTACTCATATGGAAGGTAAGTGAGTCTAGTTTTCATAAAACAAATAATTATTTGAAAATAAGGTTTAGAGAAAAAGTTATGATCAAAACATTGCACATATATTTTGCGAATTTTAAGTTGACAGCATTTATTCAATTACACTAAATTTCTAATAAATTTTTGCAAACACAAATAGTACAAATTATGAATACATCAAAACAACATCACAATGTCAATTTACTCAACATAATTTGTCACTATAGTGAAATTCAAGCTCTTTAATATCAAGTACATCAAGAGAGCATATTTTCATGTCATCAAGGAAATTCAATTATACTCTAATCTGTTCTCAATTTTAGCTATAGAACTTCATATGTGTGACCTATTTTAATCATCTATTTCAAAACCCCTAAATCTAACATAGAAAAAATCTCTCTCTTCATTTCAAACCCCAAATCCCTAATATATGGTAAACATTACCTCATATATGCATATAAGGAAAATAGGGAAGGGGAACCCATCTCTTGATTTTCAAAAGAATTGTGAAGATGATGATACTCCCAACTTTTTATTCTTTGGCTTCTAGTAAGAAAAATATGCACTATTCCTTTCTCTTCTTCTTATTTTGCCAAGGTTTTTGATAAGGATCTCAAGAGCATGAAGATGATCCATATTTTTAATAAATTAGGATGAACTTTAATTATTTTCATTTGGTTTGTAATAATTCTTAGTTTGCTTTAATTTGGAATTGTATTAGTTTTAATATAGATTTAGTTGATGTTATATGTAAGTGAAGATACTTTGCTTCCTTACATTTAGTTTATTTTTATAAAAAAAAAAATGATGTAAGCCCAATTTGGGCCTAGAGAATGGTGTTACTTATGACCCATTTAGGTTTAGAGATAATTTTACTATAACTATGAATTTGTAACCTCATTGAAAGGGGATTTTCGGAAGGAATTAGAATTTCTCTAATGAGATTTGTGAGTGAGTTTGGTCTCCTCTTTGAGTTCTTGGATTAGAACTTGCTCGAGTCTTATCAATGGCTTCCTTACCATTATGGTGATTCTTCATTGGTTTATCGATCATCCTTGATTGTGGCGCCTTCTTCATCTTCTCAACCTAATCCATCTTTTGTTTCTTTATAATTTTCAGTTTCCTTTACATCAAACCCTAATATACAATTTCTACCGATTATGGTGTTTAGCAACCTGCGATCATATCTCCAGTTCTACAAACTTGTTTTCGGTGATTCAACAGCCTAACTTGCGTTTCAGAACGTCATCTTTCACCTCGTTTTGGAATCGTCCGATTCGGAGTTTCCTAGCTTTGATTATCGCATTCTCCAGCAATACGTGATTTTTGACTCAAATCTGTAAGTTTCCAACCTAGAACGATCCTTATAGTGATTCATTACAAATAGGATCATATCAGTTTTTTTTTCTTCTTTCTCCTTCTATAAGCTGGCAGCATTCATCCAATCACACTGACATTGTCGCGTTGATTGAGACGACGACACAATTTTATAGGGCGGCGGTGAATAACGATAAGAATAGGGAGAGATAAGGGTGAATGTGAGAAGGTTGTGAGAAAATGGGTGAAGGTGAGAAGAGAGAGACAATAGAAATTAAGGTTCTAAATTTTGGTCTCTTTTTCAAAAAATATTCAGATTTTTAATTTATAATTTATTTTTTCATTTTTTACTAAAAAAATTATTTCAAACATTGTTAGTCGGCTTAACAGTGTTAGAATTTTTTTAATAGAAGTTGGACTGAGGGACCATTTTAAAAGGAATCTGTATTTGCAGGGATGTGAATCAAACAAAAAAACTTATGATGATCAAAATCAAAAAATGTTATAATTGTAAGGTTCAAAAATATATTTAAACCTATAATTAGTGACAATTACTTATTTTTACATATGCCAACACCTTCAATTTTTCATTGTAGAAAATATCAATCAAAGAACAGTACTTCCATTGTTGAGACACGAAACAACGTTATGAAGATTAAATGGCTATGGTACTCAATGATGGGAAGCCATATATTTTTTTGACAATGACATACAATCCTTCTTGAATTAAGATAACATCTGCACTTGATCCTTTTCAAACTTCTCAAGATCGTCTTGATTTGCTAACAATAATTTTTTGATCTAAATTTGAGCAATTGAAGGATGATGTGATTAAGAAATGGATCTTAGGAAAGGTTTAAAGTTACATGTACGTAACTGAGTTTTAGAAACATGGACTATCACATATGTATTTGTTGTTGATTTTGGATAGTAATGACAGATTGTGTGACCCATAAGAATACGACAGTGTGGTTATAGCAGAAATACAAAAGATAGAATTTGAACCACAATTACATAAGGCAGTATTAAAACACATGATCCATGGACCTTGCGGTAGACTCAATCCTAATTCTCCATGCATGAATAATGGAGAATGTTGGAAGAGTCATGACAAGGCAATGACTCATATCACAGTTTAGAAGACGATTTGATGAACCTGTATCTATTAATAAAAATAAGACAGTTGTATAGATGGGTTGTAGCTTATAAACATTGGTTATTGTTAAAATATGATTGCCACGTCAATGTGGAGGTTTGTAGTAGAGCTGTCAAAACGGGTTACCCGACCTATATAGGGCCGGCCCTAACGGGTTGCGGATTTTTTCGGACTGGGCCAAAAAGTCATGTTTTAATATGGGCCGATAAAATACTACCCGAGCCCGGCCCTGAACGGGTTGTAGGCTGGGCAAGTAACTCGCACATTTTTTATAATATTTTTTTTGACTCATTATATTTTTAATTTCTTTGCGACTTTTTTAATTTGAAAATTTTCGTTGATGCCCGTTTAAAAAAAATTATGGTATACTACTTATGCATTAAGTATGAATCAATTTTAATGTCCATTTAAAAAATATTATGGTTTACCCTTTATACACAAACTAAGTTTGAATTTTCCAATTAATACAAACTCAATTCGAATTTTTCAAAACAACATATTATCCAATCAACATACAAATTAAAATAAGTTCAAATTATCCTCCGTCAAAGCATATGTTATGCGTCCGACATATTTCACAAAATTTTGCAAGGGAATTTAAGGACAATGCTTTGAAGAAAAAAATTATTTCTATGGGTAATAATTTCATTCTTAATTTTTATAATTAGTGTCATTTTTAATAATTCCATTCTTAATTTTTATAATTAGTGTAATAATGCATTGTCTACTGTTTCAATACAGGTTACTCAATCAATTAGCCTACATATCGATACTACCGCAGAGAAATCGACATAGTAAACTCGGAGGCTTTGAAATGGTTAGACAACATACGGCGACAAGGTTGGATTCAAGCATTCGATGGAGGTAGCCGTTGGGGTCAGATGACAACCAACATTGTGTAGTCGATCAACAGAGTATTAAAAGGCACGCACAACCTTCCTATCACTGCTTTGGTCCAATCAACTTATTTTAAAATAGGGACACTGTTTCCAACCATGGGAAAACAACACGCATCAATTTTAGCTTCTGGTCAAGTATACACAGAAACTTGCATAAATTTTATGAAATTGGAAATAAGTAAATCCAATAGTCATAGAGTCGATAGTTTTGATTGAAGCAACCATACTTTCATGGTCCACGAGACAGTAGTTCCAAGAGAAGGGCGACTAGTTGGTCATTTCAGTGTAAACCTTCCTAACAAGTGGTGCGATTGTTGGAAATATCAAGCTAAACATATGGCTTGTTCACATGTGATAGCAACATGTTCTAGCATAAAATATAATTATTGGAGCCTTACATCTTATGTGTACAAAGTGGAAACGGTACTAAAAGTCTACGACGGAGCGTTCCAACCCATACCAAACGAATGATATTGGCCACAAAATGAAGGTGTTAAAGGTGTGTCACAATCCACTAATGCAGAGAGTCAAGAAATTAAGGTCGGTCTTTGGTCATACTAGGAAACATTGTCCAAATGCTGCTGGCACATCTACTCAAATTTGATGTATTTTTTCTTCAATTTTAATGTATTTTCTTTTAAATTTATATTATAATTTACTATTTTTAATTATAATCATTTTTAATTATAATTATAATTATTATTATTATTTATTAATGTATTTTATTTTACTTTATTATTAGTTTTTTTTATAAATAATTCAATTAATTTTAATTTATTAATTAATTAATAACAATTGTTAAAATGAAGAAAAAAATATGCAATGGCTAGTAGCAGGTCACTCCCTGGGGAAACGGCTTCCTATTGAGTTTTAAAAAAATGACCTTCAGCTGGTTGCTGGCCCGGGAAGCGACCTCCTATTGGATTGAAAAAGTAGGGCAATCGCGTAATATTTTTTTGTTGGGTGACATTTTGGTTATATAAAAAAAAGATATTTAAAAAAATCCATTTGATCTTGCAAACTAATATATATATCAATTAAAGTAAGGGAATCATGATTATGTATAAAGAAATTCTAAAAAAAAATAGTAATTTTATAAAAAATTATTTTTATCAAAATAATTTAAAATATTGATATAAATTTTTATTGTATAAATATTATTTTATCAAATAAATTAAAGATTTGTATACTAATAAATGTCTCGTGTATGTAAAGAAACTATTATACAGAAAATGAGCTATGTAAACAAAATAATTATAAAAAACACAATATACAATAAATTGTCATACATTTAAATAAATAAAAAATATACTATGTTTTGACGAATGAATTAAAATAATATAATGTAATTATAAAAGATTTCTTAAAAGATTGTGCAAATATTTATTTTTCAAAAAATTTCTTAAAATAATGCAATAATAAAAGATTTCTTAAAAGATTGTGCTATATAATATTTATTCAATAATATACTGTAAATAAAATATCAATAAGATATTTTCTTATATAGTAAGATATTTTTATATACCGCAAATAGAAACATTTATTGTTATTTTTTAAATGGAATTAATTTATTTTTCGCAAGTAGTGATTGTTATTTAGTAGTTATAGATTTAGAGTATTACCATTTAATGGTAGATTGTTTTAAAAAAATGGTCGAATGTCATTCTAAATAAAATAATGTATTAATATTTCCGTGAATAGCAAGTGGAAATCGATTATTATTGTTTGGAGGGAGGAAAT
>JBBPBQ010000002.1:41142421-41158619 GCA_037974755.1 Cicer yamashitae
ATTCTACATGTTAAATACTCAATTACCTATTGTTATGAATGTATTACAGCACCAATTTCACTTTTTTTTTTAAATCTCATTTAAAAATCATTTGATCGGAAACTGTTTTCCCTAAAAATTAAGTATAACAAATTTGAGATTGATTGGTTGGAATTATTTACTTTTTATGAAAATTAATTTAACATTTTTAATTTTTTTTACACATATTTACTTTGAGCAATTGTTTTGTCATCTTTAAATACATTTTAAATTAGAATCATATTGTCACAAAAAATAAGAAGAAGAAAAATAGAATCATATTTTGCAAAGGTTGAAATGTCTAATTAAATGTGTGTCTTGATTAGTTGTCAATTACATCGTAACAATTTTCTTGGTCCTATTATCAATTCCGTAAAATTTTGAAATTGTATTTTTAATTATTGTTTTCACCGAGAGTTAAGATTGAGTATGCAAAACTCAAATAAAATCATACTATTACCCTATATAAAATACAAAATAAACCTAATTAAATCCAATCACTTATAGTAGTATAAATGATCAGCCATGAAAATGACTCCTACAAAGAATCAAATTATTTTTTTTGTTTTGTGCTCTTGTGTATGATGTTTCATTTCCAATTGTGAAAATCAGTAGCCAAATATTAGCACTGGAAAGAGTTCCTACAAAGATAAGATCATACGAGTAATTATACACTTAAGTTTTGTTGAATAAAATAAACATTGGCACTAAAATACTATCTATTTAATCAAAACCCAAAAAATCAAACACATAACATAAAAATAAGAGGACATATATATGGACAGAAAACCGACTAAAATCATTCTTCTGCAATTATTGTTTAAAACTTCCTCTCCAATATTTTTGGTGTTCTCTTCATCTTTTGCAATTATCTTCCTCTCACAATGTTTCTTGCTTCCAAAAATAAAAATGTACTACGTGAGAGGTATGACGTGTAAATAAAAAAGAATTTAGTTATAATTTAAAATTTAAGTTTAAAGGTAAAATGTATATGAGATATATAAACAAACTCCCATTAAAAAAATGAGTATATTAGTCCAAACAAAAATGAGTAGTACTATTATAAAATATAGGAGTGGTACTACTATTGGATTTTTTTTTTTATTATTTTTTTTTATGTATATCCTACTTTTAATTTTTTTTCTTTTTTAAAATACTATATTTTAAAATTAATATATTAAAATATCTTATTCTTTTACTCTTAGGAGGTCGCATCTTTAGAATGCGATCATATGAAACAAAAAAAATTAAGTAGTAGTTGATCGCATAATGGGGATGCGACTTTCTACACATATTTGTTTTTAATTTTTTTTATTAATTGATATAATAAACAAAAATAATAATAAATAAATATTTAAAAATATAAATAATAATAATAATATAAATTAATTAAAATTAGTAAAACAATATAAAAAAATTATAGAAATATAGTAGATTATCAGCAACATTCGGATAATATTTTGGATTATGATCGGTAATCAATATCCATTTTATTCCTTACATCTGTTTTATTTGTAATATAGTAAATAAAAAAAAAAAAACCTAATTATATCATGGACTAAAGAAAACAACGTGTTATAATATTTTAACATATTTTAACAACGTTCTCTTATTTTGCAGCCTGCAAATAAATTAGCAACTCTAAGTTGACTGTCTCCTATTTTACTGTTAATTTTATTTATTAAAATATAGATTAACATATATAGAGTTGTTTAAACAATATAATACTTTCAAAAACTTTAACAATATAACACTTTCAAAAACTTTAACATGTTCATGTTCTTTTTGTTAAAATGCACGAACTATTTATTCCAATAATAATCTAAAATATTATTCTTGACTTTAACAATATAACACTTTCAAAAACTTTAACATGTTCATGTTCTTTTGTTAAAATACACGGACTATTTATCCCAATAATAATATGATAAAGTAGTAAGTTAGTTTTCTATAGTTTAATTTAAATAAAAATAAATCAATATATATATATATATATATATTATTTTGTTGTTTGTGGATAAGTTAGTTTTCTATTTATTTTGCACTTAGTTACTAGTAGTTGCTACATTTGTGGAACACTATTTTCATTCGGGTGTTTATTTTTATTTGTATTTGAAGTATTTGTTTATCATGAAATAAAAATAACTTTGCAACAATACTCTTTGTGTTTATTTTTATTTGTATTTGAAGTATTTGTTTATCATGAAATAAAAATAACTTTGCAACAATACTCTTTCTATTATGTTTCCTTCTCTACCATTTTTACAAAACAGAAGAAAAAAAATTATCTACAACTATACTAAATCTCTATAATATTTTTATTAATTTTAATTAATTTATATTATCATTAACTAATAATTAATATTTTTATATTTTTATTATATCAATTAATAAAAAAAAATGTATGTAGAAGGTCACATCCAAATGATGCTACCAACTACCACGCTCTTTTTTATTTTATTTTTTACTTCACATAAAATTCGACTTATTTTAAATATAAAAATAAGATATTTTAATATATTAATTATATAGCAGTGTATTTAAAAAAAATTAAAATGAAATATATACGAAAAAAATCCTACCTGCTATTATGGGTAATCCTCATACTCTTCATATTCCTCAAAAATCACCCAAGGGGCGCGTTATATGTATATGAGTCTTGAAAGCCAACACCTCAAGGGGCGCGTGCAAAGACTTCTTCAACTCACCATCCAAATAAATACAAAGATATATAGAGAAGTAAACATATAATATCTATAGAGGATCGATACACAAAAATATATTGTTTTATACATATAATTTATTTTTTTCTTCCACAAGGAAATTGTTTAATTTGCGAACATATCACTTCATTTTTTGAGCAAATAAAAATTGGACATACACTCCTAGTACAAACTAATAGCACTTCGTGGTTACTTTTATTTTGATTAAAATGATAAACATCTCCTTGGAAAATTTTATCCCAACAAAGCCCATGCTTCAGTCAACATATCCTTTCGCATTTCGCAGTTACACGCGCTAACCAGTCGCGTCGTTTCCCGCTTTAAATTTCTCCCTGACTTCCGAATCAAAATTTTCCACTACGCTCCCAAAAATTAAATGAAAGAAAAAAATAATCCAAATGAGTGTATCCTTCTTTCAAATTCTTGTTCTTCAGATCTGATGAAAACAGTGTTAAAAAACACACTCTCTTTCGAAAATTTGTAAATTCTTCTTTCTTTTCAACACGCTCTTGTTAGGGTTTCCAACATTCACACCATTTTCAATTTTCTATTTTCTATTTTCCTTTTTCGTTTTTTTTAAATTGCTCCTTGAATTGATACCTGTTATCGGCGATTCCGATGTCGGCTTCCACCGTGTCTATCACGGCGGCGAATCCAGGCGCGCGTCGGAGACCCGTGATCGTTACCGAGAAGAAAACCACCAGTAATCTTGAACTCCTTGCCAACGACGTCGCCGCTTCTCCGGTTGCTGTCACTTCCGGCAATGTCGACGGCAAGACTCCATCAGCCGCCGGTAATGGCCGAGACTTGAGTCATCACTCGATCCGTGGAGAGGCTGTCCTCTCCAAGGAGTTGGCTCCGGCAACGAAGAGGACTGCCGGCGGGAACTCTACTGCGGTTACTCCGCGGAGGGTGAAGAAGTCTAATGGAAAGTCGGAGAAGCCGCGGTGGGTCACCGTGGCGAGAATCTTTGCGAAACAATTCGTGCTCCTGGTGATGCTTGCTGGGTTGGTTCAGTTGTTTAGGTGGTATGTATTGAATTCCAGCGAAGGCGTTGTTGGAGGGATTGCTGAGTTGTCGGAATACGAGGGGAGGATTTCGGAAGTGGAGAGTTTGTTAAAGAAGACGGCAAAGATGATTCAGGTGCAGGTTGATGTGGTGGATAAGAAGATTGAGAATGAGGTTAGAGGGTTGAGGACGGAAATGGATGCGAAAATTGAACAAAAAGGTGCATTCTTGGAGAACGAGTTGAAGAAATTGGAGACTAAGGGTGACAAATTGGAGAGATATTTGGGTGAATTGAAGATAGATGATTTGTTAACAAAGGAGGAGTTTGAGAAATTTGCCGAGGGTTTGAGGAATGTGAAAGGGAATAGTTATGAAGGTGGTGGTTTAGATGAGATTAGGGAATTTGCAAGAAGCGTGGTTGAGAAGGAGATTGAGAAGCATGCTGCTGATGGGCTTGGGAGGGTGGATTACGCCCTTGCAAACGGTGGAGCCGCGGTTGTTAGGCATTCGGAGGCCTATGATGTGCGGAGGGGAAATTGGTTCTTGATGTCTGTCAGAAATGGTGTTCACCCCAATGCTGATAAGATGTTGAAGCCGAGTTTTGGGGAGCCCGGACAGTGTTTTCCATTGAAGGGTAGCAGCGGGTTTGTTCAGATAAAGCTACGTGCTGAAATCATTCCTGAGGCTGTCACCTTGGAACATGTAGCAAAGGTAATGCAATGCATAGTTTTGTTGCTCTGTTGTCTTGCCATGATGCCAATCAGTTAGAATAATCTTTGGTTTTCTGTTAATGTTGTGTACTTCATTGCATTTATGAAAAGTTGGAGTAGTTGACATGCTTGTTATAGGAAATTTGATTTTGCATATGCATATATACTTGCTTGCATTCTCATTGTGGCAAACTAGGCTTGAGAATCTGCATGATGAGCCCATGAATTATGTTTATGTTATGTTGGATCATAATATATCAGCTAGATGCAACTGGTTTATTGAAGTCCATGTCTGTGGGTGAGTTATGATGGGTATAGTAGAACATGCCATATGTTTTTCTTGTACTTAGGCTACTAAATATGATAACTTAAAATTGATGTCATTAACTTATTACTAGTGGTTGAGGATATCCACAAACTGGCTTTTTAATCAAACATACATATGATAGGAGAAATAATTAAAAGGCGCTATTGATATGTGAAAGTATGAAGTTTACTTCATTTATCTTTTTATTCAACATGTCAAGTTGGAGATGGTGATATTTGGGCTTCTGTAGTTTATACTTTCAAATTCTAATGCAATGATTGTTTGGTTTTTTCTTGATATACTTTGTTGTGTGTTAATGATATTGAACCACTATATATGGTTGATTCTGAGACCTTTCTTGATTCTTCAGACATATATTTTTGTCTAATTGGTTTTCAATTTTCAATGTAATTTCTTTGTGTGCATCCTTTTAATTTAGTGTTTTTGTAATCTAGCGTTGTATGTGGTATTGTGCTATCTTCATGGTTGTGGAGATCTGTGTTACACAAAAAGACCAATAAATTTTCTCATAAGGAGACCGCTCTAATTTTATGTTTTTCCTTGTTGCATTTTTCATTATTTGAGAGCTTTTTTCCATGGAGTTTAATGGAGAAGGTTGTTTATTTACATGAACTACATGATGGTGTTTCCAAGTATTTATCAACCTATAATGATTTAACCATGATTTGACAGTCTAATTCAGATATACATGTCTGCTTTCTTGGTTATTTGAGAGTCAAGGCACATTCCTCAGTATATGAGACATTTATTATGTTCACAATACTGCAACAAAGATGAAAGTCCATTGGATCTATTCATTTTGGCACTGGAAATAAAATAATTTGAAGGACTTTGTGTTTTATATTAAAAGAACTTGGCTCATGTAGTTTGGTGCTTGAACTTTTGACTTCTGATTAAGAAAATAAATAATTGCTTCTGTATAACATGATGGTTCAAACCATTCCCATTGATACCAATATGAACCAACAAAGAAGTCTTTGTTAAAATTAATATTTACTCATAGTTATAAAAAGCTCAGTATGCGGTGTATACAGAGTCATATCCTGTAATGTACATATTTTATTTCTGTCCATTTACTTAATGAATGAGATAGTGCTTGATGTTAAGTTATTATGTTTTTTAAGAGGCTTGGATGACTAATTATTTTTCTAGCTCTAGGTTGATAAAAGAGAGTTTCACCCTGTATAGGGGTAAGTTTCATAGAATTTTTGTTGGAAGTCCTATATTTTGATGCAGTGATATACCTATTGCTGAGATGGCTGGTGTATGTAAAGTATGTGTCTGTTACTGTCATTTGTATGATTTGGTTGCTGTCATATTTTTGGTATATTTTGTCATATTTGGTGGGTAGCTTGTGTTTTTTTTGGCATATTTTATTGTTGTTGTTGGTTATCTTGTTGCTGTTGCAGCATTAGTGTCTTGGAGTTCCTTTTATAGTTTTTCCTGGCCTTCTCTAACCCAGATTGGTTTTGATGGGACTTGGGAGTTAAAATTTCCCTAGATTCTTCTTAACAGTTCTGAAGCCCTTTGCTTTATTCATATTTTTTTCGACATTTATTTTTTCTAGATTTTGTTGTAGTTGTTTTTAACCATTTCATATCACATTTCTTCCGTGCTTTGTTAGTAGATCTGTGTTTGCGTTGATGTATGAGATTGGATTGGAAGTACTTTGTTGTCTTCAGTTAATTGTTCAGTTTGACTAGTTGATAAAAAGAAAGGTATTTTGTGTGTTACTAACACAAACTTTCTCGAATCCTCGTGATATGGATCAATGATGATTGTGATAACCTGCTTTTAATGGCCCATTACTGCTGTAAGATTGATTCCTAGATGTTATTCTAGCATTCTTTGTCATTTCTCAAGTGTATTGATTGGAACAAAAGGGAATAGAATAACACAGAAAAGTTGAGGTGATTAAATTTTGTTCGAAAATCATTTTATGGATTTGTGAATATTTTTGGCTTGTATGTGATTCATGTGGTTTTCATGTTGAAATACATGAATCCTAATACTATTTAAAATTGGTAAGATACATGTAAAACCAGAAATCCCATGTTTTTAGTCATGTTTTGGCGATCTTCTGCCAGATCTAAATTGATTTCCTTGGTAATTTATGCAGAATATCTTTTGTGTGCTAATCTGGTGTTCCAGTTGTCCTTATTACTTTGGCCAAAGGGAATATTCTTTGGTATTGTTTACAATAAGGCCGTATACGTTGCGAATGACTTGTCTTTGTTGGGAGTTCTTTTATGTTTATATTTTTTATCTTGATGTGTGTGGCAGAGTGGTTTTGTTTTTCTCTTTATTCATTCAGCAGTTCATTGAATATTGTTAGTTTTTGTACTGATATTTTTTATTTGAACAGAGTGTCGCATATGATAGGTCTAGCGCTCCCAAGGACTGCAGGATTTCTGGTTGGCTGCAGGGGCGCAATACTGATTCTGTAATTGATACAGAAAAGATTTTTCTTCTGGCAGAGTTTACATATGACCTTGAGAAGAGCAATGCTCAAACTTTTGATGTGTTGAATTCAGCAGGTTCTAGTGTTATCGACACGGTAAGGCTTGACTTTACGTCAAACCATGGAAGTGCTTCACACACCTGTATATATCGCTTAAGAGTTCACGGTCACAAATCTGATTCAGTTTCTATGATGGCACTCCAGTCATAATGCATCATTTGTTTGTTTGAAATTTTATCAATGTTTGTGTAATTGCTTAGTATTATTTGTTCAGATGTAGGTAGGAATTCATGGATTAAATATAATAGATGCAGTCACTTGTGGTCCTTGTTAGTGTATTTAACTTATTGCTGCTTCAAATGGATTATGTATTTAGTGTATGATTTCTGAATTAGGAAGATGATAGATTTCACACTTTTGGGTATCACCAAGGTTTACTAGTTTCTTTTCTCCGTATGGTTCTTTAGGGTTAAGTATGTTTTAGTCCTTACAAAACACCCTACTATCAAAATTAGCCTTTGTAAAATTTTGATGTAAGTTTGATCTTTCATTTGGTAGTTTTAGAAACTAAACATACAAGAAAATTTATAGATTAAAATATATTTAACCTTTGATTCATCGATATGTGGAAAATTGATGATCTAAAACCATTTCCTGGTGAACAGTCATCCAAAACTATGATGCTACATGTTTTATAGTACTTGAGTTTCTTTTTTTGGAGAAGCTATGAATCGAAGAACATGTTGTCACATGATCAGTACATGTCATCCATTTAGTTAGTTGAAAATACAACAACACCTTGTATATCTTCAAGTCATTGACTTCATGTAACTCCTTTATTTCAATCAATTCAGTTGGCCTCTAGTATTTGTTTTTGGGTAACATTGGCCTCTAATATTTATTATTGAGTACTGGAATGGGTGTGCTCATTTAATATAGTTTATTTGGTCGCGGCGAGCACTACAATTTTTAAAGTACAATCTCAATTCTCAAACGAATGTAAGGTGCTACAGACATGATTAAAATTGATTACTAAGACAAGGTTGGAGGAAACCAACACAAGGTTGAAAGTTCATTCTGTTAGAAGCTAATTGATCAAAGATTTCTTCAGTTCGTAGTCACTGTATCAAGCCTCGTGTATAAATTCTTCCATTGATGATTAGGTGACGGTGGCGATGTCGACTCTTCATATCAACACACTATTTAATCCACATTTTCTAACACACTTTCCTTGATCGGTTAATATTCATATAGATTACACCAAATTATGTGAGTTCTATATGAATTTGATAGGATTTTAATCAATCGAATAGAGCATGTTAGAAAATATAGATTAAAAAATGTGTTGTTAACATTATTCGTATTTCTAAGAAAAAACACATTTAGTAAAAAAAAACTAGAGAATTCAGTTAGTAGATAGGTCTCTTGTCTGGTAGCTAATGTTCTGTATCTCATTAAAAAAGGAAATTCAATAAAATAGTTGCTGGAATAGAAAATAAAAATCTCACAAATAAGTGTCACAAAATAAGTGAAAAGGAAAAATAGACGAGCAAGAAAACCTGAAGTGTGTTTGCAGATATTAGTTAGGGGTGTACATTAGTGCAGATCGACCCGCCAACCTGATCATTCAATCCAACTCAACCCGATTTTTATCCGTACCCGGTCATTTTCAGGTCCGATCCGACCCAACCGTTGAAGCCCGCTTATATTCGGTTTGGGTAATGGGTTCAACAATTTGAATCCGTTGACCCGTAGACCCAACCTGGTGACTAGTTATGTTTTTTATTTTTATTTTTGTTTGGCAGCCCAATAGGGTTTCATTATTCTTCTGTTACAAACTTCTAAAGCCGCACCGCGACCCAACTTCTTCTTCTGTTCAAGACTTTCTGCGGTCGCGCCACCGCCCATCTTTCTATAATTTTTTTTTTTTTTTTATCAAAGTAAGGTGTACAGAGTATTTTTCCCTATATTATCTATGTCATTCGGACAAGATACATTTTTTTTTTTTAAAAAAATTATCAAGTATATTGATTTTTGTGATAAATTGAATTTTATGTAATAAAATAATTTTATTAGTTAATAAAATGGTGGGTAAATTAAAATACGGTTGTGAAGAAACTTTATCAATAAAAATTGTTGCGAAAAAAGCTTCATTTAAGTTAAATACATTTATTTAAATGTTATGATTTATTATAGACTTTTTTTATTTTGATAAAATGAAAAATAAATTTATGGCGTATTCGAATATGAAACATAATATTTAAATTAATCAATAATTATTATAGATTTTACAGACATTTCATCATAATATTTAATATCAATCGATTAATATTTCTAAAAAATTATTCATCATACAATATTTCTAAAAAATTAATATTAAATATGATGAATTTAGTTTAAATTTGTTTACATTTAAATCTATTAAACACTTTTTTTTAGTATTTTATTTGAAAATAGTAAGTACTCTAAAATAAACAAATGAAATACTATTATTAAAAAAATTGTGGTAGCTTAGTAAACTAAAATGTGGTGAATGATGAGATTGAAATTTTATAATTTTTGAGACATTCATGTATTAAATATATTTTCATTCAATTAAATTGTTATTGTTGTTACTTATGTTTCTTCCGTAAAATAAAAAACAGGTTACTATTTATGTATAACCCGCCAACCCAACCTGTTCTTGATCGGGTCGATTCGGTTCGGGTTAAATGAAAAAAATACGGATTTAGAACTTAACCCAACCCAAAGATAATCGATCGGTTCAGGTATCGGATTTTGACCCAACCCAACCCACGTACACCCCTAATTAGTGTAGCGATAGCATATTTGGAGAATTTAAAAATACACTATTTTGCCGAGAAATTCATGAATATCATCACATATTGAATACCAACTTTATTGAAAGTCTAATGCATTCTTCTTTATCAACTAGGGATGACAACATAACCTACATCCGCAGGTATCCACCCGAACCCGCTTGATTTGGGCGAGGAAAACCCGCTTTGATTGGGTGCGGGTACGAATTTTCCCCGAAATTAAAATTAGAGGTGGAGACGGATTCGGGGTGGTGATATCCACCCCGCATCCGCACCCGTTCCGCAAATAATATTATAGTAATTTTTAAATTTTCTATACATATACATATTGAATATAATTAATATTTTTTTTAAAATATTAAAAATTATAATTTTATCTCTATAAAAAATATTTTTTAATTTTATTATTGTCTAATAATAATTATTTTATTATATTAATTATAATAGATATAAATTTTAAATTTATAATTTTATATATATGAATAGGTGCGAGTGTGGACAGAAAAACCCGAACCCCGTTGCAGGCGGGGATGGAAGCCTAAATTTTACATCCATTATGAAACGAAGACGGGTGCGGTCTTTCTCCGATTAGTTGTGTTTGGGAGTGGAGGAGACAGAATCCGACCCACCCTGTGCCGTTGCCCCCGGCTACTATCAACACTAGAGTCTCTTTTAACTTTTTAGTGTTGGTGGTGTTGATTAAAAAAAATGCATTGAACTTCAATTACCATCCACTAACAACACAAATCATAGAAAAATATAAAAGAGATAAAAGGAGAAAGAATATTAAAGTTACAATAGAATGAAAAAATATTGAATATAATAAAAAGATTCAATTATAATATTTATTTATAGCAATACATAGGTTTAATTTCACATGAAAAATAAAAAATAAGCACAATTGATCTTGCGGTCCCTTAATTTAATTTCAGATAACATTTATGTCTTTTATTTTTTTTTTCTCGATTTGGTCCTTATTTAATTTTATTACAAAAATTCGAAAATGTAAAGAATGAAAATAAGAGTTTATTTGAAGATTTGAGTTATAAATTTGATGAAATTTGCATTAAATTGAATATGATAATTAATTGTATGAGGTTTGTTTGAAAATTTTGATAAATTTTTGTAAAAAAAAGATAACATTATTAACATTTTAAAACATAAAAGATCAAATTGTTTATTTAAAATTAAATAAAGGACCAAATCGGGAGAAAAAAAAAAGATTAATGACTAAAGTGTTATCTAAAATTAAGTTAAGGGACTACGGGAGCAATTATACCTAAAATAATAATAATAATAATAATAATAATAATAATAATAATTAATATAAAATATAATTCTAAAAGATATCCTAAACTTCTAAACATTCCTAAAAATATTTGTTAATATTCTAACATTCTGACACGTAGATTTTTAGTGAGTGGAGATCACGATTTTTGTTGTTTTTCTCTTGCTCAATTGGTATGTAGATAGTCTTTCTTTAAATACCTTCATGAGACTTTTATTTTTTTTAAATTTGAAATGAAATATAAATTTTTTAATGAGAACGACCAGTGAATTAGGTCTCTTTTTCATATTAAAATTTGTTTGAATCTTATTAATAATTTTTATACTATCATAACGATTTTTCTTTGCTTTATTGATCATTAGTAAAACCTTCATCTTCTCATTCCCAATTCACGTTTTTTTTTTGTAAAGACCAAAATTTGATCCTTGACATTTTGGAGGCGGACTACTATAATTCCTTAAAAAAATAATAGTCAAATTAATCTCGACAATTGTTTAAATAGAACATATTAGTCCCTCTATTAAGTTTTGATCTAAATTTGACAAATTATTTACTAAAGTGTCAGGTAACGGTAATGACATGTCAGTTACTTATGCCATAAAGTCAAAAATTGTTTGACATGTAAAAAAATTTGGGCTAAATTAGTCCCTCACAATGTTTTTTTTTTTTAATTTCGAAATTAAATTTTACATGTATTAGATAACAATTTTTTAACATTGTGACATAAATGACTAACACCTCATCATCGTTACTTGACATTTCAGTGGAAAAATTAGTCAAATTTGAATCAAATTTAATGGAGGAACTAATATATCTTTTTATGCAGTTTGTTAAATATTAATTTAAATATTATTTTTTTAGAGACTAAAATGATCCGAAACCAAAATATTAAGGATTAATTTGAGTCTACTTTTTTTTCAAGTGAATAAGAAAATTGGTTATTGAAATTGTAAATGTTGGTCACATTAGTCTCTAAATTTTGCAAATAGAAATTGTAAAATATCAATCAAAATAGTTCATTTGTAAACTTTTCTAATTAGATATTTTAATGTGACACTGTAATTGAATATGTGACTTATCCATGTTGACCCGGCATCAATGTCATTTTCTTGCGCACAAATTTGTTAATTTATCATCTTAGATAAACTTGTGAGTAGTTGTAACTGTGCATAAACCAATTATGGACAAATTAGTAGAAAAATTAAAGTTTGTAGAAAAATTAGTTCATGTTGTGATGACATTGATATGAGATAAATGTAGAGGGGTTAAATATTCAATTAACATGTTACATCATAGTCTCTAACAATTAAATTTTAAATATGAACTATTTTGATTACTATTTTACAATTTTAAGGATGTATTTGTCAATTTGCAAAATTTAGGGATCATTTTAATTCAGTACCAGAGATACCGAATGCATGAGCTTGACTCTTGATAAACAGCGAATGGTGAATGGCAATGGCGGCTGATTCCTTCTGCTAGCAATCCTTCGAGAGGGGGAGTGTGCCTACACACTCTAACGATCGAGTCGGAATTTGTTAAAGAATGAAATGTTTTTTTAGGTTATAATTTGTGTGTACCTTTATGACACAATAGGTCCTATTTATATAATGACTACTTGTTTTTAAAAGATTCCCGTTGTGATCATTAGAGAGGGGGTCCTGATCTTCAGGTCATTCTCTAATGTTGGACGTGTGTCCTTGTATACAAAGAAAATAAACACCATTGGGTGGTTGTAATCACAATGTAATTGTTATCTAGTGGCTCATAATGAGTGTATAAATGAACTACGGTGTCTATCGTCACTAGATTTTTCCCTCATCCATCCCGTGGTTATGATTGAAGATCCAAGTCATCACCGAATTCTTCCCTCATTAATTTGGATTAGTGTTGGACATGTCCTATATATTGGGGTAAGTTTGACCAAGAACAATTTTAATTGACATTTATAATTTGAAGGATAAATTTGTCTTACTCTTTTTTTTTCTCTTTCATTTTCCAATACATTAGGTTTGACGGGGGGCCGCGGCCAGCCGGCCAACCCAGCCTCCGTGGAATTACAAGTATACCCTCATTTTAATTAAAATTACAATCCTATCGGATGCCTAACTTTCAGACCACTATCACCTCCTCTCGGCTCTCCCCGTCTCTCTCATCCCGCGCGCGGCCGCCACCGGCACTCACGACTCTGATCTCTTCCCTGTCTCGACTGCGAGTCACACTCACTTAGTAAACTTTTCCCCTTTTTGAAACTTGTTCTTTTTCATGTGTATTAGAGAGGTGTCCCTAAAGTTTTGTTGAAATTGAACTTCATTTGATACCCCCAAATGATGTTAGAAAACACCATTGGACATGTTGTTTATCAAGTCTGTAAATTCTGTTTTCTTATTGCTAAAATTGATCATAGAGACATGTTGTTTATAAATATTTGAATGTATTAGAACATATGGAATGATTCTTTGTTTAATTGGAATTTGGAAGTTAAATGTTGAAATTTGCATGAGTGAATTTTTATGATCTACTATGACAAAACATATATTGGATATAAGCAAATATAAAATTTTATTCAATGGGAAGAGTTATAGAAGTGGCATCGAGGGTTGAATCAATGTTTTAATTTGAGCATTTCTTAGGCTGAACTATATTTTGTTAGAATACCATGGTAAATTGGAGTTAAGTTAATCTCTTTACTATGAGAACTTTAAAATTTCTTATGAAGTCTCTTTTAGAAACTATATCTGTAGATGAGTATGAAAGTAGTTTAAATATGATAAGATGTCGATTAGTTTCAGTAGGCATCCTATTGCTTAAGTCTTCAATTAAGATGATTAAATGTTCCACATAATCCTATATCATCGGTTTGGTATGTTGTTTCTGCATAATTGTGCAGAAATTGTGTCCATGTACATAAATTAATAAGATATTTTTAATTCATGTAGTTTAATTATTTGATTATCAATTTTGTGCTTATTACAATTTACGACTTAAATTTTTGGTATACAATATGATTTATTTACATGTTTGATTTATACATCATAGTTTATTTTGGTCACGCCAAACTTTTTAGTCAAACTCTACATTGGTTAGGTCCTTAATCTTACCTAGAATCAACCAAATCTACATTATTTTGTATCAAATGGTGCGTTTGTTTGAACTTAAATAAAAATGATTTTTAGTTTAAAAAATTTAGAGATTATTTTGTAGAGATTTGTTTAAAAATGATTTTTTTATTTCCGTTTGTTTACTATCATAAAAATGATTTTTTTTAAAATGATTTTTAATATGTTTGTATACAATTTTATAAAAGTGATTTTTTAAACTATAAAATTACCATAAAGGACATGACTTTTATAATACCCTACAAAATTTATAAGTTTAATCCATTTCTTATACACATTTTAAAATTGATTAATGTACCTTAAGTACTCATCAAAAAGCAATAAATAAACACACAGAAGCAAAAAAAAGAAAAATAGTATCAACGTATGAATGATATAAAAATAGAATGATTCAAATAAAGGCGTAGAAACAATAAAAAAACTATGTGGAAAAATTGAAAAGGAGAAGGAAACTTACTTGATGAAAAACCTATATCAAAGCCTCATGGAAGAAGAAAAACAAAGTGTCACAATTGATGGAGGGTAATTTTGGATTTTTCAAAAAGGGTAAGGATAATTCCATCATTTTCTCTTATTAGTGGGTTAAGTTCCGTGTTTTTTAAATTTTTGGCATCTTTCTCTCTCATCTATCGCATTAGCGAATATGAGAAGCTACTATTTTTAGCTTTTCATTTTTAGCCAAAAAAATGATTTTTAAAAAATCTGAAACAAACACCCTTCAAACCCTACAAAATGATTTTTGGTTTAAAAAAATAGATTTTTTCATGAAAAAATCTGAAACAATCGCACTCAAAATGTAATAAGACAAACCTAAATTTCAAATTTCACAAAATATTAACACTTAAGCTGCTGACAAGCTATGATACCAACCAATGGAGAATAATGCTTTTAAGAATACTCCATCCCAAAACTTAGGGCATGTTTGGTTGAGTTTTGAATTTCTATTTTTAAAAAACATTTTTAAAATTAATCTTTAAAAACTGTTTTTGATAATATAACAAAATAAAATCTGTTTGGTACACCTATTTTTAAAAATTATTTCGAAAATGAAAAAATAAAAAAACTTGTTTGGTAAAATTGTTTTCAAAACATGATTTTTAATTTTTTTTATAAATGAACAACTTTCAAGCTTATAAAATCTAAACAATTTAATATTTATAATAAAACACATCTAACACATATCAAAATTAAAATTAATTTACTCTAAAAAAAACAAGCATGATACATGTACACCCTTTATTTCCTACCTCATTTCAATATTTTAGTTTATCTTTATCTCTCTTTCTATCACATCATCAATCTATCACATTTCTCTTTTTATTACTTTAAATCTCTAGTATTTCAAAATGTATGTACACCACATATATTTCCTAAAAAAAAATAAAGAACCTGACTCCTACATTAAGTAAAATTCAACTCATTAGAATTTTGGATCTCTTATTTGAAGCAAGAAAACTGTGTTGTATTAATTGTTTGAATATTATCCTTTTATATTTTATTTTTGCAAAGTCATCGATAATTGTTTTTTATAATACCAAAAATATGTTCATTATTATCAACAAATTTCAATTTTTTAATAGAAAAAATAAAGATTATTTAATTTATTTGTGACATAGTAAATTTAATATATTTCTCTCCATAGATGAAACCGTCAAATCTTTTTAATAAATTTTAATTTTTTTAAAATATAATTCCATTATCAAAATATAATAATTATTATATTT
>JBBPBQ010000002.1:41158975-41197077 GCA_037974755.1 Cicer yamashitae
TTGAATTTTATAAGAAAATATTGCAAAAATCAATCCAAACAACGCTGACTATTTTTTATTGGTTCAAATTTAATTTTTTCTAAAATCTAAAATAAATTGATTCGTTTCATAAATTTTTTGTTTAGAGATGATAAATACTACCATAAAATTCATACTAAATTCTAATCCAAGACAAAACATTTAACTTAATAATATTGATATTTTTTAATTGAATTAGAACTTAATATTTCAATCCATCCTTATTATAAGCAAGAAAATTCAAATAAAAAATAATGTTTTTTTTTTTGAAACTTCAACCAATTACTTAACTATATGTTGTGGTATTAGTAATAAAAAAATACATGTATGCATGCCACTTATATTTACTACATCATTATTTTAAAGAAAATTTAAAATTGCTCAATATTTCTATTTTGCCATTAATAAAAACGACAAATTTTCTATTAGTGAATAGTAAAAAATAAAATATGTAAATTTTGCCATTAATAAAATAATTTTTCAAAACCACGTATTCAACTAAATTTTAGTTTTTCAATTTTGAAAAACTAAAAAACAGTTTTTGGAAACTAATTCAAACAAGCCTTATTCCTTTGATTTTCATTTTCCAGAAGGGTATATAAGATAATTGAAAAAGAAAGCTTTTCTCTCCAATTTCTTCATGCATTTGAGGAGAAAGCCAACAGTTATAAATTTATCTCCTCCCTTTCGCTCTTCCCTACTTCTCTTCTTCCCCAAGCAAAAGAAATCTACTGTAAAAACAAGCATAGCATTAAAGCAAAGGGTTTCGAGTTGAAAAAAGTGGCGGTGAATTAGGGTTCGAGTTGAAATTTGAAAATGTCATCAATGGGAAGCGAGTCGAGTTGGGTAGGTAGGAAGGCAGTGAAGCGCATTGGGGGAATGTCCGATGCTCTTTCAATTGCTGCCGATCTCGGTTTCTCCATCTCACCATCACCTTCAGCATCTTCATCCAATGTACTACTCTACTCTCTCTTCTTTCTTTTACAATCAATTATTTATTTCACTAATCCACTTTTAACATTCTTCTTCTTCTTAAAGGAAGCATTTCAGAATTCGTCTCCAACAACTGGGGAAAAAGGTGAAGACTTGATTCGGGTTTTGAAAGAGTTAACTTCTGTCCAAAGAAAAATTGCTGATTTGCAAGTCGAACTTCAAGGTCGAAAGGTCTGTTTTGTAATTGTTATTTTTTTCATTTTTTTGGTGTGGATTGGATCTGAACTTCCACATCATTGCCTTTTTTATTACAATTTTACACTGTTATCACATCACAACAAATTATGTACGTGACTTTAGAAATAGTTATGATAAAAGTCAAATGTTTCCAATGATCTGATAGTTGTGATTGATTTCAAGTGTAAATACTCTTTTGAAAATTGTATATTATATATGTCTCATTTGTAAACTTGTAAATTTTTTAGGATGATAAAAATGTTGCACATTTGACCCATGTGAGTGAAATGGAAAAAAAGATTGAGACTTTGGCAAGGATTACTACTATTCTCAAAGATGTTATTCAGAATAAGGTTACCTCCACCTAATCTCTTCATTTTTTTTCTCATTTTTTACGTGTTCTTGTTAATTAATTTAGCAGCTTGATTTATTATTCTTTCACAATAACAAGAGAATTTCTCCCATATGTCTCATGTTTATGTTTTCTTCTCCTCTTGTTTATATCATTAAAGAAAAAATTATATTGTCTTGTCTTACCATGAATTAATTGTTTTATGCTAAATGACGTGCCATGAATTAAGCATGTTTATGCATTCACTAATTTGTAATAAAAAACTATTTACAAGTGTTTCTAGTACTCCATAAAAGTGGAATATTATTGTATTGGAGGATGTGAAACGGAAGAATCAGTAAACCACTTGTTCTTCAAATGTCCATTGTTTGTGAGGGCGTGTATTGCTATTATTGGTTGGTTGGGTTATAGCATGGTGCTGCTCTGTAGCAGCTGTGAGCATCTAGAAATATTTACTTGTTTGTTCGGAGGGGTGCAGGTCATGAATCAAAGAATGTCACTGGTTTGGTTTGCAAGTGAGTGGGGTATTTGGAAGTCAAGAAATGCAATGATTTTTAACTAGGAATTTATTGTAGATCAAGTTGTGGAGCGAATTAAGATTCAAGTGTGGAGTCGGTTGAAGGTGAAAATAAAGGGATTCAAGTTCAACTATGAGTGTGAAGAATGGTGTTTATATCTGATGGATTTTTTTTAGGGGGGGGTAATCGAATGTTGTGAGACTCTGTGGGTTTATGTATAAGGAAGGCCCTTGAATAAAGAAGATGGAGATAACATGTCATAACTATGGAAGTTGGTGATATCTGGAGCATTTGGGTGTGGAAATAAGGGTGTGCTGTGTACACGAACATGTTGTCTGGGTTGCAGCTATCGTGGGTTTCCTATGCAGAGTTATGCAATTGTCACGAGTTATCCTTGTTTTGTTTGCATTGGAATAGGTGCTAGCATTATGAGTGTTGTATCAATGTGTGGTGCTGTCTTTTATCCTTTTTTCGGTGTGTATCAATAAGTATGCCCATGAAATAATTATGCTGATATCATGTATTTTGGTTTTCTGTGCTTGGCACAACTTGTGCTTGGTAAAGTAGTTTCAATTCAATTCAGCTTCTTTCAAAACAATATGTTTAACTAGTTCCTATCTCTGGTGAGTGATTTAGATACTCCTACGTACATTTGAACATAATTTTATTTCTAAAATTTGCAGGATCGCATAATCGCTCGTCTGCAACAGCCATATTCTCTGGACTGCATTCCTGTTGAAGCAGAATATCAGGTCGGTGAACATAATTTGTATTGAAAGAAACTACATAAACTAGAAAACTTACACAAATTTGTTGATTTGATTAAAACTTGGCCATCCTATGGCATGCACAAAAAGTTGTGTGCGCACGTGGTATTTTGGCTGTGTTAGTGGCGTTACATATCGATACACATTTTTCTATGTTGTATTTAGTTCTTGATGTTACTAGATGTAGTCTATAGTGTAATAATTTTATTACTTTGCTTGGATAAAACATGTTAACCATAAAATGTGGCATTCTAGAGAAACTTGATAAAATGAGTTAAATGACTATAATTGAAGCTGGTAGACTTAGAACTAAGAAGATCAAAGATTCCGGTGGGCATTAAAAATTATTCATCGAGGAGCTTGATCTATTTGCTACACCATTTTATTAAACATTGAGGAGCTTGATCTATTTGCTACACCATCTAGGTTAACCAAGTGTAATTGGGCATCTGTAATACCTATGTAATTTGTTTATAGGCTTGAATATTTGTACCCACAATACAGTCTCAGATACTGATCTACATATTGAAACATTCTCAAAGGTTGAGATGTTGAACTGAAGTTTACTTGTGCAAAATGTTTTGTATAACAAAAAATTTAATATATACATATGGATTCCCCTAATATGATCCTCCTATAAAAGGGAACAGACACGGACCTCCTCAATTTAACCAGCTGCAGCCTGTTTATTTTCCTTGATTTTCGCATAATCGCATTGCACTATGTACCTCTGCTCCTCTTCTCTACGCAGCCTCCCCCTTTCATGTATTCCCCAAGCGCTTTTTCAAATCCCATTAGTCTTTTATTTTTCTATTGATTAATAATACTATTCATATTTTATTGTGTTGGAAATGACAGTGCATGTTTGGTTTTTGCCTAAAGCTTTCTAAAACGAATTTGGTAAAATCTCACACATGTGATTTGGGTCTTTCTATTCTAGAACCAATGCTATGCATAATCTAAGCAATTGATAATGAATTTCAACCATGTCAAAAAAATAGATACCATTTTTAAATCCTTCAAGCTTTAAATTGAAAGCAACAAAGTAATGAGTGGACCAGAAACAGTGTTACCAGATAAAGTGTAGGGCATACTGTAATGCTTGCATCATATATATTTCTAATTCATGCAGAAACACTTCTCTGAACTACTGATGAAGGCAGCTAGTGATTATGGTGGCTTGACAGCATCAGTGGCAGATTTTCAATGGAGTCAGAATTTTAAGGAACCTCCTTCAGTTTGGGGGGTATGCTTCTACAATCATTTTATTGTTTCTTGATAGTGATATTATTACCTTTCTGTTTCCGTTGTAACTGAAACTAATTTGCATTCCTAGACCCTAGTTTTTACCTACTATCCTGTGTTGCCTATCCTTAATGTTATTAGTTATTACAGCTGCTTGGAACCAAGAAGATGACACAGTGACAGTGTATTTTGTTTTTATTAATTGTTTTTTATTACTTGGAAAATTGAGAGTAACTGCATGTCTATTTAAGTTTACTCTGACACACTAAAATTGCTCCAAGTCATCAGTTAACCTGCAAATACCACAAATGGTTTTTTTTTTTAATTAATTTGAGTATATAAGAAACTAAACTTGATGTTCGTTGCACGTTTAGAATGTTATGCATTGTACTACATTTCAGTGTATTTTTAAAGGCAACAAAGTGCATACAAACACTTTTTGAGGACATCCTTATGTAGAATATAGGCTATAACTATGTGCTTTCTATTTACATTTGAAACGAAAAATCTTTTTTTTTTCCAGGAGATGCTTCGACCCATTCCTGTAGCGTTGGCATCATGCACTCGGTTCTTTGAAGCCATGTCAGCCACAAGAGAGTCATTTGCAGCACTTCAAAAACTGAGAGTGGGCCGTTTTGATGCCTCTGTACCTAGAACACCGGCAAGAGATCCTTCCCAAATGCTACCAGGAGTTTCTGATTGTCTAGATTCACCTCTATCAGAATAATGGTACTACCCAAAGGATCTTGTCTCACTCTCACCCAGTTAAAGAAGAGTGTTACTAAGTTATCTAGCATCTGTCTATCTTTTGTGTGATATAATAATTTGATCGCATGTGCATATCATTTTTTCATGGAATACCTCTGTACTTAAAAGTGTTATTTCTTATTTATTAGTTTTAGGGAAGTGATTCCACGAATCTATCAGTTTAAACTGCAACTCAAAATAGACTAGATTGAACTAGTGAAGTATTGGTGTGTAAGTTGTAACTAAATAGCATCAACTTAACTCAAGATTTTTGTGTGTGAAATATATTAGCATGTGATAAACCAAACTTGCTGAAATTAGGATACAGCCATACCACCAAGGAACTTCCTCCCTTGCAAAATCACTTAAATACAATTTTTTTATTTTCCAGAAGTACACTTTCAAAACCATGAACGGTGTATTATATGCATATGCTTATCACTGTGTTGGGTATATGCTTCCAAAGTTGAGTTTTATATTTGTAAGAAGTTTTAATTTTATTTGGGAAAATATGCATGCATCTACAAGTTTAGCATTTTTGCATACTATTTTGTTCGATACAAATACAAGCCTTTTATGTACTTGTTTTGTCAGAGACATTAAAGATATGGTTAGGGTATAATCTACAACCAGTGTAATTTGATTTCAGCAACTGGCAAAGTAGACTTGTTCTCATTATGTTTTTTTAAGTTTTATTGACATAAATTAGTTGCTGTGTAATAATGATGAAATTTTCTTCATGCATTGCTTATATGCACATGCAAATGATAAATCTTATGGTTGATGCACATGGAAATGTAATAATGACCAGCTTAGATGATATATCCTCGTTATGGTATTCAGTCATGCCATTGAGAGAAGCGAGAGGACTTAGACTTTTCAACGTTGATTACCAATTTTCGATCTAAAATTTTATATTTAGACGTTTAACATGTGTCTTTTAAGATTTTTGTTAATATTTTCTTTATGTATAAATTTTACACGTTTAATCCTACTCCTCCTTATGTTTCAAAATAAAAGTAAAAATTAGTCAAATAAATTAATATAATTTATTTGACTAATTTTTACTTTTATTTTGAGATTGAAGAAGAATATTTCACTATAAAATATTTAAATATAGTTGTAAGTAAGTGCAAAATATATAATAGAATTAAAATTAAGATATATTTGTAAAAATTTAACATGTTTACTTTGAAAATTAATACATATCAATATGGCAAAATTTTTATAGACTATAACAATACAATAATACAGATTAACAATGTTTTAAAACTCGGATGACTTTGGCGAGAGATGCTTTAAGATCACTTTTTGATTTCCAAATAGTTTTTTTTTTTTTCAATTTTAAATAAGTGATTTTCATATAAACTTAATTTTTCTTTTTTGTAATTTCATTGTTTGAGTGTGGTGCTTGTTGGTTTTTTCATCTTAATGTAGTGTTTTTTTTGTTTTTTCGTCTTGGTGCGATATTCGTTTTGGTTCAGATTGACATAGTACTTTCGATTCATTACAAATTTTAATCAAAAACATGTTTTGCATTATTTGTATTATATTGAGGTACTATATATTTGAATAAATAAATATAATTTCTTTTAGTAAAAACATAAAACATAATCTCGGATGACTCCATTTACTCGATTAAAAAGCGTAAATTTATAAGATAAAAAAAGCATAGATTTAAATATGCGGCACTTGAATTGTCAGATTCGAGTCACATGAACATCCATTTGAATAGGTTCGTCAAATCAACTATGAGTTCAATTTTTAGTAAACTAGTCCCAATTTTGAAACTATAAATTTACTATTCATCAACTATCTTTTATTTAATAAAAATTCGAAATTTTGTATAATAGATGAAATATTACTTTTAGTTTCACATGTTAATAATTCAAATGTAGAAAATTTATACTTCGGTATTTGGATATATGAATTTTATGGACGCCCCTCCTAGTTAAACAAGTCAAGTTCAAATTCCACTCTTTTTTTAACAAGTCAAATTTAAGTTTGTAAAACTCATATAAATAACTACGTTAAGTTCGAGCCACTTATAAACAAACGAGTTCAAACTTTAAGTAATCCTTTACACTCCTAGTTCCATGCTATTTGTTAGTTATTGCTTGCTCAATTTAATTATTGACAATAGACGTTGACCACATGTTGTTTGTATTTAGGAATTTATTAAATGTATGTTTGATCTCACTTCATGTTTGATTTCAAGTTGGTTCTAATAGACCATAACTTTTTTGAGTATTTGAATATTCTCAAATAGAATTATTTTTCCTATCAATGTTGACTCTAATTTAAAGTTATAATTTGAATTTTTTCTAAAATTATATTTCACTTTTATTGAAGTATAGAATGCAAAAAATATTGAATAATAATATGATGCAAAAGATTCAATATGAACCTCTATTTATAAAAATACATAGACCACATCTTAAATCAAAAACTAATAATAATAATAATAATAATAATAATAATAATAATAATAATAATAATAATAATAATAAAATCCAATTCATATATATATATACTCTAAGATTATAAACCCATCACAGAATATATTTTTTTAGTATTTTAACACTTCCTCTTAAACTAAAATTTGATAAACTTTAAAGTGCTTACAAAATACCTTTAAATATTGCTACAAACCTAAATTGTGACAATTTGTAACCGCACAACTATAAACAGATCTCATCCATATAAATGAAATACAAAATTATATAATTATAAAAGACTAAAACACATTCATAAATCCATTAATTAAGTGACACAATTTCCATACACCATCAAACTTAAAAATAAAAGTAAAGTGGCTTAAAAATATAAAATTCATAATATATTTAGATTAACAAAATTAGTATGTAAAAACATCTAATCCAGAAGAATTGGGTCTTATTAATTTGGAGTTTGTCCGAGAAGTAAGTAAAGTCGGACCAAGAATTAGTTAAGTCAGGATTCAAATTCGGATTTTACCGAACGATTCGTCTTTAACCGAAACTAATTAACTACTAGAGCCAAATTACTTAGTTCAACTAAATGGTCTTTAGAAAATTTTACCCCGTACCTCCACATTTATATTCCTACCCCTATATTTTAATAAATAATAAAAATCCAATTTACTCTTTTTTATATTAAAATTCGGATTTATGTTTTTTGGTATAGGTCTTTGTTTCGGAAAATTTAAAAAAAGTTTTTGAAACACAAATGTGTTCAGAAAACTTAATTTTTTTTTCTTTTCGGAACACAGTTTGAATTTTTTGGTGTTGACAGTAAATTTAATCGCTTCAACAAATGAATTCGATGATCAATCTAGGACTCAAATTAGATCCTTCAAAAGTTCTAAGTTGATAGATTTATTGATCAAAGTTTGAATTTATGAACAACAACATGCAAATATCAAGGCAAATGTGAAGAATTATCCAAAAGTACTACGATCGACGTAAATGTAGAGATAAACTAAGAAAGAATAATGAATTTTATTAAATTATAAATTAAGAATATAAATTCTTTGAATAGCTAAACATATTTGAGAATCCTACGAAAATGGATATTTATATCTTGCATGCAGTTTCTTTCTAGTCCAATATCCTACTTGCAAGCTCGAATTTCCTCTTCTTTTTCGAGCACATACACATGAAAAGCTTGAACCGCCTGATGTGTGAACAAGCTCCATTCGAATTATCCATCACACTCAAATACTGAAACTTATAACAAATGGCGCCAAAAATGTTAATTGTCAAATTTTGTTGTCATTGACATTTTTGACTTCGATATGATAAAATTAAAGGTATTTTGACTGAGTGGAAAATAGCTGTTAATTACTTTTCAATAACTGTAACATTTCATTAAACATCATGATTACAATACACACACCCCATTAATTGCTCCTTGTCATGCGACGTTGTATTAAAACCCTATGACAACGCACAATTTCCCAAATAACTTCTCATTTCTCCACGTTAACATAGTAGGTGGTTATTTCAGACAATTATTTTAAATGAGATAGAATTCCATAACTCACCTCTCTTTTCTTTCCATTTTTACCTTTGAACTTGTCACTCTACTTTCACACTATTCCTCCCATGGCCTCCAAACTACTAAGTCAGTCCTAAAAAGACAAATTTTGTATTCTCCTGAGCTCGAAGATGATGAGGCTAAAAAGGAAAAAGGAAACCATTAACACCATGCGTCTTTAAGGCCTCTTCCTCCCACAAATCATCTTCAACATGTTCAATCTTTCTTTCCCCGTCGTACTTCTTCAAAACCATTGCCATTTAGAGGTCAAGTAAACCATAAGTTCTTGGAATCGGCTGCTAATGCATTTAGATCAATGCATGAAAACTTTAATCCACATGGTCCAATGCGAAGAAGCCTTATGTGAAAACTCTTTACCTTGAATGGCTTTGACGTGTTGAAAAACATAAATCCTCTTTTTGGAAGAAACTGAGTATTTATGACATGATCATTCTTAGTAGAAGTAATCTTGTTTATAACTTTCCTCAAATCTTTAGTGCTTTGTATTTTTGGAGCTCCTCAAATTCTACTTTTCACATTTCTTATGGTACGCTCCCCGTTACTCTTTTTAACATAGCTACCATTGTCGATCTTAAACCAACACGCCGAGTATTAACCCCATACTTAGTTTCTGAAAGAAACCTTGAACCAATCTTGTACCTTACGAGTTATATTCAATTCATCCAAAACAATAATGCAATGCTTATGACAAAGAGCATATTCTATTTCTTTTATTATGGCTCCATCACTCTGTCTTTTGCTTGAAATCCATCTCTATGGGAAAATCTCTACTTACTTTGGCTAGGCTTCTTCATGAAGCGAAAAGTGTCAGTTTGAGTAATCTTCTATTAGCTCAACTCTTCGAATGTCTAGGTGACCTATATCAAGCTCATTCAGCAAACGAAGATTCTATTTCGAATGTAGGTGGGTCCTCTTTGGCTTTTGCAATTACGGTTGAATGCCATTTACCCCCTATGTGTTCAGAACTTAAGTGTGCCTTTACCTACATGTACCTCATATGGTCAAAAACTTGTTCCTCTTACTAAAATCATTTCACCTACTGAGTCTATTTCTTCTTTCAATCATTATTTCAAATGGTTTCTTACATTAGAAAAACATCAACCTTGCCTTGCCTCTTTCGCTGATCGAACCATGGGACCTGCTTGGTTAACTCAAACGTTCCCTTTTGAAACTGTTGGGGCACAAAGTGAAACCGTAGAGATATACAAATATTTTTTAATTTGCAGATTGCTCTTTTCAGGTCTAAGTGGGAAATAAACTCGAGTATTTTCTTATCATCCCCAACTTGGTTCGAGGCAATTTGGCTTCGCCCAAATGTTGTCCACTTCTATTCTCTTAATTGCCGAAGACATTTCCTCTTCTGGAAAGTTATATTGGTTTGTCTTGGAGCTGAGTGAGAAAAATAAGTTAAAGCCTGAACATTGCTCCCTACATGTTACTAACTACTTTTATTCCACATCTTTGATTGTTATTGCTATGTTTTAAACAATAAATATAACTTGGGAAAATTTGACTCTAAGTGAGACATAAGAATTTTCTTGGGATATTCTACATCCTCCAAAAAATATAGAGTATACAATTTGAAAATTCATGTTATGGAAGAAAATATGCATGTTGTTTTTGATTAATTTAATGAGTCACTTGATGAAAGTAAAAATGATTATGAGGAAGTTGAAGCTGGAGAGAAACAACAACAATAATAAAAACAAACAAAAAATTAAAAAGATGAGAGTGATCAAGCTTCCACCAAACAAATTCCACTAAGAAGTTGGATATTGATTGATCATAATCCTCAAAATCAAATTATTGGAAGAACCACAGATGGAATTAGAACCAGATTATCCCCCTGGGATAATGATATCTTAAATTGAACCCAAATCCATAAATGAAGCAATAATATATGATAATTGGGTTGAAGCCATGAAAGAAGAATTATCTCAATTTTGAGAAGAATGAAGTTTAGACCTTAGTTCCAAAACCTGGAAATCATTATGTCATTGGAACAAGATGAGTATTGAGAAACAAACTGGATGAAGAATTTAAAGTCATTAGAAATAAAGCTAGACTTGTAGCCGCATTAGGCTACAATCAACAAAAAGGTATTGACTATGATGAAACTTTTGCACCAGTTGCAAGGTTAGAAGCAATTAGAGTTCTTCTTGCATATGCATCTCATAAAGATATTAAACAATTTCAAATGGATCTCAAAAGTGCTTTTCTATATTGGACTTTTGAACGAGGAAGTTTATGTTCATCAACCTTCTGGTTTTAAAAATCAAAGAAATCTAAATCATGTTTTCAAACTTACTAAAATTCTATATTGTTTAAAAGAAGCACCTAGGGATTGGTATGAAAGATTAAACACTTTTCTAATCATGAATGATTTTTTTAGAGGAAAAATTGAAACTTTACTTTATAGGAAAACTAATAAATCTAATTTATTAATTGTCTAAGTGTATGTTGATGACATCATCTTTGGTGCTACAAATGAGAAAATGTGTGAGGACTAAAGTAAAATTGAGATGAGTATGATGGGAGAATTAAGATTTTTTCTTGGTTTTCAAATCAAACAACAAAATGATGGTATTTTTATTTGTCAAGACAAATAAATCAAGGAACTTCTTAAGAACTATAAAACGAATGAAGCCAAAATCATGACAGCTCTCATGCATCCATCATCAAATTTTGACAAAGATGGAAAAGGAAAATCTATTTCTAGAAAAGAATATAGAGGAATGATTGGATCAAATTTTGACACTCTTTGTAGTTGGTTTATGTGCAAGAATTCAAACAACTCCTAAAGAATCACATTTAACTGCTGTTAAAAGAATTTTCAGATATTTAGCAGATACTACTGATCTTGGCCTTTGGTACAACAAATGTTCTCATTTTGATCTTGAAGCCTAATGTGATGCTGGTGACAAAATTGAAAGAAAAAGCATAGGTGGTGCCTGTCAATTTCTTGGAGAAGCTTTTATGAGTTGGTGTTGCAGAAAGTAGAACACGATTGCACTCTCAACAATTGAAGCTGAGTATGTCTCAATTGCAAATTGTTGCTCACAAGTTTTATGGATAAGAAATCAACTTGAGGATTTCTATTTAAGGTACACAAACGTTCCAATTTTCGGTGATAATACAAGTGCTATTAATTTGTCAGAAACCCCATTCACCATCAAGATAAAAACATATTGAGATTAAGAATCATTTTATTTGTGATCATGTAAACAAAAAGCAAGTTGAATTAATTTTTGTTCATACTGAAAATAAACTGGATGATATTTTCACGAAACCTTTTGTTTGGGATAATTTTGAATTTATCATGAAAAAGTTGAAAATTTTGAAAAATCCTTTTCAATATTGATCGAGCAAAATCCTTTTCAACACAAATGTGAAGAATCTTACACGTTTTTTTTTTTTTACAAATCAAGTTTTCGAATTTTAAATGTTAAACCAGTCATTAGGTGATCATTCTAACTGTTATGGATCATGCTTACTAGGCTCAAACAACTACCTCAAATAAGGCATCATTATCTTTTAGCTTAACTTTTTTAGATTTCCAACAACTATACAATTCATTTGTATTTCCCTATGAAAAGTCAATCTTTAACTTAAAACATATTAGCTCCTTTAACTTAAAACATATAAGAGGAAGCGACCAGATGAAGTGACCAGAGGATGAGATCAAAGGAACAAAAAGTATACACATCTGCCTTTGAACATATGCCTCTGAAAGTAACGTGTCTTTGATGGTTATGACAATTGCCTCTAAAGTATGGGTTTGATGTTTAGGTATGATAATTGGGTCTGAAGACTGTCTGAAGATTGAATTTGAAGCATACATCTGAAACCCTTGCATGTCTCTTTTATGCACAAACTTTGAAGGTGCAAATACGAGAATGTGGGGTTGAATTGTGTTTGACTACGTTGATAAGTTTTTCATTATTTGATTAACACTAGTTCAGACTTGATGATTTACTTGGAGTAAAAGCAATAACAAAACTAAGGAGTGCATGAATAAAGTGACACAAGTAATTTATTTTGGTTCACCACTAACTCCACTAATTCAACAACTTGAATTACAAAGAACCTGACCCTCCAAGTCAATCTTCTC
Source organism: Cicer yamashitae (assembly GCA_037974755.1). Classification (NCBI taxonomy): domain Eukaryota; kingdom Viridiplantae; phylum Streptophyta; class Magnoliopsida; order Fabales; family Fabaceae; genus Cicer; species Cicer yamashitae. The sequence goes on from JBBPBQ010000002.1 coordinate 41,171,942, forward strand.
AAACAGCCTAACAACCCCAGACTTTTGAGGAACACAAACACCTTCACTCTACTAACTAAGTCTTCTCCACACAACCTAAAAACCCCATATTGTTAAAGGCACACTAACACCACTATCGGGTTTGATTACAACAAAGCTAATAATAATAATAATAATAATAATAATAATAATAATAATAATAATAATAATAATAATAATAATAATAATAATAATAATAATAATAATAATAATAATAATAATAATAATAATAATAATAATAATAATAATAATAATAATAATAATAATAATAATAATAATAATAATAATAATAATAATAATAACTCTCACACTCTAAGAAAAAACACTTAGAAAATATTTCTAACTTGAACAAGTGTTTATATCTTTGAACTCTAAGATGGTTTCGAAATTTTGAGCTTATGAGTTCTTCTACACTTTTCTGATTTTCGATGATCTTCTTCTTCAGCATTGAGTATCTATTTATAAATAAAATTAGAGCTTCAATTTAGTCCTTGTTTAGAGCTTCTTCAAATCTCGACCATATTTTTTTTCTCAACTTGGTCAAAGATTTTCTTCAATCATAAATATGAATCAAATCTTATTTTAGATTTTCTTCAAAAACACGAATCTTCTTTCATACTATGTGAAGTCAAATACATTGTTCTCATAAAATACTTTTTTTAAAATTAAAACTCTAAGTATAAAACCAACTTGGTTCCAACAAACTCAACTTGCCTTTGAATAGTTCATATCAATGTATAATTAACTCTGAATTGTTTGTTCAACTCATAATTTCAAAGCTCACAATCCACTGAACAAAATGGTGCAACACACTCCAAATGTTGCCTCTGGTATGCAACCTCTAATGTTGCACTGATTCTGAAGTTTCAACAAGGTGATTTACCCAATGTCACTAATTCTAAGTCATGCAATTTTGCCTCCGATTATCATTATTCAAGAAACATAACATCTCACTCCAACAAGAAAGTCAATGCCTCTGATGGAAAGTCTAAGACTGAAATTGAAAGAATTAAGTATGAAAAGAAGACTTAGTCCAAGAGTGTGAAAGAAGATTTGTGTTTTTGAAGACAATTTAAAATAATATTTGATTCAGATTTATAATTGAAGAAAACCTTTGACCAAGTTGAAAAGAAGATATGGTCAAAATTTGAAGAAGATATGATCAAGATCTTATTTACAAGAAGATTTGATCAAGATTTATCTACGAGAAGATATGAATTATTTACAAGAAGATTTGATCAAGATTTATCACAAGAAGATATGAATTATTTACAAGAAAATTTGATCAAGATTTCTCTACAAAAAGATATGAATTATTTACAAGAAGATTTGATCAGAATCTACTAGAAGATATGATCAATAATTGTTTTCAAAAAGAAACACTCATAAGAAGATACATTTATTACTTGCAAAGATATGATTCAGATTTTGCAAAGATATAGAAGAAATCCTAATCTATTCTATAAATAGATACTCAAGTTTGAAGAAGAAAATAAGAGAGCACGCAAACACAAAATTTCCTAAGTCATTAGAGTTCATAAGGTTAAGGTCTAGAGAAACATTTTCTCAAACGAAATATTTTCCAAGTGTTTCCTAGTGTGAGAGTCATTGTTACAATTAGCTTGTTAGAATTAAACCATTTTGTTCCAAAACTCTTGTAACCCAACCTGACAGTGACTTTGGTGTTCCTCAAGCAATATGTAGGTTTTCAAGTTGTGTTAAGAAGACTTGGCTTGTAGAGTCAAGGTGTTTGTGATCCTCAAAAAGTCTGTAGGTGTTAGGTTGGTTTGAGAAGACTGGCTTGTAGGATCATGTGCTGTAATTCAAGTTTTGAATTAGTGGATTAAACCTTTTTGAGTGAGGAGACTGGACATAGTTACCAAGTTGGTGGTGAAGTAGGATAAATTCTTGTATCACTTTAATTATGCAATTCTTGTTTTACTTATGCGTCTGATCACTTAACCCGATTGCTACTACTTTTATTCTAAGTAAGTTACCAAACTCAAACCAATTTTAAATAAAGCCCCACATCCATCAACATTAAAATCGTTCCAAGCCTTTTTAACAAATGCTTGATACCCATCAAACTCTGACCAACATTTTAACATTTTGAACGATTTAGGCACTAAGTTGATATCGATATCATTGAGCAAAATAGGGCAATTATCAGACAAGCTTATATTTAAACCCCTTACAAACACATCAGACAAGAAATGATACACCAAACATGAATCTTTCGACCCAACATCAACCATATAAAATATTTGCCATATATATTCTTACATTGTTATCTTTCCACACTTCCACCACAAAAATCACATGATTCACCACACAAGAAAATTCCGCCACGAACTGATTTGGATCCCACATAGTTAATAAAACTCCAGACCACCCCTATTGATCTCATAAAAGAAAACTCCACATCTTTAGACCTCCACATTATCTCACAAACTATTTTTTCAACTATTTCGTGTTTAGTTTCTTGAATACAAACAACCTTTGGACAATGTTATTTAACCATCATTTGTATCTCTTTTTCCTTCGCCAAACCTTTCAATCCTTGAATATTATAACTAATAATATTCATTGTAACAAGCCACCTCCTACCTCCACACCCCAACTCCCGACCTCCTACATTAAGGTGCATGAGATTCTCGCCCCCTATATTCTTCTCAATAACCCTCTCCTCCACCCCTAGCACCTCCTTAATCATGTTACTTTTTTCTCCCTCATAAGTCACTCTTATACTTTCACAGAAACTCCACACTGTTGGAACCAAGTTTGTTTTCCTCCTATGATTTTGATGTTAACAAAGGTATTTTATGAGAATAATTTTTTTGGACTAATGGCTTCATTAAGTTTACGACAATGAGAACAAGAAAATCAGAGGAAGGTGCCAAAGGAAGCGACCAAAGGAAGCTACCAAAGGAAGTGACTAGAGGAAGTCACCACAGGAAGTGACCAGAGGAACACAAAGCATACACGTCTGTTTCTGAACATATGCCTTTAAAAGCAACGTGCCTCTAAAGGTTACGAAGAGTGCCTTTGATGTTTGACTCTGAAGACTGGCTATGAAACTAGGTCTAAAGACATGAATTTGAAGCATACCTCTATAGCCCTTGTGTGCCTCTGATGCGCACAAACTTAACATGCCTATGAAGATTTTATATCAAGCTATCATTAAATCTGAAGAGATTGTTGAAGCCATTCATTCAAAGCTCATATTCCGCTAATAAAAAGTTGGAACACACTCGAAATGCTGCCTCTGATATGCAACCTCTAATGTTGCACAGACTCTGATGATTCAACAATGTGATTTGCCCAAAGCCACTAATTATAAGTCATGCAATTCTGCCTCTGACTTTTATTATCCAAGAAACGTAACATCTCACTCCAACAAGAAAGTCAACGGCTCTGATGGAAAGTCAACGGCTCTGATGGAAAGTCAACGACTCTGATTGAAAGAATTCATTCTGAAAAAAAGACTTAGTCGAATATGAATTTATGAATATTCAAGAACAACCCCGAATCCATTCCCGCTCCAATCAATCAAGAGTATGAAGGAAGATTCACGTGAATAAGTTTTTAAACACAATATGAAATTAGATACAATTCAAAATTATAATTTAAGGAAATCTTTGACCAAAGTGAAAAGAAGATATGGCCAAAATATTGTTCACAAGAAGATATGGTCAAAATATTGTTCACAAGAAGGTATGGTCAAAATATTATTCACAAGAAGATATGACAAAAATATTGTTCACAAGAAGATATGGTCAAAATATTGTTCACAAGAAGATATGAAAATGTTGTTCACAAGAAGATATGGTTAAAATATTGTTCACAAGAAGATGTGACCAAAATATTATTCACCAGAAGATATGGCCAAAATGTTGTTCACAAGAAAATATGGTCAAAACATTATTCACAAGAAGATATAGTCAAAATATTGTTCACAAGAAGATACACTCATAATTTGTTCACAAGAAGATACATTTAGAATTTGTTCACAAGAAAGATATGATCCAGATTTTACAAGGACAAAAGTGAAACCCTAATCCATTCTAAAAATAAATACTCAACGCTGAAGAAGAAAGCACAAACTCATAAACTCATAAATCTATACAATTCAGAAAAACTTTTGAGAGCTCAAATTTCTTAAGTAATCAAAAATTCAAAGGTTTAATTTCTAGAGAAGCACTTGCTTAAAGAAATATTTTTTAAGTGTTTTAGTATGATAAATCAATTGTAACAATCTGCTTAGTAGAACCAAAACACAATTCGTTCCAAACTTGTGTAACCCGACCCGATAATGGCTTTAGTGTTCTTCAAGCAATCTGTGGTTTTCAGGTTGTGTTGAGAAGACTTGACTTGTAGGGTCAAGGTAGTTGTCTTCACTAATATGTGATTTTCAGGTTGTGTGGAAAAGACTTGGCTTGTAGGGTCAAGGTGTTTGTTTGCCTCAAAAAGTCTCTAGGTGTCTAGTTGTTTTGAGAAGACTGACATGTACGGTTAGGTGTTGTGTAATTTAAGGATTTGAATTAGTGATTAAATCATTATTAGTGAAGGTACTGTATGTAGCTACCAAGTTGGTAGTGAACTAGGATAAATCTGTTTGTGTCACTTTACTTCTGCACTCTTTACTGCTGCCTCTGATTACTTAAGCTTGATTGTTACTGCCTCTGTTTTGGTTAAAATCACCAAACCCGACCCAGTTCTTGAATAAATAATTAAAAAGAATCCAAATTAAACAAACACAATTCAACTCTCTTTTTCGTATTTGCACATTCATTCACAATTTTTGCAGCATTTTCCTTAGCTAGATGTAAAGCTAACCATTCTCGCCATTCAACATATTTTACTAAATCACCATAAAAATAGAGCCAATTATTGTAGAATCTTGCTCACATGTTTAAAATTTTCAATTAATGTGCATATTTGATTGAATAATCTGTTGGAACCAAGTTGGTTTTACATTTAGAGTTTTGATGTTAACAAAAGTATTTTATGAGAACAATATATTTGACTTCTAAGAGTATGAAAGAAGATTCATGTTTTTGAAGAAAATCTAAAATAAGATTTGATTCAAATTTATAATTGAAGAAAATCTAAAATAAAGATTTGATTCAAATTTATAATTGAATAAAATCTAAAATAAGATTTGATTCAAATTTATAATTGACGAAAATCTCAAATAAGATTTGATTCATATTTATAATTGAAGAAAATCTTTGACCAAGTTGAAAAGAAGATTTGATCAAAATTTGAAGATTTAATTAAGATTTGAAGTAGATTTGAAGAAGATTTGATCAAGATTTGATTAAGATTTGAAGAACATTTAAGGAAGATTTGAAGAATATTTGATCAACATTTAATGAATATTTGAAGAATATTTGATTTGAAGAATTTTTTACAAAGTCAATCTACACAAAATAGGAACAAAATCAATCTGAAGAACTTACAAACTCAATCTACACAAAATAGGAACATAATCAATTTGAAGAATTTACAAACTCAATCTAAAGAAGATACAATTCAGAATTAAACAAGGACTAAATTGAAGCCCAAATTTTCACTATAAATAGACACTAAAGGCTGAAGGAGAAAAGCATCAAAAAGTAGAAAAGAGTATAAGAACTCAAGCTCAACATTCCAAATTCATCTTAGAGTTCAAAGAGAGAAACACTTGTTCGAATGAGAAATATTTTCTGAGTGTTCTTTTCTTAGAGTGTGAGAGTTATTATTATTATTATCAGCTTTATTTGAAGCCACTATTCAAGTTTCAATCTTTTGTATCCAACCCGACAGTGGTTAAGTTCCTTCTTCAATCTGGGGTTGTCTGGTTGTTAGGAGAAGACTTGGCTTGTAGGGTCAAGGTGGTTAGTTCCTCAAAAGTATGGGGTTGTCAGGCTGTTTGGGAAGACTGGCTTGGAGGGTCAGGTGCTTTGTAATTCAAGGTATTTGAATTGGTGGATTAAAGCCTTCTGAATGAAGGGACTGGATGTAGCCAAGTTAATGGTGAACCAGGATAAAGCTATGTATCAAACTATTTATGCTTTCATTGTTTGCTGATTCTGAATCCGATTGCTTCTTATCTAAGTAATTCATAAAAACCAACCAACTTTAATCAAATTAGCAAAAAGTTATCAACTTTGGCAAACACAATTCAACCCCATTTTTCGTGTTTGCACCTTCAATTGGCATCAGAGCTCGGTCTCAAGGCTGAGCACTTTACAGTGTTTGAGGAAAGATCCAATGGCTCAACATATCTCGATCTAGTGAATCAACAGATGAAGAAATTGAGGTATTTTCTGAATTTACTTGATCGGATTTAATTACTGCTATAAATGATTTTTTAAATATTAATCACAAATTGTCTTTAAAACTGAAAACACTTAGGAAAGAAAATACAAATCTAATTGAAAATGTTAATGTTTTAAAGAATCAAAGTACTGAATTTAAAATAGAAAATACAAATCTGAAAACTGATACTACTGAACTTAAAATAGAGAATGCAAATCTGAAAACTGATATTACTAAACTTAAGACAGATAATGCAACTCTGAAAACTGATATTACTGAATTTAAAACAAAAAATACAAATATGAAAACTGATATTATTGAACTTAAAACAGAAAATGCAAATATGAAAACTGATATTGTTGAACATAAGGCTGAAAATCTAACTCTAAAAAGTAATTATAGTTCAACATCAATTGAAAATACCACATGTAACTCTGATAAGCATGATGAAGTATTTCAAGATTTTATTGATAATGGTATGGAAAGAAGCAAGTATGCATCTATGATTTATGGGGTAGTATGAATGGTAAAAGAGGAATAGGATTTCAAGAAAAAGTAATTGAATCTAAGGTTATTCCCTCTGTTGATTTATGTACTATTTGCTATAAGAAAAGTCACACTAAAATATCTTGTCTTATGCTAACCACATGGAAAGACAAGAAATCTTTAAGATTTAACAAACCAGGACCCAACCAGATTTGGGTACCAAAAGATAAAATTGTTTATGTTGCAGATGTTCTAAGGAATCAAATTGAAACACCAGTCATGGTGCCTAGTCAATGGATCCTTGCAATATATGAAGGCAAAAAGGTCTATGTTCCAAGCCCTACCAAACAGAAGCCAACTGAATCCAGTGGAAGAAGGACTGGTCAACACAATACTTATTAGAACCAGAACCATATGATGAACCAGAAATATCAGAAAAATCTGAAGTATCAACAGAGTCAAAACTGGCAGAGAAATCACACATATCAACAGAACCAGAACTACCAGAAGAATCAGAATTACCATAAGTTCCAAAATTACCAGAGGAACCCGATACATCAGCAGAAACAGAAATGTCAGATGAACAATCAGAATCAAGAGACTTCTTTGAACACTCCAATCAAATTCATCAAGACTACAAACCTGGATGGGAATTCAAATTCCTTCATCCAGACACTCTAATTAGAGAATATGCAAACTCAGAATCTGAAAACCAGAAAAGAAGAACTAAGAGGGTTTTTAGAGTGAAATTGAAACTGTTGACATATAGGTTATATCTTTCTTTAAATTTAATTATTGTTTAATATTATGTTTATTGTGATAACTAGAAGCTTGATCTTAAAAATCAAAGCTAGATAAGTTTTTTGCAGGTTCACAAAAATTTAGAGGAATAAGGAGATCCACATAATCTGAATACTTAAGCAAAAGTAGTATACAAGTTTGGTTTTCAGAAACAAGCAGAAACCACCAGAAACAAAACTGATGTTTTGGTTGTGTTGATTTCATTCTTCAATTTTCTTTTTTATGTTATGTTATATGAAAAATAGCTTGACCTTAAAAAGTCAAAGCAAGTTGAGGATATTGCAGGTTTACCGGAACTAAAGGAAGCAGATGCAAACAAATCAGAAGATGACAAATCTTTAGAGGATGAATTTGATCAAGTTAGAATCAATCAAGAAAAGTTAGAAGGAAGATTTGGATGGAAGTACAAGACATCTCATCTCATTGGAAGTTCAAGTGATCCTTTGAGGATCAGATCATCATTAAAATATACCACTTTGTTTGGCTTACTCTCATCAATTGAGCCTACCTCTATTGATGAAGCATTGGCAGATGATGGATGGATTCTTGCAATGCAAGAAGCGTTAAATGAATTTAAGAGGAGTCATGTTTGCAATCTAGTACCTAGATCAGAGAAGAACATTATTGGAACCAAGTGGGTTTTCAGAATCAAGCTAAACGAAAAAGGTGAAGTGGTCAGAAATAAGGCAAGACTTGTCGCACAAGGCTAAAGTCAGCAAGAGGGCATGATTACACTGAGACATTTGCTGCAGTGGCCAGGTTAGAAGCTATTCGTATCCTACTTTCTTTTACTGCAAATAATAACATTACATTATTTCAAATGGATGTTAAAAGTGCTTTTCTAAATGGTTATATAAGTGAAGAAGTCTATGTTAAACAACCCCCAAGTTTTGGAAGTTCTGAATTTCCAAATCATGTTTTTAAACTTAGGAAATCCTTGTATGGTCTAAAACAAGCACCTAGGGTGTGGTATGATAGACTTAGTAACTTCTTGCTTAAAAATAACTTTGAAAGAGGACAAGTAGATAATACACTTTTTAGAAAATCAATAGGAGATAACATTCTTATTATTTAAATTTATGTTGATGACGTTATTTTTGGATATACTAATGGCCCTCTTTGTTAAGAATTTTCTAAATTGATGCAGCTTGAATTTCAAATGAGTATGATGGGAGAACTTAAGTTCTTCTTAGGGAGACAAATTCAGTAAAGTCAAAAAGGTATATACATTCATCAAACTAAATATTCAAAAGAGCTTCTTAGGAAGTTTAAGATGAGTGATTGCAAACCTATAGCTACACCAATGCACCCTACTTGTTCACTTGAAAAAGATGATTCAGACGAAAAAGTTGACCGAAAAACCTATAGAGGAATGATAGGATCCCTACTTTACCATACCGCTTCTAGACCTGACATCATGTATAGTGTATGTGTATGTGCAAGATTTCAAGCTGACCCTAGGGAATCACATTTAACTGCTGTAAGAGAATCCTTAGATACCTAAAAGACACTACCAACCTTACCTTGTTCTACAAGAAATCTCCTAAGTACAAACTTAGTGGATACTGTGATTCTGATTATGCTGGAGATAAACTTGAGAGAAAGAGCACCAGTGGCAACTGCACTTTTTTAGGTGACAACTTAATATCTTGGTCAAGTAAGAGACAAAACACCATTGCAATGTCAACAGCAGAGGTTGAGTACATTTCAGCAGCTGGCTGCAGTTCTCAACTACTTTGGATGAAACATCAACTTGAAGACTACAACATTCTAGAATCCAACATTCCCATCTATTGTGATAATACTTCTGCCATTTGTCTAACCAAAAACCCTATCTTACATTCTAGAGCTAAACACATAGAGATCAAACACCAATTCATTAGGGACTTTGTTCACAAAGGGGTACTAAACATTCAATTTGTAGACATTGAACACCAATGGGCTGACATATTCACCAAACCACTACCTGAAGATAGGTTTGACTTAATCAAGAAAAACCTAAACGTTACCTTCATACCTGACTGATGTTGTGATCACTTCAAAGTAGTTTAGTTTTACACTAGTTATTATATTTTCTTATATCATGTTATATTTATTTTATTCAAAAAACAAAAGAAAAAAAAAAGAAAAAAAAAAGAGAAAAAAAAGAGAGAAAAAAAAAACAAAAAAAAAAGGAAAGAGGCAAAGTTTCACATTCAAGTCTTTTTGTCTGATGACAAAAGGGGGAGAAAGATATTTGATAAAGTGGAGAGAAAATGATACTAAGACTTAGGGGGAGCCCGAAGTTAGGGGGAGTCAAAGAAATATAAAGAAAAGTTGTTATCAAAAATACAAGTTTTGTCATCATCAAAAAGGGGGAGATTGTTGGAACCAAGTTGGTTTTACATTTAGAGTTTTGATGTTAACAAAAGAATTTTATGAGAACAATATATTTGACTTCAAAGAGTATGAAAGAAGATTCATGTTTTTGAAAAAAATCTAAAATAAGATTTGATTCAAATTTATAATTGAAGAAAATCTAAAATAAAGATTTGATTCAAATTTATAATTGAAGAAAATCTAAAATAAGATTTGATTCAAATTTATAATTGATGAAAATCTAAAATAAGATTTGATTCATATTTATAATTGAATAAAATCTTTGACCAAGGTGAAAAGAAGATTTGATCAAAATTTGAAGATTTAATTAAGATTTGAAGTAGATTTGAAGAAGATTCGATCAAAATTTGAAGATTTGATTAAGATTTGAAGAATATTTGAAGAACATTTAATGAAGATTTGAAAAATATTTGATCAACATTTAATGAAGATTTGAAGAATATTTGATCAACATTTAATGAAGATTTGAAGAATATTTGATTTGAAGAATTTACAAAGTCAATCTACATAAAATAGGAACAAAATCAATCTGAAGAAATTACAAACTCAATCTACACAAAATAGGAACAGAATCAATTTGTAGAATTTACAAACTCAATTCGAACAAGATACAATTCAGAATTAAACAAGGACTAAATTGAAGCCCAAATTTTCACTATAAATAGACACTCAAAGCTGAAGGAGTAAAACATCAAAAAGTAGAAAAGAGTATAAGAACTCAAGCTCAAGATTCCAAATTCATCTTAGAGTTCAAAGAGAGAAACACTTGTTCGAATGAGAAATATTTTCTGAGTGTTCTTTACTTAGAGTGTGAGAGTTATTATTATTATCAGCTTTAATAGAAGCAACTACTCAAGTTTCAATCTTTTGTATCCAACCTGACAGTGGCGTAGTTCATTCTTCAATCTGGGGTTGTCAGGTTGTTAGGAGAAGACTTGGCTTGTAGGGTCAAGGTGGTTAGTTCCTCAAAAGTCTGGGGTTGTCAGGCTGTTTAGGAAGACTGGCTTGGAGGGTCAGGTGCTTTGTAATTCAAGGTATTTGAATTAGTGGATTAAAGCCTTCTAAATGAAGGGACTGGATGTAGCCAAGTTAATGGTGAACCAGGATAAAGCTATGTGTCAAACTATTTATGCTTTCATTGTTTGCTGATTCTGAATCCGATTATTTCTTATCTAAGTAATTTATAAAAACCAATCAACTTTCATCAAATTAGCAAAAAATTATCAACTTTGGCAAACACAATTCAATCCCCCTTCTCGTGTTTGCACCTTCAATTGACATCAGAGCTCGGTCTCAAGGCTGAGCACTTTATAGTGTTTGAGGAAAGATCCATGGGCACAACATGTCTCGATCTAGGGAATCAACATATGAAGAAATTGAGGTATTTTCTGAATTTACTCGATCTGATTTAATTATTGCTATAAATGATTTTTTAAATATTAATCAGAAATTGTCTTTAAAACTGAAAGCACTTGGGAAAGAAAATACATTTTAAATTTTTAATTCTTATAAAAAAATTCTCAACTTTTTAGTCCCAAAAAAAAATTATTCCCTATTTTAAAAAAAATTGGTAAAAATTTGATACTTTTACTCGATAGAAAAAGTTCCTATAAAATAAAAATAAAATAATAATATATACTTATAGAAATTTATATGCTCAATTCTAAATTAAAAAATAACAATAATAATAATAATAATAATAATAATAATAAATATAAAATTAAATCTTAAGATATACTTTTTTCTATGTAAACTTTAAGAGATAGTTTAAAATTATAAAACCAATTCTACAACATATTTTCTAAAAATAATATTAATATATGGTCGAGATTTTGTCAGGGCCGGTCCAACCCATTATGAGGCCTAAAGCGAAATTACCAGATGGGGTTTTTTCAAAGTTAATAAATAAATTATTAATATTTTTATTTAAAATTGATCTTTCGTACTTTTTTGATCCAAAATTATTTATCAAATTATTGTAATCGATTTCGTTTAACAATTCTTTTTCAGATGAAAAAGAAACGAATAAATTAAAAACACATACCTTAATATACTTTGGCCACTGACAAGAGCTACTCACACAATGAAAATTCAAAACGAAAAATAAAATCAAAGCAAGAATAAGGAAGTAGGGTCATGGGTGAAAAAACTTTTTGTCGTGTTGACAGGAAAATTTCAGACCAACGATTCTAAGAGACGTAAAAAACAATGTCTGAAAAGGAATGCATTTAATGGCTTTTAGTGAAAGGGAATGCATTTAATATTAAAAGATTCTTTTCCAACGGTATAGTATCATCGATTTTAATTGGCTAATTAAATTTTTTTTAAGCCCTTTTTTGTTTCTGCATATGGTTAAAGAGTTTTGATAATATATTATCGGGCCTCTATACCGTATAAAAATTAAAGTAAAAAAATTATTTTCTGGCGAGACCTAAAGCAAGGGCTTTAGGCGCCTCCCCTTGGACCGGCCCTGGATTTTGTTTTTTGGTTTTTTACATAATCGAGGTTTTGTTATTTTTGCTTAAAAGAAGGAAGTAAAATATATACCCTTGTTGTACCAATATATATATACACACCCTTGTATTCCTGCATTATTATGTACATTAAAACTAAAATACATGGAGATTAAATCAAAATACGCCATGGAGAAAATCTGGTTAGAAATAAAGGCGATGGAGAAAAATAATGGAAATTGAACATTCATATGAAAACTTTAATTATTTTATAGCATACTAATATTAATTACTTAAAGTGGGGGCTACACATATTTTGACAAATGACAACTTTATATTCCATTTACAAATCACTGTTTTAAATTTTTATAATCAGATGCTGCTGTTATATGTATCTAGCTTGTGAATTGCATATATAAACTTCTCACTTTTAATTTTTTTTTATTGTATTAAATAATCAATCAAGAAACAGCATCTGAAAATGTTCAAAATTCTGAGTTCAGATAGTGACAATATTATATATTGTAAAAAAAAAAAATAGATAGTGACATATATATTGTACAACACTGTAAGCACACATTAGCTTACAAAATATGCAACATATATAATATGATAATTGATGTCATGCATGCTGAAACATATGCCATAGTTACTGTTCTAGGTTTCAACTAAACTCCATAGCATGATCCGGAAGTGAAGGGAAAAAAGACACAATTTGTCTATAGATGAGTCAACATCAACCCAAATGTTAAAAAAGAGAATTAAATTATCTAGCTTCATTTTTTTGGGATTTTTTTTTATATTTCTAATGGAAAAAAAAACATCATTAGACAATTTTCTCTTTTTAATATTTTTCTTTTAATTATAATATTTTTTATGAATAGTATTATTTTTTTATTAGAAAAAGAACAAAAAATGGAACAATTGATTTCAACTATGTTAAAAGAATGGGACAAAGGGTCGTTGAGAGAATTCATTGTCCTAGTCCTTAGAAGAAGAGATAACTTGAAAAATGGTGATGATAACTTGAAATTTGGGTTAAAACATATTGGTTTTTGGTTATGAGGCATGAAAAGAGGAACATAAAGGAATGTGTCTATGAAGTGGGAGTGAATTAGCCCCACTTTGCCACTTTAAAAGCAAAATTGTCACCCTTTATTTTGGGAGAATGATATAAGTGCTTTTTTCAATGAAAAATCTGCCTCCATTTTGGTATTATTCTAGGCTGGCTTTCGTCCTTTGCAAGGTGGCGTAGTACCACAAAAGTTAGAGACTTGGTAAAAGGAAAAAGAATTTGAATTAAATAAATGAATTATTTATTTATGACAAAAATATCATTTTTGGGACCATACTATCTTTTAGGTACAACTTTAAAACTAGCTTCAATTTTCGGTCTTTTGTTTCTTTTTCTTTTTGATTCTATCAATATCGTAGATTTATTAAGTTACTTGTCTTTTGAGATTGGCCCATTTTCATGACAAGGGACTTGACTTTGACTGTCCATTCATCCATTTGGAAGAGTCTCTAATTTGTAGGCCAAATGGTTTTGAGACTTAACAATTTATTAAAGGACCCACTTCATTCATAAACTTTAGACTATGAGGGCCACTTTTCAACTCTTTTATTAATTCTAAGTAATAGAATATTAATTATAACGCGCTAAAAGATTTTACTTGAATTGAAATCTTCATCAATATCATATGGTATGTGAATGTTTGAATTCTTTAATACATTTTTTTTCACTCAAAATTCTTTAATACATAAAATTATATAAATTAGTAGTAAAATCACATTCAAACTCATAATAAATTTGAAATTCTTATTTTATGTCATATCCATAATATAATCCAAAACAAGCTTTTTCATAAGTACTACGATGATGGACGTGTTCACCAAGTGTGTATGATGATGCTCTTGATTATTTTCATAATAAATCATGATTGCACCCATAAATGCAACATTTTTCTTCCTTGAAGAAAAATATATTCTTATTTCATTGCTTGTTGAAACTTAAAAGAATGGTTCAAATGACACTTGAGGTAAAATCTAACAACCACGCAAACTTGATCATATTACCACTTAATTTGTGACGTGAAACAAAATTAACGAAAAAAGGAGAATTGTGAAAATAGGTTTATAAATGGTATTTTTCAAGGAATGACTATTTTATAATTTAAATATATTATTAGGAGTAACATGTAAAATGGTAGAGAAGACAAAAAAAAAAATTTAGAATAATCAAACATGCAACGTATGGCATGGATCGGCCCAAGGTGAGAAAACTAAAACTCTAGTATTAGGTCCACCAAGAAAAAATTTATTTGCCATATATAAGATATTGGTTTTCAATTTTTAATTGGTATAACTTTTTTTTTGGAATAATTGGTACATGTTGTTAACATATAAAATTTAATTTTTATCATGAATTAATTATAATCACCAGATTATTCGGATTATATGTAATATAAAATTTAATTTTATATAGTAAATCAATTATAATCATTAAATTATTCGGATTATGTAATAAAGTAAAAAACTATATATGTAAAAGATATCTATTCCCTCATAATTTTATTGTTTTTTTTAAAGGGATATTTTGCTATCTTAAAAAAAAAATATGTGGGACAATTAATCCCTAAAAAAAATTTGACTATTTTTTATCTCTAACAAAAATAAATAAGGATAATTTAGTTTTTAAATTTTACTTTGTCATTGATCCGTATAGAATCAAATGACATGTATTGTTAAATAATTAACGATGTTAGTGAACCTCTTTCATAACCTTAACAAAAATATAAAAGGATAATTTAGTTTCTCATTTGAAAACTAAATAAAAAATAAATAACATTATAAAAAAAAGGAAACGACAAAGACATGAAAGTTGAATCACATAAAACCCTTTACGCGAGAAAAACTTTGATCAAATTGTCTTTTTTTTTTTTTTGCAAGACCTAAATGTCCTATTATTTTTGTTTACAATACATGTGGACTATTATATAACATGTCATAATTCAACCATGCTTCAAAATTGAATTAAAAAAATAAAAAATAAATAACATTATAAAAAAAGGAAACGACAAAGAGATAAAAGTTGAATCACATAAAATCCTTTACACGAGAAAACTTTGATCAAATTGTCCTATTTTATTTTGCAAGACCTAAATGTCCTATTATTTTTGTTTACAATACATGTGGACAATTATATAACATGTCATAATTCAACCATACTTCAAAATTGAATTAAAAAAATTGACACTAAAGTTTTTTGATTTACTTTTATCAGAGACTAAAAATGGTCAATTTTTCGACAAGAGAGTAATCTGACTCACATGATTTTTGTGAATGGTCAGAATATCCATTTACTTTTGTTTTTTTTACTAGTACTCATTACTATACATATTAAAGAAGAAAATATTAGTATCAATGACCGTACCCTTGACCTCATGCATGTAACTCCTTTAGTTTTTTTAGTGAAACCAATAGATTGCTTCTTCAGAAATGTAACTTCAATACGGTGCTTCTAGATTTATTTATAAGAGAAAATAAAAAGCTCATTACTATTAAAAAAAAAAAAAACTCATGTGTGGTGATTTAAGTTAAATTTAAAATACAAGCAAATGTAAACTAATTTTATTTCATGTATACCTTAATTATCTCTAAAGTAATGTTTATAAATAGTTGAGATGTGTTAATGTATATAACAATTAAACTCAAGATTTTATCCTCCAATAGTTTTCTATTTCAATAAAAGAAATTTCCACAAATAAAATTCTTAATTTAAGGTAAATGTAGATTTAGATATGTTTCCTTATAATGAAAAATCAATTGTAAAATCCAAGGCAAAGGCAATTAAATCTATTCCACACAAAGCCCGCTTCAGTTCACTGTTGTGATTTGATTTGCAGGTACACACACGTGTGGTTGGTTACTCTCTCTCTATAGACTTATTAGATCACACACAAAGTAATTGTAACTTCATTTCTTTTCTACCTCAAACAAACAGTCAAACTAGTACAAAGGACGAGGTTCAAACTTCAATGACAATTCTCACTCACCATTTAATCACACTCTTTTTTTCATTCAAAAAATATCCCTTTTTATTTGTTTTTCTAATTTCTAAAACAATGGACAAACGGACGAATCATATAGCCTTTGTTACCATACCATCTCAAATAATAATAAATATGAATGAAGAGACATATAAGATTCTATTCCATTATTTCCCTTTTTGTTTGACTATTTCCTTTTTTATTTATTTTACTCCATTTATTGTTTTGAGTAACAAAAACAACCTATTCTCCCTATTTGTACCTATACCTATTTTTTCTCTGTCTCCTCTTCTTGTATCCTTTTTGAAATCATCAAATGCTTATGTTGCTTGATTTATATATATATAACTCCTTTTCATTACACACCACACTGCCAAAGTTTTTCAGTTCTTGAACAAGGATTTTCAGGTTCCTTTTTCTTTTTTCCCCCTTTTTAATTTTTCCCTCAAATTATATACTCTTGTTTGATGATTGTTGCTGTAATCACATTTACTTGAAAAGTTGATTCATGTAATAATCACATTTAGGCTTTGGACATGTTTTTTATGTTAGCAATGATTTCAAAATGACTTGGATTTATTTTCTTCTTTATGAGTACTTGATTGATGAGACATAATTGATATTTATTGCATTGTTTTCAACTCAATATTTAACAGTTCTGAAGAATTTGTGAATTCCTTCTTTATATATTTGGTTCAAACTTCATGTGTTCAAGTCATCTGAATGTATTCAGGTTCATAAATCTGTCCATGAAGTTCTTCATATGCTTTTTCTGTTTGTTTGTTTGATTGATTACTTAAATAAATAAATAAATGTATTTTTGTGCATTGATTAATTTTGATCTAAAGTTTTGAATCTACTAATTTATACCCTTTTATTGAAAATTTAGATGAATAATGAATTTGAGGATAGACACGGAGTTTCAGATATGATGCCAAACAATCAGCAGAGGAAAAAACAGGTTTTTTCTTTCTCTCTTTTTTTTTCTCATTTATTTTTTAGTTTTTGATTTAGTTTATGGTTGTGTAACGTTTATTGCAGAAAATTGAATATAATGTTGATTATTTTGTAATTATGATTTTGAATGTGATTTCAGTCATTTATCTGGAAAGTGTTGACAAATAGAGAGAGAAATGGAAGGACAATGGAAAGAGGTACAACTGATTCACATGGTGAGTTCTAATTGAAATTCATTATAGTTCATCTAAATTAGAGAGAGACAATATATAATATTCTTGCAATGTGTAAAGTTAGAATAATATCTTTTTTCAATGGGTGACAAGTTTTGGTTATTTTTTTGGGGATATCATTCAATATTTCAATTTGGTTTCCTGAAAAGGTGGGATCAGTACTTTTTAAATGAAAAGAATGCTATTTTGAATCACTACTTTTATGTCAAGAAAATATTTTTTACTTCTTTGTGTCCCTTTGTTTGAAAGCATGGAACCTTTTTGTTCTTCTATCTTCTCTGTAAGCATGATAATTTTAAAAAACTAATCCTATCTGTAAAGATGAGGAAATGAGTTGGCCTAACAGATAACAGAAAGTTAATATTGGCTAGATGGAACTAGCAAAGTTTTTTATGTTTTTGGTTAAATATGATTTTAATCTCTATGAAATTGTGACTTTTTAAGTTTAGTCCCTACATAAGTTTTAATCAGTTTTTATGAAAATAAGGACTAAAATTGAACAATTTTTTGTAGGGTATATACTTAAAAAAAAGTAAATTTTATTGAGACTAAAAACATATTTAACCTTTTTTAATGTATAAGAATATATTCTTGGTTTGATTTCTGCTAATGTAATTAAGTGAAGCAAGAGTGGTGCATAAATTTTCTTTTGTTTATTACCACAACATCTCATTTTCATCTTGGCATACAAAATTCCTTGTCAAAATTAATGAAGAGATAATTAGTTGGGATTTAGAAAAGCATAAACCTTTTGTGCCTTGTGACATGCTTTTAATTTATATTACCAATGGTTGAGATAATTTACCATTCTATTTTTCTGTTTTTAGCAAGAGTTTTCGGAAAATTGGCAAAAGCAGTTGATGTTAGATGATAAAATGCTTTATTTACATGTAATACTATAAGATAAGGTGGAATATTTTGTCATATGATCCAAATCTTAGAATATATTCAAATTTAAACTTTAAGCTAGTGCACAAAAATGAATTAGATGTTTCATTTCTTATCTTTCTTTGTTCTTCTTCATTATCCACACACAATAATATACCCTTTACTTTTACTGTATGAAAATTCTTCTAGGCATGATCACTATGAGCAACCATTCATTTTGTTTGTTTATTATATATGATATTTGATATTGATGATAGCTTGAATTGAATTAACTTGCAGAAGCACTTTCTAATTCATCCATCCAAAATCAAGGCTCTGTACATTCTATGTCTTCTTGTGAAGAAATTCAGAATTTCAGGTAGTTATCAGATTTGCTTTCTATATAACTTATTGTTACAATATTTGTGACTATATTAACAATCGTAGTTATTTGCTTGGCTTTTAATTATAGAGTTTTTGCTGCAACATGGAATGTCGGAGGTCAATGCCCAAGTGGGAACCTTGATCTGAGTGATTTTCTTCAGGTTCGAAACGAACCGGATATGTATGTTTTGGGGTATGCTTTCTCTCTTTCTCTTTGTGTCATGATTTCTGATTTTAATCCATGAAAAAGTTCCCAATCAAGAAATTGTCTCAATAATAATTTCCCTCACTTTTTCAGTGGTGACAAATAGCAGCTATAATAGCACTATAGCGTAGCGAAATTTGAACATATTGCTATTGTTTCACGATACACTATTTCTAGTACAACGTGTTGTTAGCACTCTAGTGTAACAGAATTTGAATAAATCGTAATTTTCTACGATCTACGATTGACAACCTTGGAAAAGACTATTAATCATTTGGATATTTAAAGTTGTGACTTTTCTGACTTGTCCATGTTTTGATGTCTTCTTGAAATATAAAAGAAATTCGAACACCAAGATATGATTTTTAAGCACTAAAACAGTATGGTTGATGAATTCTACTTTTATTTATTCTAAAGTATAATTTGTGTTTCCCAAACTTAGATTTCAGGAGATTGTCCCTTTGAATGCTGGAAATGTCCTTGTACTAGAAGACAATGAACCTGCTGCAAAATGGCTTGCATTAATTAATCAATCACTCAATGGTCCTTTAGATTTCACTTCTAATAAAGGCCTAAAACCTACTGCATCGTTCGGCGGATCATTGTTCTTTCAAAAGCCTTCACTAAAGAAGATTAAGAAAACTTTCAAGAAATTAAATGGAAAGAGGCTAAAAAGTTGTAACTGTGTACTCGAAATGGAAAGGAAGGCTGCTATGGATTTCTGTTTTCGATGCCAAGAATCAAATTTAAGTTTAGATGATTCTTCGACCGAAGAGGAGGATGACAATTTTCCAATTTCTGTTGCTTTGGCTACTAATCAAATGAAATATAGTCTTGTCACTTGTAAACAAATGGTTGGAATTTTTGTTAGCGTATGGATGAAGAAAGAGCTTGTTCAATATGTAGGCCATTTAAGAATATCCTGCACGAGTCGCGGTATCATGGGATGCCTCGGAAACAAGGTAGATTAAATAAGCTTCTTTCTTTTTCTGTTTTTTCTTTCGATGCAAGTTCATATAATGAAAAAATTCTTCGATATATAAGTGTTGCTAAGTTTTTGATTTGGCTGCAGGGGTGTATATCAGTGAGCATGTCATTTTATCAGACGAGTTTTTGCTTTATCTGTAGTCATTTGGCGTCGGGAGAGAAAGAGGGTGACGAGCTACGCCGGAATCTTGATGTCATTGAGATACTAAAGAACACTCAGTTTCCAAAGATTTGCAAGACACAATACAGTAGGATGCCGGACAAAATTTTAGACCACGAGTAAGCATCGTCGTTTAAAACTATTTTCGAGGAGTTATAATGTAGAGATTTCTCAAATTTGCTTATAACTTTGTTAGTTATTTTTCATGTCTATGGTTTCAAAATATCTGATCATATGAGAAATTTCTTTGCCAGCCGAATCATATGGTTTGGAGACTTGAATTACAGAATTTCTTTAAGCCGCGATGATGCGAAAAGGCTTGTGGAAATGAAGGATTGGCCTGCATTATTTAACAAGGATCAGGTAGTTTCCCTATTGCCAAAGAATGTTGGTATGTTGAGTTGAATATGATACATGCTTCCATTTTGCGATTTCGAGAATCTTTCCATGCCACCAAGTATCTTAAACTCATAATTTTAAATTGCACTCAACAATTACATTGCTGCCACAATTGTTGTTGCATCAGCAACATTTGTCCATAAACTTTTGTAATATCATGGATTGTGATATAACTGTAACTATGATCGCAATTTAAAACTATGATCTTAGTCTCCTTAATGGTTTCCATAGGATTATGCATCTTTTTGTTACTCTTTTGATTGTATGTTTACTTATTTTTGACAGCTTAAAATGGAAAGGGAAGCTGGTCGTGTATTTAAGGGGTGGAAAGAGGGAAAAATATACTTTGCACCTACTTATAAATATGCTTTCAACTCAGATACTTATTATGCTGAAGGTGTAAAGGTTTCAAAGAACAAAAGGAGAACTCCAGCTTGGTATGTGTCACGTTTATCTAGTAAATTATTCTAAAAAATTTAGTAAAGGGTCTATTTGTTACCACTTATTTTTAAAAAGATAATCACTTTTAAAAGCTTTTATTTGTTTGTTACAGTTTTTGAAAAAAAAATTTGAAAAATAATCTAAAATCTACTTCAAATAAAAAGCTGGTTTGGAGCAACTTTTCATAATTTCTTTTATAGATGATTAATTAAAAAAAAAGGTGATCTTTATTACTTTAACAAACACAGCTTAGCTTTTGGTTTTTTTAAATCTCTAAACTATTAAATGCAATTTATACGGGTCCTAATTGGTTACTCACACACTCTGTTTCAAGGATCCTTAAAACAGCATATGATAAATTGTTTTTATAAAGTATTCAAAAACTAAGACAAGTACTTATGTCTTGAAATAAATTCTTTCAATGACACCTTCTTTATTCAGTTTTTCAAAACAAATCTGAATGATTAAGAATTGCAGGTGTGACAGAATCTTGTGGCATGGAAGGGGAATACAACAACTTTCATACGTGCGTAAAGAATTCAAGTTTTCTGACCATAGACCTGTTTGTGCAACTTTTTTGGTAGAAGTGGAAGTCATGTTTAGGGGACAAAAGAAGAAAGTTTCCACTTTCAACTTTCAAATTGATGATATTGTACCCTCAAGAAGTTCATATTATTCCTGAAGCACCAATTCTAACAATATTTTAAGGTATTGCAAAACTAAATCTTTGGTCAATCTAAGATATATCTTAATTTGTATTTTGACTATAAGATTGACATAATCACAATGAATTACCTCGATTTAAAAAAAAATTATACTTTAGAACGAAAAATCACAACCACTATAAATCCAAACATATACTAATTAAAGTTGTTAGGGAATTGAATTTCTTAATTTTTATAAAATATAAGACATTGGACGGTGATTCATAGAGTAGGATAAATTCACGTATTATTATATTTTGGATAAATTTAGGTTAATTTTCTAGGCTTTCTAGTTTTTCCTTTGCGGCTTAGGCTCCTTTTAAAAAAAATAATTAATACTTCACCTATTTTTAGTAGATCTATCTTTCTAACAAATTTATAAATTTTTAATATTATTTAGTGAGAACTAGACGAAATTGACTTAAGCAAATCGACATAAATTTTGTAAAAAAACAATTTGACATAAATGTTATCCTATATATTTTGATGGAGTTTATTAATCTATATACTTTTCTCGTAACATATTTTGTGGGTTTTTTGTAATTCAAATTTATATTTTTGCGAATACTTTATTGGTCTTTTAATATGTAAACAGGTACTGATGCACTAACCACAACAGTGAATAGATATTGCAATTTTTCCGTTCGCTGTGAAGAAGAGTTAGAAGATTTTGGTAACTACCAAGGAACAAATTATAGCATTCAGAATTGATGAAGCGATCAAAAATGTAATAGAAAAAAAATGTGATTACGACCGGAATTAACCATAAAAATAAATTAAAAATAATTAGAGTCAACTATAAACGTGCACCAAGAAACAAAATTGTCGGTGATTTATTTTTTTTGGCATATATAGAATTAAGTTAATTACAAATTGCTAGCTTGATGGAGGAGGAAAAATATAGAACCAGCTTCTCATGTAAGTGAAGAGTTGTGTTGGTGTTATATGATATGAAATGTGATTATTCTTTTTTCTTTTCTCTTGTTGCTTACAATGTAGTTAACCAATATGTATTGTGGGGTTTTCTCTTTGAGTAATTATAATTAAAATTATTAACACTGATAGTGTAATAAATTTTTTTTGTTGATAAAGTATTACTCATATGTTAATTTTACTGTACTGGACAAGCCCAACATTGTTAGAGGCTTGAAGCAAATTTTAATGTGAGTTCTTTTATGAGCAGTGCTGTATTAGCTAGCCATGCCAATTTGCCTCACTTGCAAGCTATCTTAATGCTTTTGAATTTTCTTAATTAAACTATAAAGTAAACCAAATATAAACTAAACTTGAAAAATTAAGTATAGATTAATTTTAAAAACATAAAATAAGTGTGTAGTAAAAATTTAAAAAGTTAGAATAATATAATTTTATATTGCTATATATGGCTAGAAATGAAATTAAAAAGCATGAAAACAACCATTAAACAAGTTGGTAACTCATTCGTGCCATTCAAACGAAAAATTGATTTGTATACACAAGCATTTCCCTTCTTTTATAAGATAGATTAATATAAAAATTACATATCTTACACAATTAAACTATGATATCTAAAAATATATCTTTTATCCGGAATAGAACTTCGGAGACGGACAATAATGATTAGCATTAAAGGAGAACACGGAATACGGCGGAATTGTTCTCGGTGGGTGAAATCACTTCGACGCTCAAATTAGTGAGAGTCGGAAGAAATGAGAGGTAGTTTTAGATTAGAATAATTTATATATCTTATATCTGGAGTGCGTGACCTTTTATATAGACAATCTTTTGATCAGGTGTCTTAAGATGCAATTAGACGGTTGCGAGATCCACAATGGGATTCTCAGACGGCCATGTGATGTTATGTTGATCAAAAGACTATGATTTGATCATGGAGGGGTATTTGGTTGTGACGCAAGTCCATAGAGTTGTTTTGCGCCGACATCTATGCATCTACAAGCCCGTGGAATACGGTCCATTTAATGCTCGAGTTGAATCAATTTTGAGCGGAGTCCACTCCATAATATTTTATAAAGGTTAAATTATTCTTTTAATCTTTTAACTTATTTTCTACTTTCACTTTAGTCCTACTTTTCGTTCTATTTTGGTCTTTTTAACTATACTTGTTAGTCAAATTGGTCATTTCCATTTAATTTATGCCAAAAAACATTAAATTTTGTCATTTTCTTCGCCTCACCTATCTTCAAACTCATAAACCTAGAAATTTATGATCCCATTCAATTGAAAAACCCATAAAATTCATCAAATTTATGATCTTCAAACCCATAAACTATCAAATCCATAACATTTAAAATTTAGAAATATGAAAAATCCATAAATTTATTCTTCTTCTTTAGAATTTCCAACCAAACACACATAAAAATAGATCTAAAACATGACATTATTGGATAACTGCAACACACATAAAAATACAAATCTACCTAAAGGCAAACACCAATAAAAAAATCGAAAAACTCAAATTCAAACACCTTGAATTCATAAAATTAAAAGAAAATTCTAATACAACCTTAAAGCAATATGAATCGAGTAATTTAAAAACATATTTGAGATTGGTGAAGAATAACAAGTCTTCTTGTTTACAATCCCTTGTGAATTAACAAAAATAGATTTTTCATTTTTATGAATTTGTCTGAGTTATGAATTTGAAAGGTTATGTTAAAAGATCATAAATTTGATGAATTTTCTAGATTTTTAAATTGAAAGAGATCATAGGTGAATTCTTTTTAATATAAATTATGAATGTATTGATTACTTGCATTTATATGAAACGAAATAATTATTTAATTTTAATTTGTATAAAATATAAGAAATAAATCAAAAAAGATGTCTTTGAAATAAAAATCAGGAAATCATCCTGAAATGAATTAAAATTCAACTAGCATTAGGAAGGAACACATAATCGAACACAGGTGAGGAAAAATATTGCCCTGCAAAATGAGCAATTGGTTTTTTATACTCATTTAGTTTTTTAAGAAAATGTTATTCATCGCTAAAGTAATATTTGGAATTTAAAAGAATATATTTATTTAGTTTTATACAAATATGATTCAAAATCGTAAATACTATTTACGTTGTTATTTTTATATGTATTAGTAGAAAATATTTTTGTCGTTTTTTTTTAATAGTTATTAATGATAAATATTTATCTCGTATTTTTTTTAATATTTATAAACGATAAATATTTGTACTGTATTTTTTTTTATGTATCAGTGAAAATATTTGTCTAATAATTTTTATATTTATCACTATTGAACATTTGTCAAGTGTTTTTTT
This sequence comes from Cicer yamashitae, assembly GCA_037974755.1. Classification (NCBI taxonomy): domain Eukaryota; kingdom Viridiplantae; phylum Streptophyta; class Magnoliopsida; order Fabales; family Fabaceae; genus Cicer; species Cicer yamashitae. Next base: position 41,197,038 of record JBBPBQ010000002.1, read on the forward strand.
TTATCCATCAAGTATAGATATTTATTCATTGCGTTTTTTA